>CM020179.1:39500854-39589186 GCA_009805545.1 Oryza longistaminata
CGCGGCCTACGCCGTCGTCGTCCTCAACCAGCGCCTGCCCCGCTTCGCCCCTCTCCTCTGGGACCGCGGTATCCTTCTTCTTCTTTGCCTCGATGATGCCCTTCGTTCGCCTTTTTTTGGGTTTGGTGTGGACTGGCTGACTGATGATGACGTCGTGGTGGCGAGAGCAGCGCAGCTGCGGGTGTGCGCCGACGGGGGTGCCAACCGGGTGTTCGACGGAATGCCGGAGCTGCTGCCCGCCGAGGACCCGGACCAGGTCCGCATGAGGTGATCGATAGTTTCCAGCTTTATTTATCCCCCTATTGTTCCTTGTTTGCATGTGTCCTCTCCTCGCGCGTTTTGAGTGAAACTGTAAATGTTGTCATGGAAGCGAGTACTGTCTAGCTGAACCAGATACCACTGGTTAAGTGTTATTTCTCGATATGTTTATCTCCCATGCTTTACATGTTTCCGTTATTATATGTCTAAGCAAAAGCTGAAGTTCCCCTGATATGTTCAAGCTGAGTGATTTAGTATGCAACACATTATAGATGTTAATTTCCTGTTGGGTTATGGTTCAGTGCTTTAGCTAACGAAGTGCTCTTTCATTTGATGAACCCTGCTAAAGTTTTGTTCTTATCTGCATGATCGCTAGTTTTGTTTTTGGAGGGCTTAGAATAACATTCTTAAATTGGCCGAAGTTGCCATCACAGACCTGAATGTACGCGATATTGCGCCAAAGGCTATCTTAAGCCGCACAAAATTACTTGAAATCTGGGATGAACTACAGGTCTACAGCAGCTTCAACTTGTGTCTTCTTCACTATGAACTCTTTTCTTCCTATCTTGGGTTGCCAAAGGTTTGGGAGACATTTATGCATCCAACAGAGGAGCATGGCTAGCTGATTTGCCATACCTGGTAGTTGGCAAGAGATTTAAGACTGTTTTCTTTAATTGTTGGTTGGGTTTAAAGACAGCTTCTTTATTGGGTGTTTGTATATTTATTAATTTGTGCTCATCTTCCTGCAGGTACAAGCCAGATGTGATCAAAGGGGATATGGACTCAATAAGGCCAGAAGTGAAGGAATATTATTCCAATCTGGTAACTATTTTAAAAATCTATCTATCACTTCAAGTTGAAACTAGCTGCTAAGGCTGGATAACTAAACCAGCAATACTGTATGCAGCAACTGTCCAGGCAATTTTCACTGTAATATGCAGAAATAAATTGATGTTGCTGGATGCAGTATTTTTTGTATGTAATATATATTTGGAATTTTTTATGTCACAGGTTCACAGCTTATGTTGTGTTCTAATTTAGATGACTTTACTAATTACAGTAATATGTGAAGAAATATTTTCAATTTCCTTTGTGAAATCAGCATACTGAAATGATTTACAGTAACTAGGTCTTTAAACATATCAATGTCCTTAAAAATCAGGAAGGGCTAAACATCATGCTTTATTTATATTGTAGCATTCCTGTTTAGGTAATCTGTATCTAAGAAAACAAAATGCGTATGACATGGACTGATACTGCATTTTCTTATTTTGATTGAAATGACATTCTCAGAGTAATGCTATATGTATGTCTCTATTTCTCTTTCTGGTTATGTTGTTGATTGTCCACAGGAAGCTCATCTGCTAAACTAAAATATTTGTGTTTGGTTTTGACCTGTTGACTGCTGTATATGTTATAATTTTGACCTGTTGACTGCTGTATATGTTATAATAACTTTCGAGAGGAACGATAATAAGTTCAATAATGAGAGATCCGTATTTAGTTTGTGTTTTTTTTCTTTGTTTGCTATACACAGGATGCAAGCTACTTCATGAATTAAGATGTAACCTCCTAATTCCAATGAGCTTGACACTGTTCTTTGCCATCTAATAACACGCTGTTCTTCTGTTGCAGGGTGCTGAAATAGTTGATGAATCACATGATCAGGACACCACTGACTTGCATAAATGTGTATCATTTATCACCAGAAATCCACCTGGCTCTGAAGAGTCTAATGTACTGAGCTCAATTGTTAATCATAATTAGAATTTCAGAACCACCGATCCCGCAACATTAGCCTTACAAATTTTACTGTATTCTTTATCTGCAGCTGTATATTCTTGTTCTTGGTGCACTTGGAGGAAGGTTCGATCATGAGATGGGGAACATCAACGTGTTATATCGCTTCTCAAACATCAGGATTGTCCTCCTGTCTGATGACTGCTCAATCTTTCTGCTCCCAAAGACGCACAGCCACGAGATCCATATCGAGCGATCAATCGAGGGTCCTCATTGTGGATTGATTCCAATGGGTTCACCATCGGCTAGCACTACCACCACAGGGCTCCGGTGGAATTTAGGTAAAAGCACCAAACTTTAAAGTTCTTTGTTATATCATGTATGGCAATTGGCAACAGCATCTGAACTGATAGTCATTCTGCACATTGTCTTCAGATAATACTAGCATGAGCTACGGTGGACTGATAAGCACATCTAACATCGTGGAAGAGGAAACAGTTAGGATCACTTCAGATTCTGATCTGATTTGGACAATATCACTCCGGAACTGAGCTTTAAATTTACCCATAAATGTATCTTGATCCAAATTTTGGCTCCTTAGTATAGCATGGATGTGCTACATTTTTGTAACTTAGATATTTTTTTTTTCACTGATCTACTGTTAGTAAACAGGAAAGGTATCCATATGTGTAAGCTTCTTAGACATGCATCCATTATAGAAAAAAATATTCTTAGCTGTGTTGTTCAATTCTCATTCCAGCCTTCTACGGCAATTTTCCTCTCCAAATTTTGAAGCATTTCATCGCAAAATTTAGAAGCTTTCGATGCAAAATTTGATTGTTTGATAGGGCATTTGGATGTTTCTAGGCGAGAAGCCACCATCATCCTACTAAGCACTTGACGCATCTGCAAGCAAGTGAAGTCCTTATCCACCCCAACCACCATCTCACTGCCAGTGGGCCCTAACACCTGCAATTCGGTGGGCCCCACCCTCTAAACCTGATATTTTCCCGGAGGCCCTCTTCCACTGCACCTGGGCCCCACACGGCCCCACCCCGTCGCGATCGCTTTTCTTCTTCCCCAAGACCGAGATTACTTGCGCTTCGATTTGATTTTGGCTGTGTTTAGCTGGGGAAGCGGAAATTTTTGGGTGTCACATCATACGTTTGACCGGATGTCGGAAGGGGTTTTTGGACACGAATGAAAAAACTAATTTCAGAACTCGCCTGGAAACCGCGAGACGAATCTTTTGAGCCTACTTAAGCCGTCATTAGCACATGTGGGTACTGTAGCACTTATGGCTAATCATGGCCTAATTATGCTCAAAAGATTCGTCTCGCGATTTATAGTTAAACTGTGCAATTGGTTTTTCTTTTTATCCACATTTAATGCTCCATGCATATGTCCAAAGATTCAATGTGATAGGTAAAGGGGAAAATTTTTGGGAACTAAACTGGCCCTTACCACAGAGTGAGTATTTCGTACACCACCTACGTAGGCAGCAGGGGTAGCACTGGCCTATCCACTGGAGTAGTAGTCGGCGCGGCGCATGCTTGGCCTCGGGAGCCGCGCCGCTGCGACCGCGACCGCGACTGCGTGGTGGTGGGATGGCACCGCGCGCACCGGTCAAAAGGAATAAAAACGCGCGCAAGAGAGACAGAGATGCCACCACCACCACCACCACCACCGTGCGTGCGTAGAATAGCTGCCTACAGGTGGCGCGCCTGGCATGCCCATGTGTGCCGCCCTGCGCCGCGCGCACGCTCGCTTGGACGCATCCCCGTCCACGCACACCACACACACACACACCCACCCACCCAGCCGCCGCGTGCGTGCGTGCAGGCGTGCAGCCTCCTTCTGCTGAATTTTCTTCTGTACTCTACTGTACTCCTGCGCTGCGACGCACGGCACGGTGCGGTGGTGGTGCATGCATGGGGATGGGACGACGGATCGAGGAGCACACGCACGAGCGCAACACTGCACACGGCTTCAGACCAGTGGGAGCAAGCAAATCATGGACGCCGGCTGGGAGGACTGGGGTCGTCTGGGGATGGCCAACCTTGCAGACTTGCACGTGCACCCTGCAATTTATAATGGCCTCCGTTTATAACAAAAGGCACGATATTAATTTGCACATATTAATGTGTGTTCGTGGTTTATTAAAATATATACTAATATAAGGCATATCTTCAGTTTCAACCAGGACTATAGAACTTGAAGTTTAGGGAATGATCTGTCCTATTAATTTCTGCTAATATTCACAATTATTATAATACGTTCGACGGTGGACTCATCGAGTCCATACAACTAATAATGTTTTATAGTGATCGACCTATCCAGGAGCTGTCTCCGATCGATCACTGACTATATTTTGAACTTCTAGCAGAGGCAATCACTATAAGATTTAGCAAATATTGGATGGCTACTATACGTGACAAGATTCTCTTAATTTGCCATTGGCTAGGGCCTATGAGGTTCATCTTCTTGCCAATTTTTTCCTCCAATCATTGATGGATGTTGCGTTTCTAAACTTTGACGTACCACATTTGCACAAAGTTTGGTAAGGGAAATCTAGCAACAAGTACAAATCAAGCCGCTTAGGCTGTGTTTAGATCCAAAATTTGAATCCAAACTTCAGTCCTTTTCCATCACATCAACCTGTCATACACACACAACTTTTCAGTCACATCATCTCCAATTTCAACCAAAATCCAAACTTTGGATCCAACTAAACACAGCCTTAGTAGATAAGGCTTTTGGTTCTAGTTGATTTGCGTACTCCACCATTGGCACATCACAAATTTTATTGGAAGAGATCACATTTAATTTGCTCTTGGCTTTCTCTAGCTCGTTTTTCTTTTCCTCAACGAAAGATGTTCTTGTGTCCTTGATCTTGAATGTTGATTTGTTTGTGAGTGGGTCGATCCAATCAATCATGAGGTCCGGGATGTAAAATAAAGAAACTGAAAAGAGGAATTGCATGAGTGCATTGGTGTCGATGACCGGCGCCATGTGCGCGATACATGGTAGTGTCTAGCTACTGATTGATCATGCACAGTGCTCAATGAGATTTTATAGGTGGATGGGTTGATTTCATTATAAGTGGAGTAAACCTATCAATGTCTACATGGTACCACTAGTTATTACTTTCCCCATTTAACTATAAGGCTCAAGACATTTTTTACAGATCTATAAAATGTATGTAAGGTTATATTGTTATATTGTAGAAAAGGCACCACAGACATTTTGAAAGATCAAAATATTATATTTACATATGCATCTTTTGAAATCAAACAAAACTATGCCAAATCAAACAGCACATTATATTAGAAAAAAAAAAGAGTGGATGAGGTAAATTTATCAAAGGATAAGTAAACAAAACATGGAAAGAGAAGGTTGCATTGCCATTGAGGTGGCACATGGGGTGGTTCCCATTGGAGGACCAGCATGGGGCGTGCTTGCATCTGCACATACAGGAGTGTATACATCATCCGGGGCGCCATCTACGATTAAACTGTTATGTATACTTAAGAGTGAAATTTGAATAAACCGTTAAACATTAAACCTAGCTTGGTTAGTTATTGATTAGCAATGGTATAGGTTGGGCATTTTATGCCATAAAATGAATACAATTGATTTTTGCATGGTTTCGAACAGACCTTATTCAGCATAGTCACCTCCGCAACACGGTGAAACTCGTGCCAAGCAACACTATCACTACTGATAAAATATATTGCAATACAATATTGATAAAACAATTTTAAAATAATATATTGTTGACGGTCAATATAAGCTTCTACGTTACTTAGACTTTACGACGCATTTTAACTTAGCCACAAGAAACCTTATATGAATAGACCTAGAATGGCAGCACTCAAAGCAACAATATTGAGCAATTACAAGATCAAGATGGGGGCATAGCAAGCTGATGAGTTCTGCAATCAGGGATAGATGGCCCTTCACCCCCTCACATGGAAATATGTACGTAGCTGCAGGGTTAGTTGGATCTGTGATTTAACTAACGAAAGTACTACTACTATACACTATGCCCGGCGCTTGATTAGATTAAGATGAGATGTTTTCATTGGATGGATTGGGCAATGAGAGATGTCATTTGCAGAGAGAGAGAGAGAGCGTGTGTATGTGTGTGTGAGCCCTACTGGAGGTGCATGTGAGCGTGGGTGGCAGCACATAAATAAAAACTTGGCCCTAAGCTGCTGATTTCACTAGGGGTGTTTGGGAAGGGACTAAACTTTAATCCCTTTCAAAAAATATAAATCTTCTCTAGAGACTTATGGTTATGAGAGAGCCCAAACACCCCCGTGATCTCCCTCCCTCTCCTCTCTGCTGCCCACTCGTGCACCCTCTGCCCCTCCTCTGCTCCCTCTCTGCTCCTGCCTTCACTTTTTTTTACTCATGCCTCTTCTCTGCCTCTGCCTCACACTCTCTCTCTCTCTAATTATTGACCAGCTGAGATCGATTCCAATCCGATGTTTCATACTCCATGCAAATGGAGTAGCAGCACAAACGTAATGATCTACAAAAAAGTAAATCTTGATGCCATGCAAATGGTCGGCAGATCCGAACCTTATTCATGGCACCTAGAGATGGCAATGGACCCATAACCCGTGACCCGACGAGTTTTTACTCTCTTAGGATCTAATTGTGTTCTAACTCTTGTACCTATGGGTATACTAATGAGCAAAACTCTTACCCATTGGGTACGTGGGTATGGGTCCGTTCTTTACCCACCCATACCCACCAACCCGTGGGTGAAAAAAACCCGTTGATTGAGCCTAAAACTATAAGCAATATAAGTTTCAACGACTACTAAATCATAGTATGAAACTCTTTTCACATCTTAAGCATTGTTCCATTCTAGTTATATGAAATTATTACTTGATTTCTTGATTACGTAATGTGGTTGTATAATTTTTTTTACTTACCTTTGAACGCTAATGTTAATAGATTGTTGCTAGAGAAAATATTGATGGTTTACAACTCTACCAGTCACTCTGTGTAGTACTGAGACGAACACATTTGATTGATCTTGTTGCTAATATGCAGGGACGTGTGGAGGAGGAGAAGCTGGACAGCTTCAACCTGCCGTTCTACTCGCCATCGGTGGACGAAGTGAAGGCAGTGATCAGGCAGGGCGAGCTGTTCGACATAAGCCACATCCAGCTCTTCGAATCCAACTGGGATCCACAGGACGACAGTGACGACGACGACGTGGCGACGCTGGACAGTGTTCGGAGCGGCGTCAACGTCGCCAGGTGCATCAGGGCCGTGCTCGAGCCCCTCGTCGCTCGCCATTTCGGGAGGGGTATAGTGGACGACCTGTTCGACATGTACGCGCGGAACGTGGCGAAGCACCTCGAGCAGGTGAAGACCAAGTACCCTGTCATTGTGCTCTCCTTGAAGGCAATACGCTAAACCTATCCGTTCGTCGGCTCGTGGTACACGATGTTGCATTTTATAAGTAGCGTGCCAGTGTGTGTTGTTGGGGACCGATTGATCACCCAGCTGCTCTGCAAATTAGGTCTGCCATAGCCTTTGTCTAGCTTTGAGTCGTTTGTCGTTGTAAGTTAAATGCGCCGTGTGCGTGAGTCAGTAAAAGTAAAATGAACTAGCCCACGCGAATACGCGGGCATGTATCTTAAGTTGTGTTTATATGGGTAGAAAATTAATCTGATTATTTCTATCTTGATTGAAAAGTACTATTTCTCTAAAATTTTGCTTATCAATCACTTGGATTTTTTTCCAAGTTATATGTTAATTTTATACTTTGTACTCCCTCCGTCTCATATTATAAGTCGTTTGTTTTTTTAGTCAAACTTCTTTAAGTTTGACCGCTGACATGTAGGGAGAGGAGTAGCGAGAGGGAGAGGAGAATGAAGAGTTCGCCGCTAACATGTAGGCTCCACTCGTCATGTTAGCCAAAACCGGCCACTATACCATCGAGGGACTAAAGTTGACACGGTATTATGAGTTGAGGGATGAGTTATACTTGGTATTTCGGTTTAGAGACAAATTATAACTTGGATGATAAATTGAGGGATCTAAAGTGAATTTATTCGAAAGTAAAAACCAGTGAAGAAATTAGAGGGCTGCCAGATCCTTAGATGGAAGCCTGCGCCGGTGAGCCCTGGAGCCGTGGGCTTGAATGTTGATGGTGCATTACTTTCCCAAAAAATGATGCTGTGTTTTAACGTTATTTATTAGATATATTAATGGTTTGATTAGTGAGAGTTCTAAAACAAATGCATGGAGAAAACGTTAGAAACCATGTGTTAGTCAGTCAGTCACCGTTGTTGCAGCAAACAAAAACTACCAGTGGTGGCTCGAGTCAACAACAACGCGGCGAGGACAAAACATTTATCCGCTCCGGAAACTTTGGCCATGGTGGTGCGCAGATCACCAGATGTCCAGATGCAATGAGCTCAATGATGCATCGCGCGTGCGCCCGCGCGCGGTTGATTCCGTCGCATTCGGTGGGGGCTCGTCTGGATCACGTTTCCGGATAGCTCCAGGGTCCCTTCGGTGGATTCGACTGTTGGTGGACTGTGTCGGCGACTCGGCGTCACGGCCGCACTGCTTTGGCTAAGCGCACTCCTCCTCATCTACGAAACCATCCATCCGTCCCAAATCGCACAAAAAAGCGAAGTCATGTGGTGAAGCCGCTGTACCTGTACGCGAAGCAATGAAAGCACACGCCCCCGTCTTTTCCCAAAGACGCGAGCTCGCCGCTGCGCAGCATCCAGATTCCAGATAGTACTATTGGCAAAGCACAGGTTTAGGGCGCCATGGGCTCCTACCACTACACCTCCACCTCCCACTTCTTCTTCGCCGGCGGCGGCGAGGGGGAGTACTCCAGCTACAAGGGTACTGGTAGCACCGACACCCACAGGCCCACCACCGTGCGGATCCCCGTTACCACCCCGGACGACGCGGCGGCGGCCAGGATCCAGGCGGCGTTCAGGGGCCACCTGGTGAGGAGGCACGCCGCGGCCGTCCGCGGCGCCGACGCCGAGGCGACGCGGCTGGAGCGGCTGCTCCGGAGGCAGGAGACCGTGGACGCCGTCCGCGGCGACGAGCGCGAGCGGGCGCGGGTCTCGGAGGCGCTCATGGCCGTGCTGCTCCGCCTCGACGCCGTCCCGGGTACTACCGGCCGTGCGGGAGCGCGCCGCGCCGTTTGACCCGCCGCGTGGTGGGGCTGCAGGAGGTGTTCGACGCCGTTCTCGCCGCGCCCGACGCCGCCGACACGTGCGGGGTCCCCGCCAGCCTGGATCAGGTCCTCGAGGGGATCTGGGGAGAGTCGCCGGCTGCGCCGCCACCGCCGCCGGCGGCGGTGGAGGTGGAGGAGGAGGTGGTGAGGAGTCCGTGCTGGAGGAGATTTTTCGGGGGAGTGTAGCAAGTGGTGTAAACTGTCAAAAGTGTATGCAACTGAATTTGTTGGGAAATATGTTCGGATGGCAGTTTTATACGGAGTATATACACGTATTCTGTTGGTGTGTACCTATAAAGTATTAAAGTGGTGTAGTATAATGCTATGAACAATCACGTAACATAGTAAATAACGGATTAACAACATGCTTGTTTTGAATCTTACATATCTGAACATTTGCAATCTACTTCTATCCAGAAGAACTGGCTAATTGGGTAGGTTTATTTGTCCAGTCTGTAGTTCTGACACATTTGCAATCTGAACTCTTCTCTTCCAGCTCTGGAAGAAAAAAGGAATCAGCTAGGGCCGAGTTTAGTTTCAAACTTTTTCTTCAAACTTTCAGCTTTTTCATCACATCAAAACTTTCCCACACACAAATTTCTAACTTCGTGTCACATCGTTCCAATTTTATCCAAATTTTCAATTTTGATATGAACTAAACACACCCTTATCCTCTCTGCTGAGTGCTGGTTCTGTATTTCTGACAAAAATTGTTGGATATTATTCCACTCTCATCGTACATTTCGTTGATGTTCTGGCGAAGTTCAAAGTTCTCAAAAAAATTGTCCAGTCAGTAGTGTACCGTATTTGAATGGTAGTCAGGAGGTAGGGACGAGTCCATTCTCGAGGATGGGCCTTAATCTCGGCCCACACCTCACAACCACCGTCCGCGAGGAGCGAGCCCAAGTAAAGTCCCTGAACTCCTTTTCCAGTTCTCTCTCTAAGTCTAACCCAGGTACCCAACTCATCTTTATGCGCCTCAATGAAATGTACGATTAGAGTGGAATGATGTCCAACAGATTTTGTCAGAACTACAAAACCAACGAGAAATAAACCGAGCTGACTCCCTTTCTTCTATAGCTAGCTGGAAGAGACAACTACCCAATTGGCCAGTTCAACGGGTAATTTCTCCGTTCTTCAGTTAATCCATATATCCTGGAGTTGTCTCACGTTCATCAACAACCACCCAGTACATTCCTTTTTCCCTGTCACTATACCCATCCAGGCAACTAGCTACCACCAAAGTAATCTTGGGTATGTTTTCTCTCGTTCCCTGAAGTTGTTTTGATCCGCATCATTTCCAGTGTTCCACCAGTCCACTCGTGTTGTGCCATTTCTGTTTCTGCGTAGTTGTTAACGTACTTCCCAAAAGGAAAATTCATCATCATTGAGAAAGCATATTCGGAAAAAAATTCATCATCATTGAGAAAGCATATTCAGTGCAATTGCTTTCCTTTCTTTTTCTATCAAATCAAGAACTGTTGATCCAGCGTAGGTAAATGGAGTACAGCAAGCCTCTGCAACCTGTACAAATGGTGTGTACATCAGAAGCAAGAATACCAATTATACATCATCTTGCACTGAGCATCAGTGCTGTACAGTACTATATAACAAGAGAGAAAATTGAAGAGTAGTACTAGTGTTTGTGGTCCGATGTGTTCTTACGTTTCAGATCGTGTGGTCCTTTGCCTTTTGAGACGATGACAATTGCGTAAAGATGTACCGGAAGCTAGAGGGAGAATCAAGCCTGTGGCGCAGCAATGGAGCCGCGAGGCATCGGTGACGCAACGGAGCGCGACTTATCGCCTTTTCGAAGAAAGCACAGGAGGAATGCGACGTTCAACTGCATATGTATGGATGGATAGATTGCAGCTTCTTTGATAAGCAAACGCTTGGAAGCTTGTCCTGGATTCACATACAAATGCAGGGGCCTGCTGCCGATGCTGCCGGGTGAGGAGTGAGGACGTGAGGTAGGCGGCTTGTTTGTCAACTCGAGGGAAGGGGATTGAGAGTTTACACGAGAGAATTGATGGTGAGATTAAGATGAGAATTTAATTTTTAATCCCAGTATCTTGTTTGGTAGAGATGGTGGAAATTGATAGGAAGTTTAGTTGGAGATTAGGTCATTAATGAAAACGGATGGCTGAGATTTGTTTAGGCAAAGTAAAGGAGGAATTCTCTCCCAATTACCACCCCCTACGGCCCTACCCAGGTATTGAAAAGGAGGAGTTCCTCCCTCAATTCCTCATCATCATCCCACCAAAATTCTCATGTATCCCAACCAAACAAATCAATTAATAGCCTCATTCCTTTAAACTCCCAATGCCTTCAAAAACTCCCTCCAACAATTCGGGCCGAGAGCAGCTGCACACTGTAGGCAGATTCAGATTCAGATTCAGATGCGATAGCAGAAGCGCAGAACTGAACATACGCACAAGAGTGGTCCAGTCCATGCAGCTTCAGACCGTGCATCAGTGCATCATGATTGTGTTGGTTGTTGGGGAGATTATCTGCCCTGCTAATTGGCGATTAGTGGAGGCATTCGAGACAAGTTGTGCTGGTTCTGTATTTCTGACAAAAATTGTTGGATATTATTCCACTCTCATCGTACATTTCGTTGATGTTCTGGCGAAGTTCAAAGTTCTCAAAAAAATTGTCCAGTCAGTAGTGTACCGTATTTGAATGGTAGGGCTTGTTTGGTTTGAAACCAATTTTTGCCTTACCAAAATCTTGGTAGTGCCAAAACCTCGGCACGTTTTGGCACTACCAAACTGGGTAGTATTGAATTTGAACTATTGTGATAAAAATTTGGTAGCAAACCAAACATGTATTTCCTACTATTAAAGTTACCAAGAAATTGGTAGGGCAATAAGTTGGTACCAAACCAAACAGGCCCGTAGTCAGGAGGTAGGGACGAGTCCATTCTCGAGGATGGGCCTTAATCTCGGCCCACACCTCACAACTACCGTCCGCGAGGAGCGAGCCCAAGTAAAGTCCCTGAACTCCTTTTCCAGTTCTCTCTCTAAGTCTAACCCAAGTACCCAACTCATCTTTATGCGCCTCAATGAAATGTACGATTAGAGTGGATTGATGTCCAACAGATTTTGTCAGAACTACAAAACCAGCGAGAAATAAACCGAGCTGATTCCCTTTGTTCTATAGCTAGCTGGAGCCTGGAAGAGACAACTACCCAATTGGCCAGTTCAACGGGTAATTTCTCCGTTCTTCAGTTAATCCATATATCCTGGAATTGTCTCACGTTCATTAACAACCACCCAGTACATTCCTTTTTCCCTGTCACTATACCCATCCAGGCAACCAGCTACCACCAAAGTAATCTTGGGTATGTTTTCTCTCGTTCCCTGAAGTTGTTTTGATCCGCATCATTTCCAGTGTTCCACCAGTCCACTTGTGTTGTGCCATTTCTGTTTCTGCATACTTTCTCCGTTTTACAATGTAAGTCATTCTAACATTTTCCACATTCATATTGATATGAATAAATTTAGATAGATATATATGTCTATATTCATTAACATCAATATGAATATGAGAAATGGTATAATGATTTACATTGTGAAACGGAGGGAGTAGTTGTTAATGTACTTCCCAAAAGGAAAATTCATCATCATTGAGAAAGTATATTCGGAAAAAAAATTCATCATCATTGAGAAAGCATATTCAGTGCAATTGCTTTCCTTTCTTTTTCTATCGAATCAAGAACTGTTGATCCAGCGTAGGTAAATGGAGTACAGCAAGCCTCTGCAACCTGTACAAATGGTGTGTACATCAGAAGCAAGAATACCAATTATACATCATCTTGCACTGAGCATCAGTGCTGCACAGTACTATATAACAAGAGAGAAAATTGAAGAGTAGTACTAGTGTTTGTGGTCCGATGTGTTCTTACGTTTCAGATCGTGTGGTCCTTTGCCTTTTGAGACGATGACACTTGCGTAAAGATGTACCGGAAGCTAGAGGGAGAATCAAGCCTGTGGCGCAGCAATGGAGCCGCGAGGCATCGGTGACGCAACGGAGCGCGACTTATCGCCTTTTCGAAGAAAGCACAAGAGGAATGCGACGTTCAACTGCATATGTATGGATGGATAGATTGCAGCTTCTTTGATAAGCAAACGCTTGGAAGCTTGTCCTGGATTCACATACAAATGCAGGGGCCTGCTGCCGATGCTGCCGGGTGAGGTAGAGCAGCTGCACACTGTAGGCAGATTCAGATTCAGATTCAGATGCGATAGCAGAAGCGCAGAACTGAACATACGCACAAGAGTGGTCCAGTCCATGCAGCTTCAGACCGTGCATCAGTGCATCATGATTGTGTTGGTTGTTGGGGAGATTATCTGCCCTGCTAATTGGCGATTAGTGGAGGCATTCGAGACAAGTTGTCGTATAAAATTTCCGTCCCTGTCAGTCAGTAACTCATCAGGTTAATCATCATCAAATGAAATCAGTAGAGTAGATAGATGAAGGGAATCAAACATCTCTGGTTAGGCTAGGCATCTGTTTAATGCCTAGGGTCAAACAAACCAAACAGCACGGCAGAGCAAGCTAAAGAAAAGAAAATTTTTAAGGAGTGCTTAGAGAAGTAACCGGAGTTGACACGGTACAGTTGGCCCTCCAAGTCGTAGTAGTTTCGTATCATCAACTGATAAGCACAGGATTAGTCAGTCAGCGAAGCAACCTTGCATCTATGCATAGCTTAATTACGCTAGCTCCTCTGCCAACTGATCCATGACTCCCTCTACCAGGACATCAATCATCAGATAGATGTACGTAGTTAATTATAACAGAAAACCTAGACAACGGCAGTGGCGGAGCCAGGATAAAATTATAGTGGGGCTCCTCAGCCTTTTGGGCCTTATAACAATCTCAGACAAAGTCTATTTTAGCCCCCTGCAATAGATATATGTATTTAAATTTTAGAGGGTTTTAATGGGGGCTCTAATGGTTTATTAGGGGGTAGAGACCCCCCAGCCCCCACGCTGCCTCCGCCACTGGACAACGGTATCCCGTTAGAACGAGATACCCTTCTATGAGATAGTACATGATACCTTATACCTATTGTGTACCAATTGCATGGAACCCGATAGCTGTGATACCTGTTACTCGATACCTGTGATACCTAAGACCTGATACCTATGATACTCGTGCACGACAATAGTTAATATGTCTATCCCGTTACAACGGGATCCCGTTTCATAGCAGCCCTATAATTATAATTAGCAGGAGATTGATGATGCATGTGTAACGTGTTGATTGGATAAGGGAGGTCATCGGCCAATATAATGCATGAAATCGATGATCAACATGACCCAGCCGGGCAGAATGATGAGCTCATGCGCATACAAGTAAATACGTTCTCCTGCTAAATTTGTTGCTGATATCTGCATCTGCGTTCGAGATTGTACACAGATAAGATTAAGTAACGATAATAAATAGTCTATGATTAATTGAGTTTTAGTTATTACGAATTTAAAAATAAATTTATTTGCTATTTTAGAACAACTTCTATATAGAGGTCCTTATTGATTGATCATATTTTTCTAACAAACTAAAACGGTTTATTAGGGGACAAAACTAATTTATAGTTAAAATTGATATGTGTGTTCTTTACGACTTAAAAATCAATGTAAAAAATAAACTATGTTGAAATGTATTTAAAATCAACTTCAACATTTTGTTTGGATATTAAACTTAAATTTTGGCTGTGAGCAACTAATGGGACTCAGAAAGTTTCATTCTTTAGCAGTTTGAAAAATATGCTAATAGAAAAATAAGGTAGAATTACAACTTAATTAGGCGTGTGTTTTGTAACTTGTATATGGGTAGTAACATATACGTCCCTCGCGTAATTGATAAAGTATTACATACGCAGTATTTTACATTGTACTGTATATAATCGCATTTTAGGAGAGACAATGGAACACACAATGACACAACGTGACAACCAGAGGGAGCAAGGAAAGCAGGATAGCTTTACAAGGAAAGGAAAAGGAAAGCGGCCGCGGACGCCAGCCGCCATTCCAATCCACCCTATAGAAGTGCCTCCAACTGCAGTGCAGGTGGGCCCCGCGAACCGGGCCCACATGTCATCGAGGTTCTGAGGATAAAAGGCAGGTAGCAAAACGATGGAGCCAATCATCATAGCTGTCGCTTTCTTTCTACCACTACTGCAAAATCCTAAAAAATCGTCCCATATCGGGGAAAGCCTAGCGGGTGCAGCCTTCGCCCGTTTGTCCTTTTATAGATATCGGGTGAAAAACTGAAAACCCAACTCATTTAGCACTCCAATTATTTTTATCCTTATCCACTAGATTGATCCCATCAACTGTCATCGTTTTCTCGGCCGTAGACCATGTTGAGCTCTCTGCCCGTCCTTTTTCTACGGTGCTAATTAAGTTTAGACTACAAAACATGATTCCAACAATTTAATATTATTTAGGAGTAATAGGAAGTAGTTTTGAAGTACTAAAGGAATTTATTTGATTTTCTTAACAACTTAGGAGTATAAAACAATTTGTCCATTCGTACTTTTTCTAAAACACTATAATTCATATTGAGTTTTAGAATATGATTTTAAAATTAATTTTAGGGGAGGGTTTTACTTAGCAACTTTCATCTTATTAATGATAAGAAAAAAAAACTCAAGATTCCAGGCTTCTATTATTGGATATGTTGCATCACATTGGTTGCAAACAAAAAAATGTTTGCGTTACTAATGAAGCCTACTTAGACACGGAAAATAAAACACGTGATTATAGTGAGATTAATTAAGTATTAACCTAAAAAATGAAAAATAGATTAATATGATTTTTAAAGCAACTTTCATATATAAAACTTTTTAAAAAATACACAGTTTAGCAGGTTAAACAAGTGGAAGGAGCTGAGAAAGAGAAGAAAAGAATACAGCCTAAATATAGCAGTTTAAGGCTACCGGAAGATTTCAATCTAAAAAACCATTATCAATGAAGTTTAGTTTTCTCATCTTCATCAATTTAAATACTTCCTTCGTTTCACAATGTATATCATTCTAGCATCTAGATTCATTAATGTCAATATAAATGTGAGAAATGCTAGAATGACATACATTGTGAAACGGAGGGAGTACCTAACAATACATAATTTGCAGTATTATATTGACAAATGGGCCCACTTGTGCAACATATATGCTTTTTTTCCCACGAAACCGCGGTTTTCGCGTGGTTAAGGTCTAACGGGTCAATCAACAACCGTGTCTTCTTAACGGGTTGGACACCCTATCCAATTAACACTCCTCCCCACCCATTTCTATCCCCATCCACCAGCGATCCCCACCACCACCACCCCGACGGCTCGACCCTACGACCGTGGCCGCAGTCCGCAGCGAGCTCCGGCGCCCTCCCTCCCCTAGGTATCCCCGACGATCGGCGGCCGCCGCCCCCGGCTACGATCGCCGCCGCTCCGACGACCACCGGCGTGGTCCGGCGACCAACTCCGGTGAGCTCCCTGCTCCTCCTCAGTCTCATCTAATCTCATATTCATATGGTTTCCCCAACCTCCGTGGCCGTCGGGGCCACCATCGGCGCGGGGCCGCCGACCCGAGTCCACCACCGGAAGCCGCCGCCACCGCCGCCGCCGCGCTCTTTCCCGTAGCCGCTCCCCTCACCGTAACTTTTCTTCCCGTTGCACCCGGTCGCCGGTCGTCTTCCGACCCGTGGCCGGCGGCACCAGCACCGCCTCGCCGCCACGGCGATCCTCTAAACCCCGATCCCCCCCCGACCCCCCCCCCAAACCAAACCCCGATCCCCCCCCGACCCCACCCCGAAACCCTAATCCTAACCTCGCCGGAGGCAGGGCAGGAGACATGTTTGGTTTCCATTTTTGGCACCTCCCAATTCTTTGCTAGTCTTCGCTAGACGCTAGTGATGCTTCACTGCATAGCGAGAATTCTGAATGGAATAATGAAGCTTTAGGTTAGAAATCTAGTTGGGACTTCAAAAGATTTGTGCGAATACCAAACAGGGAAAAGGTCAAATCCTTGTCCTCGTTCTCTGCCTCCAAACGCGGTTATGGGCTTAGGGCTTACTAGGGATTGCCGGGGAAGTGGGCTGTTGAAACGATGCTACGCGTTAGAGAACTGTGGGCAAGACTGGCTGTTGGGGAGAAGGGGTGGAGGTGAGGCGATGCAACGATATGGCAACAGATTTAAATGAATGGGGGAATTGAATCTTTTATTGGTGGTACTGATAGCGTGTGATTAGATTTGAATAGTTGCAAGAACTGTGGGCAAGACTTGGCTGTTGGGGAAAAGGGGTGGAGGTGAGGCGATGCAACAATGTGGCAACGGATTTAAATGAATTGGGGAATCGAATCTTTTATTGGCGGTACTGATAGCGTGCGATTAGATTTGAATAGTTGCAATACAAACTATGGTTGCCATGGTATATGGTCAATGTGGCTGGGAGTGGAACAGTTTTGATATCAACTTGGGGGAAGAAAAGAAAAAAAGAAGGCATATATTTCTCTTGGGGAGGTGAGAATTGCTATAACAACTGACAAGTGAAAGCAACAAACAGTACCCCCCATGGAAGGTATCCGTGACACGATTGATTAGTCTACAAGTCTGCAAATGTAAGCATGTTAACAAACCTGGTAATATCCCAAGACGACGACCAATGATGATGACTAACCAAGTGGAGAAGTTAAAGTGCTCGGATGAATGAGTTGAGGAAAAATAGGCAACCAATCAATCAACTGCATATTGAACCTTAATAAATGGTCCCAAAAGTCCCAGAAGAGGAAAACAATCGCAGGGGTAGAGAAGGAATGAGCAGTCAACCAGCAATAGTGGAAGCCCTAAGTATTGATTTCTATTCACTTTCTCCTCTAGACTATTGGTGGTTGAGAGTGATATGTGAGGGAGGGAAGCCAACAAGGTGAACAAAGAGGAGGAAGGGGAAAGAAACTAGAGGAGAGGCAATTGAAATCTTTCTTTCTCTTTTGCTTGCCCTCTTTTGAATCAAAGTTCACAGCTTTCACTTGTCAACTGCAGCGCTTCTCGCTTCATGATGAAATCTATTCCCTTCTTCGTTTCTTTTTTGTCCCTCAAGTTAAGATAATTTTTTGCTTCCTTTTTGCTCTCAGGCACATTAACCATATGTGCCATGTGTTGTTTGTACTTCAACTCTTCAAATGTAAAAATGCTCTATCAGTTCTGCCGATCTTGTTTAATTCGTGCATTGCAAAAGTAACAAAGTAAAAGATTCAGTTTTCCCCATTTGTTTATTTCAATCTGTTATAGGTAGGGATAATCCTAATGCTAAAATTAGCTCATGATTCTCTCTGATATGCAGGCATCCCTTCGGCAAATGTGGTGATGGACCGATCACAAGATCCTTTCAACTCACGAGGTATCATGACATGTACTCCACCTTCCAGGTAAACAGTGTTTTGCTCTGGTAAACTGGATCTTAATCGCTGTCCCTATATGCATTTTTCTTGTTCCAGGGATTGCAGTCCCCCCTGCAGTCAAGATGCGGAACATGGCTGGAAACAACAATCCATGGATAGACCCTCCGCCACCACCGATGAATGCGCGCAATGGGCTGGCAAATGCCAGCCTCTTCTCCACCTCTTTGCCAGTCCTTCCTCATGAAAAAAGTATGCCACTTTCACTCATAAGGCATGTCATGCTCTAGTCTGTGCATGTCATGCTGGAAATAGCTTGCTGTCCAAACAACTGATGTGCTCATTGGTGCAGCAGGGTGTTTATTTTTTGGCTATAGTACTGTAGTTACATAGGTATGACTGAGGGATTTTAATTGTGATGTGTGCAAAGCAAAGTTGGAAGAGGGAATGACACTAGGGACCGAGATACGAGGGAAGGCTGCAAATGAAATTAGTTGTGTCCAAATGCCAAATATGTGGTTTCACACCACCATTTATTGTAAAAAATTCCCATCTTTAACATGCCAAAAATCACATGAATCCAACCTTTTCTTCTGTAATGTAATGTAGCACTGGCTCATATCCATATATTATTATGAATATAGCTTGAAAAGGGGGCACCACATTTGCTTTGGAGGCCTAGAAATTACTACATTAATATGAGAAAAAATCTAAGCCGTTAGATCATTGTGGGACCAAATTATAACCGTGTAGATTGATAGCAATAGTTGTATAAAAAGTACCATTGTATATATATAGAATCCGAAGAAAAGAGTTGTATATTGAATCCAGACCTACTTTTAATATCTACTGTATATAAAGTATAATTACATACATGAAAATAGGAGCTAAGAGCTCCATAGCAAATCCAATTTAACTACCCCGTGCAAAATTGTGTAGGGAATTTCCCTAGATTGTATTGATATTCCTGATCATGTGTGTTTCCCTCTCAGTCAACTTTCTTGATTCTGCACGTGGCACCCCTTTGATGGATGATGCTTCTGCAAAACTAAAAGAGCTCGATGATGACCCTGAAGGGAAGGACTACAAGTTTGACTTTGATCTCCGCCAAATCGATGATTTATTGCCTAATGAAGATGATCTTTTCGCGGGTATCACAAATGAGATTGAGCCTGCTGGGCAGACAAATTCTATGGAAGAACTGGAGGAATTTGATGTATTTGGCAGTGGAGGGGGCATGGAGCTGGACACAGACCCTGTGGAGAGCATCACAGCTGGTTTGGGAAATACAAGTATAGCTGATGGGCTTAGAGGCAATGGGGTCAACCATTTTGGTCCATCAAATAGTGCCAGCACTGTGGCCGGGGAGCATCCATACGGGGAGCACCCTTCTAGAACATTGTTTGTGAGGAACATCAATAGCAATGTTGATGACACAGAATTGCGCTCACTTTTTGAGGTAATAACTGCAATGTTTGTTAGCTTTATATAATTATTGCCATCTGAGATTGATTTGTTAGTGTTACTTATCAGTAGGTATACCTTGCAACTGAACAACTTTATGTGCTGTCTAATCAACTCATAGTCAGTGTTATGTCTGCACTTCTCTTATAATGTATCTCAGTTTATCTTTACAATATCCATTATTGTATTTCAGCAATATGGGGATATCCGAACACTTTATACTGCAACGAAACATAGAGGTTTTGTGATGATATCTTATTTTGATATCCGAGCGGCACGTGGTGCGATGCGTGGATTGCAGAACAAGCCTCTGAGGAGGAGAAAGTTGGACATTCATTTCTCCATCCCGAAGGTTTATTATGTTATGGTTCACTTTCAAATGCTTAGTCCCTTTACCATAAAAGTACTTAGCAGTTTGCCATGTTGATTTTGTAGGAGAATCCATCAGATAAAGATTTAAACCAGGGAACTCTGGTTATTTTTAACTTGGATCCCTCAGTTTCCAATGAAGAAGTTCGCCAGATTTTTGGAACATATGGGGAAGTAAAGGAGGTTAGGATGTTACTTCCAATTTTTCCCTTTGAAATATGTTTGTGCTTGAAAATTGCATGTTCTTACATTCTTCGTATACTTTGTTTCTGTTTTTTGGAATTCAATCTGATGGTGTTAGTTTCTATCCACAGATAAGAGAGACACCAAATAAAAAGCATCATAAGTTTATTGAGTTCTATGATGTAAGAGCAGCAGAAGCTGCTCTTCGGTCACTGAATAAAAGCGAGATAGCTGGAAAACGCATAAAGTTGGAACCAAGTCGTCCTGGTGGAACGCGCAGAAAGTATGGTTATGCGTTTTCTTTCCCTATCCATTTATCTGTTTATGGTCTTGAGTTGTTGTTTGCACTTTGCAGTAGAACCCTACTGAATTTATACACCAATTTTGGGATGATCTATTGATGCTGCAGTTATGTTGATTTATCTGCTGTATGCAAATATTTTAATGTATCAAATTGCACTATTTAACTGACCAAGGCATGCCTATTAAGGCTTTTCGTTACATTCTGTATTAGCCTCGTGATGCTATTAGCAATCTGATTGTTTTAATCCAGTTTTATCATTTCATCAGCAGTAGAATACCTCAGATTCATCCTCAGTTGATTGGCTTTCATTTTATTTCAATGAAATACTTGCAGTTTTGAATGTAATTAGCCTGTTGTACACCCTGTCTCCCTGATTTATTTAATGGGCAGTGCACTATTTCCTGAAGGTATATTTTCAAGCTTGTGGATATGCTCATTTAGTCCTAGGATTAATTTAAGAAAAATGTTTAATGACATTGAAAGTTCACACGTAATACCATCGAGAGTTTGCACCGTTTCTGTTTAATACCATTTCCGTCTACTTAAATAATGTTTCCATTAACTCAGACTAAAAATACACCTTGTGAACCACACTCACCTCAACCATGGAGAAAGCTCCAACTGCACCACTGATTGTTGTCATTGGACACCGTTTCCCATCATCTGATTCCCACAGTGGGCCCACCAATTCAGAGCTTCACTCAGACACATGCATAGTAGTAGTGATCACGATTTCATGAGAGAGGGAGAGGGAGAGGCAGGGCACATGGTGGTGGCCATTGGCGATGAAATGATTGTAGATAGTGGTGCGGCAGGCAAGTGTGGGTTCAGTGGTTAGGAGGTCACCCAGGGTGCTGTGTATGCCGCGCAAAACAAATCACGCTCATCGCCAAGGGAGTGGATGGACAAACAGACAGGTTGAGCGGACAGGTCTTGTCTCTTTCATGGCTAGAGCTGCTCTGCTTTCCCTCTCTTGCATTTGATCTAGCATCGTCATTTTCAATTGCCTCTCCTGCTAGGAAAATAAACAAAAACAGAAAAAGGCAAATGGAGGACAAAAATGGTATAATAAATGATCAAATGGTACATTGCAAATTTTCAGCGCTATTAAAGTTTATTATGAGCTTTAGTGGTACAAATTTGAACTTGAGAATTGTTTATGCCATGGAACCAATCTCTCCAACTGTTTGAGTTTTGGAAGGCATGTTTTTTCAGTTATCGTGCAAACCAATTAGCATTGACAGAATGTTTCACTTTGTTAACACTGATCTGATTTATTCTCATTTTCTTCTGGTTTAGCTTGATGCAGCAGCTTGGTCATGATATAGACCAGGATGAACCCAGAAGCTACAGGATTCCTCATGTTGGTTCACCTATTGCCAGCTCTCCTCCAGGTACTCGGACTGGATCTACTTTAGGGACATTTAATTTGCTTCTGTCTATTTGTTTACAACTGATGAATGTTAAATCATCTCCTGTCAGGGGCATGGGCTCAGTACAGTAGTCCAACTGATAACAATTTGTTGCAAGCATTCAATGCGTCACCAACTGGAAATGGCATGAGTCCTATTGGGATGCCTCCTTCCTTGATATCGAATGCTGTGAAGATTGCTCCAATCGGGAAGGATAGCAACTGGTCTAAATATGACAAAGTATTCTCAAACAACAACCAGCCCCACGGTGCTGCATTTCAGCATTCCCATTCGTACCAAGATCACAAAAGTGAACATATGAGTTCAAGTCCTGGGACTTTAACAGGTCCTGAGTTTCTATGGGGTAGTCCAAAGCCTTATTCTGAACATGCTCAATCCCCTATTTGGCGTCCACCAGCAATTGGTCATGCAATGCCATCTAATAGCCGTTCTCAGGGGCAGGGATTATTGTATGGTGGCCGTCAGGCTTCACTTTTTGGGTCTCAAGATCAGCTTCATCATCATCATGTTGGCTCTGCCCCTTCAGGTGCTCCATTTGAGAGCCACTTTGGATTTTTACCTGAATCACCAGAGACGTCTTATATGAATCAAGTCAGGTTTGGGAACATTGGGAATATTGGTAGTGGCCGAAACGGAACTGGCCTCATGCTGAACATGGCTGCTCGTGCTTCTGTAAACCCTGTTTCTGCTTTGAGTGGAAACATGTCAGACAATAACTCTAGTAGCTTTAGACCAATACTATCACCTAGATTGGGACAATCATTTTACGGGAATCCCACATATCAAGGGCCTGGTTCTTTTGGACTTGACAATTCCATCGAACGTGGTCGTAACCGCCGAGTTGACAGCAGTGTGTTTCAATCTGATAGCAAGAAGCAATACCAGCTTGATTTGGAGAAGATCCGTAAAGGCGATGATACTCGAACTACATTGATGATTAAAAATATTCCGAACAAGTATGTATGTGGCTTGATATTGCATTTTCTTTTCTGATCTTACTATTGCTACATAGTTGCTCAGTTCCTAAATTTGTTAGGTACACTTCTAAGATGCTGCTGGCTGCAATTGATGAGTTTCATAAAGGAACCTATGACTTTTTCTACCTGCCAATTGATTTCAAGGTACTAGATTTGTATTGTATTGTACTGCTGTTTCCAGTGACTTGTTTTGATGCCCAGCAGAATTTAATTATATTTTCCCCACGCAGAACAAATGCAATGTTGGCTACGCGTTCATTAACATGATATCACCTGTGCACATTGTATCGTTCTACCAGGTATGTCCATTTCTTTTATTGACTCTTGCATGTTACACAGTTCTTTAACTGATATCCATCAACATGAAGTTCGTGGTCTATGTCTATGTAAGTTTCCCCTAAATATGTCTAGCTGAGTTGCAGAACAACCTAAGATTACTGGTGGACTTATTCGGAACAATTTGTAATGATCTGTTTCTGAATGTGTGCTGTAATTTGCAGGCGTTCAATGGCAAGAAATGGGAAAAATTCAACAGTGAGAAAGTAGCCTCCTTGGCCTACGCTAGGATCCAGGGAAGGACTGCACTCATTTCACATTTCCAGAATTCAAGTTTAATGAACGAGGATAAAAGATGCCGCCCCATTCTTTTTCATTCTAATGGGCCAGATGCTGGAAATCAGGTAAGCTTGTTTAAAATGTCGACACACATTTGTCCGTTGGTTCTTATGTTCAAACAGTATATCGAACAAAGTAATGGTGATTTAACTAGCAAACTGCATCTTAGGTTATAAGCGTGTTTCTAACACCATGCATGAATACCAGGAACCATTTCCCATCAACGGCATATGTATCCATATGCCACTGGAAGATGGAGCAATTGCAACCGGGGATCCCTTTGGAAATGAAGAGGACAACAATCAGAACGAGAGGACAGCAGGAGAAGAGTTATGACCATTGCTTTGGACTCGCCGATAAATCTTAACTGCCTAGAGAAGAGTTTTCCTTCCCAAAGTGTATAGAAGTGAGAAAGATTGGTTAAGCTGCGAAAGTTTGTGGTGTGGCATGGCGCATCTACTAGTTTTTTTGTGGCAAACGATGTCGCCCCCTGAAGAACAAAAAAGTGACTTGGAGTTGAGAGTTGGGAGTCTGCTAGGTCTCTCTCTCCATGTCTTCCTTTCAAGTTTCAACCCCCTCTGTACAGATAGATGTCGGGAGTTGATAATTGGTCGCATTTGATTTGGTGTAAAAAGAGAGTGGTACTGGTCAAACTGTACAGTTGAAAACATTTTAATCCTCTATGTTTTAGGAGACTTGTTAACTCTTATGTTTTATCCTGTGTGAACTGAGACTCCAAACAGGGTTCCACCTTCCTGTCTACAAACCAAAAATCTTGTTATGTGCCTGCTTTCTGATCGTTCTACCCTGTTTTCTGATCGTTCTTCCCTGTCTTGTGAATTGTGATACTGTGCAAGCAGTACTAATGTACTATGCAAGCAGAGAAGCACAACCCAGGCAAGAAAGGAAAGAGATAGCTCCTTTGAAACTGGAACGTAGAGATTTTATAGAATTCATGCAGAAACGATTTAAATCTAAGTACAATTCTTTCACAAATCATGGCGAAATGAGTACACAAGGCGATTTGAAGCGAAAAGGAAATTCAGCCCAGCCTCCAAAAGCCCACTAGCCCATCCAGCCATCCTGCACTCCTATCTCCCAATGGCCCACACAGAAGCCCATCCAACCATCCAACGGTATCCATACCGCCTCCTAACCCGCAGCCCGCATCCACGCCGTCCATCCGGTCTCCACTACTCCACCCCCGGACCCACCAACCCAACTCCGCCACCCACCAACCGAAAATCCCCTCACCCCCGAAAAAAAAAAGAAAAGAAAAGAAAAGGAGAAAAAAAAAAAAACTTCCCGTTGCTCGGCTGCGTTCTACTACTAGCCTACCCCCTCTCTCTCTCTCTCTCTCTTCTCGCAAGTCTTCCCCCAAAAACTCCACCCTTCCGCGGCCTCGCCCATCTCACCGCACCATCTATCGGCTCCCTCCTTTCTCGCCTCCAAACTCAACTCTAATTGAGCGCGAAAACGTGGACGCGTTTGAATTGGGCGTCTCCCTCGGCTTCCAGGACCTTCTAGAACCTTCTCGAGGCTCCCCCGGCCTCGCGCGGTCGCGGCTCTGCCTCCCGCTCTCTCTCCTAGGGTTTTCCCCCTCCTGGTCGCGCGGCGGGGCGGCGGCATGGGGGACGCCGCGGCGGCGTCGCCCCCGGCTTCCCTGGGGAAGCGGCGGCGCAGGGGAGGAGCGGGCGGAGGGGACGGCGAGGGGCTGCGGCGGGTGGCGGAGATCGTGATGGTGCTGGCCGCCGCTGGGGAGGTGAGGGGTGGGAGGGAGCCGCGGCCGCGGGCGCGGAGCGTGCGCTCGCCGCGGAGGCGAGGGAGAGGCTGGCTGCGGTCGTCGCGGAGGGGGCGGTGCGGCCCAAGGATCTGTTCCCCGGTGAGGCCGTGCGCGCCCTCGTCGAGGATCTCGGCCTCAACAGGGCCAGGGATCCCGCCGCCATGGGGTTCCGCCCGCCCAAGGCTTCCATCGCCGACAGGCTGATGCTCACTAAGCGCAAGGTTTGGTAACTCTCATTCTTTTTTCGCTTCATTCAGCTTTATAGCTTTACGATGAACTAGCACCATTGACGAAAACTGGAACGATTTGGTCTATACTCTATGCTGCGTTGGGGAGAATGCTCCTGATATTATTGAATTGTTAGCTTAGCTATATCATGTGAATGCTACTCTCTTGATGGTTTATATTGATTGATTTTCTAGAAAACAGCTCATGTACTGGTAAGCTTCTGTTACTCCTGTTTAACTTTGGTCTGATATGGTTTGTTTGCCTTCCTAGTATTGCTGGCTTGTTGCCCACTAAGATAAATTTACTTTGCTTCCCCGTATTTTGAGTATATATTCGTGTTAAGTGATGGAGGAAATCCTTTATATGCCAATCAAAATTCATGAGTTTCCTTATGGGAAAATCGGTTCCATAACACCGGAAGATCCTGAGTTCACAAATATACCATATAAATTCGTCAGTACACTTCAATACCATCCAAAGTTTTCCATGGTTGGGCATATACCACTCTGTTGCCTCTTTTCCGTTTAACGATTTTTCTTCTGCCAATAATCCGATGAAAATGATGGTTTTGTCCTTACAATGGATATGTCTATCCTGTACTGGATTGACACTACATAGCGAAGCAGCCCACTGGCCTGGCATCCACCGTACTTGCGCTTGCCTCTGCAGCATGCTGGAGGGGTGGTAGCAGGGGCAGACCGACTGCAACGCTGTGTGCCCGTGCCAGGGGAGAGCATGCGCGTGCTTCTACAGCCACATTTCAGTATTCCTGGTGGCCGGTGTTGTCCCTTCTACTGCTAGCCATCGGGGCTGCTGTCCAGCACACCAATATGCAGAAGAATCCTCCTTGGGGTGGCCGCCGCAGGTATTTCTTGACCCACTTTAGTTCAACTAAAATGAACTAAGTTTCACTTTTAGAGAGTCTAAAGTGAAATTTAGTTCATTTAGTAGGACTAGAATGGGCCAAAGAATACCCATGGGTCAACCCACACCCATCCCTAAATCCTTATGCGAAGCTTAGTGAGAAGTGAAGGGGAGAGAGAGCGAGGGTAGTTTTGCCACAGATTACGGTAAAGTGCCTCCAACTCAAGAAATGGTAAAAAAACTAAACAACACAAACTTTGGATGGTATTAAAGTGCACCACTAATTTTCAGCGATATACTATTTCTGAAGTCAGGTTCTTCTGATGCCACGAAACCAATTCTTTCCTTATATGCCACTGTAAATTTGCTATGAAATTACCCATGTTCCCCCTCCTTTCCTTCTTCAACCTCATGGGAGTTGGTTGCATGGTGGGGTCATCCATCAGCGAGATGTGGCGAAGGATAGCGTCAATTTCCTGTGGCTGCTACAGCTGTCCAACGAGATGTAGTCATGTCAGAGCTTGCTGATATTATGAGTGACTGCGTGGTTGGATCTTAATCAATCTACTCCCTCCGTTTCACAATGTAAGACTTTCTAGCATTGCCCATATTCATATAGATGTTAATGAATCTAGACACACGTGTCTAGATTCATTAACATCTATATGAATGTGTGTCTAGATTCATTAACATCTATATGAATGTGGGCAATGCTAGAAAGTCTTACATTATGAAACGGATGAAGTAACTATGTTTGGAAATCTGGGTACAATCCACAATTGAGCAGACAAGCACCAGGCCTGGCGCCCCTCTTGTCCCTTTGTCAGTTTCATATATATTGGTCCTTCCCTCTGACAACCTCTTTGCCCAATCCCAGCACTTCATTTGAGTCTGCTTGCTCTCTTGCCTTTTTTCTTGGCCTCTACGATACTATGAGAGAGCAGGACTGTGGAGCACACATGGTGGGTAGAGGGGAAGCTGTGATTGACTGCCAGCCTTTTGAGGGGCAGCTCTACAGTACATAGCACTCTCTGGCTCCCTCGCTGGCAGGAGGGCTTCTTCATCGGCGATCTTGCAGCCATGCAGATGGGAAGCATGTGTTGCAAGTATGCTGCTTCTCACTATGAGCTTTGATTGGCCTGGTGATGAGTTAATGCATGCATGGCATGTTGTGGAAGAGCAGAGTGGTGCTGGCCTGTGCCGATGGGGGCCCATGTGAAAGTGGATTGAGAAGAAGAGAAGAAAGGAGGGGATGAAGACAAATTGTAGTTTTGCCATTATTTTGAAGGCAAAAATTATCATATGCCACTCTTTAGTTTCTCATTCTAGGATTTCCCACTCTTCCAGATCAAATTGATAATTTGCCACTCACTTGATGTGGTTGATCTATGAATTTCCACTTGATGGCATATAAGTGAATCTGGTATGACAATTTTCAAGTGCCATATAAGGGAACTAGTGAACTTGATTGCCAGATTAAGAATTTTCTCTAAGTGATGCCTTTCTATTTTCATAATTGTAGGAGCAACATGAATTTGAACTTAGTGTCATCATAGGTTTGTTTTGGTTACGCTTACTGTTTCTTTGTATGGGTTTCTTCGAATTCACTTTATTATTGGATTGATGTGATCGTACTTCTCAGCATTGAGTGGTTTCACTTAGCCTTTCAGTTATGAATTATACTTTTTTTTTTCTGAATTGAGTCAAGTTGCCAATTTATCATCGTTAGTTAACTATTATACTATTATTAATTATGCAACAATAATTTTGTTGTAGTCTGGTGAGTTCACCCTCATTGCCTGGTCTATGCATTTTATTTGTACATCTGCCAAGTTATCAATTTCTTTTCTTCTTTTACCCTAATTCCAGATGGAAGAAGTCAAGGAATCTCCAGTACAGTCAACGACTAGTACAGCTCAAACAATCACTTCAAGTGGCACAGCTGACTTCCAAGGTTTTCATGGAGCTCCCAAGTTTGCTGTCGGAGTTCCTAGGAATCTACCAGCTGTTGCTGCCTTGCCTGCTACTGCCCCAGTGACTTCTGCTTCCCTGGTTACCTTGAAACCACCTGGATCATCTCCTGTAAAATCAGTTAACAACCCTTCAGTTGTTACAATGCCCCATACGGCTCCATCGCATCTTAAATCGGATAAAGGAGTTAATGGTCCTCCTAATCTAGTACGCACCGGAGGTACTGCTCCACCTTATCTACACCATCAGTTATGCATTTATTTTTTGAGCATTCACTTTTTTTTAATTAATTCCTCATTCCATCTAATTCTAAGTAAGATGCTTGCTTTGGTCTTGGTCTTCTGGAAGATTGTTTAGAGCTTTTGGGTAAAGCCTCATATGTAAATGTTCTACTACCATTCCCTTCAGATTCCAGACCAAGAGAAGTATCCCTTTTCCTGGACCTGGAGTTGATTATTCAGAAGCGCAGAAACAAACCTGAAATTCAACAGTTTTTATGATTTCGACTTTGGACATAGAAACTATTAAGCTCTTCTTTATGTATCATTTATATCTTTCTTAAACACTCTTGCCTAGAAGAATTTCTTTCTTGTGTCTCAAAAGTACTTTACATTTATAATTCTGATTATGAAAAAGAGATTCACTTTGATTCTCCTAACTCAGAAACTAATTAGGTGTATTTCCCCCTGCAGCAACCTATGGCAACTTGAACAAATCATTTCATGATACATGTGCTAGGTCCAATCTGAACGCTGTACAGAGTTCCAATCCGGTGGCGAAAAATCAGGACACAAAGACAGCATCAATTGATGCTACAGCAGGAAACCCTCTTACAGGTCATCATGCTACACCAAGCGTGGCACCTGTTCCTCCAAAACCTACTTTTGCTAACCACAGTGAAATAGCAAAAAGTGTTCAACGTGTTCTGCACCAACCAGCTAATCATCCTAGCTGGATTCCGCCATCAACTGAGTACATGCGTTCTCGTTTGGACTGTCAAATATGCAAAGTAGCTATCATGGATATGGAAAGTTTGCTTGTTTGTGATGCTTGTGAGAAGGGAGCACACTTGAAATGCCTTCAGCATTATGGTAATAAAGGTGTTCCTAAAGCTGAGTGGCATTGTCCAACATGCCTGACAAAGAGTAAGGGCAAGCCTTTGCCACCAAAATATGGCAAGGTTACAAGAACTGCTGTCGAACCAAAGGCTACTCCACCACCTGCTGGAACGCAGGTTTCTTCGCAAGGAGTGGCAGAAAATATTGCTGTAAAGGAAAATCACCAAAAAGTGGCTGTAAATGGTAATCTTCTGAATCAAAACTCCACGCAAGCTGGCAGTGCTGCTCAGAGCAGTACTGTTTTGGCTCTAGGTGTTACTGCTGCTGTTGCACAATCACAGCCGCTTTCTATATCCAGACTTCCAGAAGGAAATTTAAATAATGATGCAGCCTTATCTAGTGAAAAGACGGGGAATGTGGGTCCTTGCAGTAGCATTGCACATCATAATGAAAAGCCCCCTGATGAACTACAGAGCAGTGGACTGCCTGCTTACAGTAAGACTGGAACCCAATCAGGGAAATCTCCTAATGAAGAAGTGTCCAGTGTATTAGTTTCAGGCAGTGCGGATTCAACAAATGATACCTTGCATGAGCAGAAATCTCATGAAATTTCTGGGGAAAAATGCTCAGACAACTCTTCTATTGTTGCTTCTGAAGGAAATATCAAGTCAAAAGCAGACTCTGAGCTCATTTCGGGCAGAGATGTGGAAATGGTTGATAATGATATACCACCAAAGGATCAAACCAACAACATTGCCACTGAGGATAAACCCAGTACTCAAGAAACCTCTGAAGCACATAAAATGGAAGTTGTGGAGGTGAGCGCCAATACTGGAATACAAATAAGCCAGGGTGGCAGTGCTGCCACTGAAGAGAATCTCCACACTGAAGTAACTTCTGCTCCACACATGATCAATGATGTGGCAATGGCTACCAATGCTGGAACACCAATATGTCCAAGCAACAATGTTGCCGTTGAAGAAAAGCCCCAGTCTACTGTAATTTCCGAGGTATGTACAACCAAAGATATGGAAATGACTACTAATGCCACTTTAGATCAAAACACCAATGTTGCTACAGAAGAAATTCCTTTGCCTGAATCAATTTCTGCAACTGAGGATGCTGACATGACTACTGATACTGGAATACCAACAAATCAAAGACAGGAAGTAAATGGATTGGCTGAAAATGGCAGAAAAGAACATCCCCTGGGAGAAACAGATAAACACAAATCTGACCATAGTACGATGCCTGATATGTCTACAGCCCCACAGATAACATCAAATGGAGTTATGCATTCAAAAGATGAAGCTGTATGTGGCCATGAAGGTGAAATTGTGGATATCAGTGCAGCAGCAACAGAGGAAAACAATTAGATTCAGATATAGTAGATTGCATCCAATTCCATTTGCAGGTGTGTTCTAATCTAACCAGTTATACTTTATGGTGCTGGATTGCTAGCTGTATTAATAATTCTTTTTCCAGTATTAGTAAAGGCTTCTTTGAAACACAGGATTCTGGGATGGAAGGAGTACTTCACTATGAATTCCTCGATTCCAAAATAGCCTTATATTGGTTGTTCCCTGTTTATTTGACTTAGGGTCGATGCTATCTTTAAAGCGATGCTCCACATTTGAATGCTGTTTTATGCGTTTCAACGATGTCATCCGTAACATATTTACTGCCTAGTGAACCTGCCACCTGTTAGCGAATATTGTGCTCGAGACCTTGAGTGATCTAGCCATTCTGCAGTGCTGCTAGTTTTTGCTCAAATTCTAGAGTTAAAACCTTTGACAGACATATCAGAAATTCAACAATTTGTACCTGACCCTATATTCAATTATTTTTACAGACGCGATCGTGATGAAGCCACCTGTAGTTCGGTTAGTGCCTAGCGTAGCTTCAGTGATTAACCATGCTGTCAACATTCTTTTGGACCAGTCACTATAAGTTCATCATGTGCTGCCGGCCATTTCCCATGAGGTTTGTGCTACGCCTCTACATCTCTTAAAACCCTTCATTCAAAATTAAATGGGCAGCTGGTCTCATAATAGAAACTATGCTCACCAGACAAAGCCCACAATTTAATCACTTAAACCAACTTATCTTTTTTTGCATTTCTGTTGACATATGGTTTCTTTTAACTCGTGCAGTGCCTATTTCCTACTGGACTTGCTGGAATCAATGTAGCGCGCATGAAGGATGTTGTTACCTTACCGTAGTTCCTTCGGCTATCACTCCTAGCTATATTTAGTTTCTTTACCTGTCTTGTCTTCCTCTGCGCTGATCTTATAAAGGCTGTAATTACATAGGATTTGGTTGAGTGACTCATAGGTTCTGTCGTAATGATATGATTTTTTACCGTGAAGTTCATCACCATCGGGGCCAGTGCAAGGTGCACTGGTGTTCTCGATTGTTTGATATACACGTGAATCTCTGAGCTTTGTCTTACAACCGAGTGTTTCGCCCAGATTTCTCAAGTATTCCAGTTTTTGGCCGGTTCTGAAGTTTACCTGAAACGAGCGACCTGAGAAGGACGGGGACACGTTCACTTGGGAGTTGGGATGTAAACTGGTTGCAAGTTGCGACGCGCAACGTGCCAGGTTAGTGTCACAATAGCTGCAATTACACATCTATCTTATTTGCATTTCTACTCTTCCGATACTTCTGTTGTGCAACTGCAAATATTATATCATCAGTATTACACTATTCAGTTGCATGTATGTCGCCATATGAGACATCACCCATATGATAGCCAAGGTAACAACCGTTGTTACGGCCGGTCTGACTGTCTCGCTACGAGCCTACGAACTAGTAAGATCAGAAAGTCGGTAAATTTATTCTCGAAAGTAGGCTAGGCGAGGATATACATGGTAGAATACAACACCACAATTGACAGATCAGACGAAACACACCGTGCTCCACTGCTCCATGTTCATATGGCCAGGAACAGGAGGCAGCACAGCATAACGCACGTCCGCGACGTGGCGACTCCGCGGCCGCCGCTGGACGCCAACGGCGCGGGCGCCGGAGCGGCAGCTCGGTCGCCCTTCCTCGACGACCCTGGCGGTGGCGTCGTACCAGCCACCGGAGCCCGCACGTCGACGCGCAGCTTCAGCCCGCCGCCGCACTTGTCCGGGTCGGCGCTGACGAAGTACCTCGACCCTTCGCCGCCGAGGTCGACGCGGCTGAGCCCCTCCGTGTACATCCTGACGGGGCTCCCGGCGTCGCACGACTCGAACTCCTCCTCGCCGCCGACCTCCGCGACGCCGCCGTCCTCCGCCGAGTACGCGAACCCTGACAACAACAGCACGTTCTCTGAAAACTGAATACTGAACAGAGATCGACGCATGCATTCGTCATGGACTTACAGAGGGTGTCTCCGACGGTGAAGAGCCTGTCCGCGGACCAGGCGAGGACGTCGGAGGCCACCGCCCACCCCGGGTCACCTCCGACGACGTGGTGACGACGTGCTCCGGCGGCCGCTGCTGCTCCAGCGGCAACAACCAGGATGAGAACGCCAGCTGCGGCGGTGGCAGTCGTGACGAAGACGATGGCCATGTCGTCGAACGAAACGTACGCGCGCGGCACGACCGACTGGCGCAGGAGGGAGGACGGGGGACGCGCGGTATGGTTGATGGATGATGGATGACACACGGTCACACGCATCGCTGCTTTAGGTTGGATCAAATGTCTCGAACCAACCAGTCCTCTCTCCTCTCGATCACGAGAATGGTAGGTTCAAAATCCATAAAAAGGACGGAGAGAATGTTAGGTTAAAACCTGCTGTTCTGTTCTGGTAATGGCCAGCTCCTGCTTTCTCCTTTCTCCCAGTGATGCAAGGCGCTTGATTTGCTATGCAGCTAATGTGCAGTATTTGACTAACCAGCGAATTCCAATTTGTTCGATGCTCACAACGCTACATGAACTAGCAGACAAACACCTGAAAAAGAACACGAGTACTAGTACTCTTGAGTATTGAAGTCTCAGAGAGGAATACAGGGGAAAAAATGCTTGGGAGAGATGCCATGCCGCGCTATGTTGTTCAACTTCAAACAAGCCATTATAGAACGAACCAGAAAGGTCATTGGGAATGCATCCCCACTTCTGGACGAGTCAAGCTTGGTCAACGTCGGACTGCCAGCAAGGCCATCGGATGATCGCGTCGTCCCATCGGACGGTCACGAAGCCGCCACGTCGCGCTTGTCACCACGCTGGCCACTCCGGACTCGTGGACTCCACCGCAGCAGCAGCAGCAGCAGTGAATGCTACTCTCGCTCTGCTACTCACTCCTGGCGCCGGTGACCTCTCTCTGCCACTCCACCGGACGGCGACGGCGAGGCGGGAGAGCTCTCTCGCCGCCTCTGGCTCTCCTGCCACCGGGCCTCCACATTCGGCGTCGCACTCCTTCGTCTTCGCGTGATCCGGTAAGCCGTCGCCGCTCGTGGCAACGGTCCCAACGGAGATCTGGTTATTTTGTTACTTGATGTGTGTGGATGAGCTGAGAGTTTAGTGGATTAGTGGAGTCTAAGAGATGGCCTTGGCTTGGGTGGTGGGATAGGCGCGTCGCGGCGGCGGAATGCGCTTGTCTGTCTCTCGACCCCTGATTTGGTTAATCTCGATGGTTCCGGTGGTTTTGTTCTTAGGAATTTCCGAAGAACTTCATCCAGTTGTCGACCAATGGCGTTGTTTGTAGTTCTAGATTTGGTCCAGTTGCGTGCTCGGTGGAGATGTTCTCGATGCAGAGCTATCTCCATATGGATTATCGATTGTGGTTGCGTTTCACCGATGGATTTGTTTAGGTTTGAGATAAATGTTGTTGGCCTGTTGAAACTCCCAGATATTGAGCTGTTTTGTTTTGTTGTTGTTTTCCCTTGGGCCATCAGCTGTTTCTGCGATGGGCATTTAATAGTATTTCTGTCAATGGGTGGGGGAGATGTGATGCTAGAACGATTTAAAATGCTAGTAGTTATATGTGTCTCTTATAATCATATCTGACCAATTCAAATGCTCAGCCTGGCAGATCGGGATCGACTAAGCATTGGCCTTTGCAAGTTTTGAAGTGCATTTCACCGTTGCTTTTGTCTTGAGCAAGAGTTTATAGAGCCATACAGCTCCGACAAAAGGATTCACCTATTCCAGAATGTCTGCTTTGCTCCGTGAAACTTCGTGTGGATCATTGCTGCAAAAACTGCAGGTATGCGTGTGAACTGCTCCATACTTGTTCATGTCATAACTCATTAGAGATTTTTTTTTTGCTTGTGTATTTGTGTTCAAGTAGTGGTTCTTCTTTTCTATTTTTGAATTATCAGTCGGTATGGGATGAAGTTGGTGAAAGCGAGGAGGACCGCGACAAGGTTCTATTTCAGCTGGACCAGGAGTGTTTGGATGTCTACAAGCGGAAAGTTGATCAGGCAACCAAATCAAGGGATCTTCTTCTCCAGGCACTGGATTACTCAAAGACAGAGCTTGCTAGGCTTGCTTCTGCCCTTGGTGAAAAATCCATAGATATAAGTGTAAGTAAATATGTGCGTCTTCTTCCAGTACGCATAGGCTAATTTCAGTCTGAATTAATACTGGAAAGAATGAGGCAGGCACGATTCACTAAAATTTTCAGTATTCAAATATGAGTTGTTGAAATACTGACTACTGATCCACTTTCGTGTTGTTCCGTGTCATTGTGTTTCTTGCATCTTGATTTACCAGTTCTGCCATGCTAGAGTATGTTTGGTGTTGATTGCTGGCACTATTAGTACTTGCATAGAAGTTCAGTAAAAATGCAGTTGGTTTTTTAGTAACGGTGTGCAAGTCCTCTTGAAACTGATGATTATGGTTAATAGGATCTGGCATTGTAGTTCAGAAGTCAGATGGCACTTCACATGTTTGCTAAATTATTATGCTTAAATATTAGTGGATGCAAAAGTGACAATTTTTTATCTGTACAGCCTGAGAAAACAGCACGGACTATCAAGGAACAACTAACTGCTATAGCTCCAACACTTGAACAATTGGGCAAGAAGAAAAAGGAGAGAATAAAGGAATTAGCTAATATACAGTCAAGAATTGAGCAAATACGTGGTGAGATTGCTGGTACTCTGGAGATGGGACAGCAAGTGGCACTACCACAGATTAATGAGGATGATTTGACAGTTCGGAAGCTTCGAGAGTTCCAGTTACAGCTTCAAGAGCTTGAGAAAGAGAAGGTACAAACTTTGTCTGTTTCATTTGGTTTTCATAAGTAATTTATATTGCTTGGTGATCTCTGTGTTTTTGGTTTCATAGAGACTATAATATATGTTTCCATGAATATCACAGAGTCGTAGGCTGGAAAAGGTTCTTGAGCATGTTGGTATGGTACATGATCTATGCAATGTGCTTGGGATGGATTTTTTTAGAACAATAACTCAAGTCCATAGCAGTCTAGATGACTCTATTGGTAACGAACACAAGAACATAAGCAATGAAACCCTGTCAAAACTTGATAGGACCATTGGTACTCTTAATGAGGACAAAAGGTTGAGACTTGAGAAGGTAACTCATATTTTCTTTCTTTCAGTTTTATACTTAGCAACCAAGAGCCATTCTTATCCTGGATCTCATGTATGATTTATACTGTTTATTCAGCTTCAAGAGCTTGCCACTCAACTCTATGATCTATGGGATCTTATGGACACCCCGGTGGAAGAAAGGAGCTTGTTTGATCATGTTTCGTGCAATAGAACAGCAACTGTTGAGGAGGTCATGGTTCCTGGTGCACTTGCTGTTGATGTGATTGATCAAGTGAGTCACACAATATACTAATTGGTCCTTTGTTGGACCACCTTCAGCATCCCTTCATATATATTTTTTACTTCTCGTTTGATTTTGATCTTCATTACCCAATATTTCAGGCACAGACTGAGGTTGAAAGGTTGGATCAGCTAAAATACAGCAAGATGAAAGAAATAGCTTTTAAGAAGCAAGCCATACTGGAAGATATTTATGCTAGCACTCATGTTGTATTAGACACAGCAGTTGCCCATGAGAAAATACAGGCACTGATTGAGTCAGGGAACATGGAACCTTCAGAACTGATTGCTGACATGGATAGTCAGATACTGAAAGCAAAGGAGGAAGCTCTGAGCAGAAAAGAAATATTAGATAAAGTTGAGAGATGGATATCCTCATGCGAGGAGGAAAGCTGGCTTGAAGACTATAGCAGAGTATGGTTGTTCTGACTACTAGTGAAACGTGTTATGCCACCTATATTCTGAAGCTATGAAGTACTGAGCATGAAATTCCTTTTGCAGGATGATAACAGGTATAACTCAGGCCGAGGTGCTCACCTGAATCTCAAACGTGCAGAAAAGGCCCGTATTCTAGTCAGCAAGATTCCAGGTGCCTACTGTGATGCATAAGTAAATAGTTTTGGCAGTAAATGATAATTCTAAGCTTTACACAATCCAACTCAAGAAGCTCTGCATTTGAGCATAATGCAGGATAGGCTATATCTTTTCTCCTGTAAATATTGTTTTTCCTGTTCGTTGCTAATGACAGCATTTTTTTTTAGCCCTTGTTGAAACTCTGGTGGCTAAGACGAGAGCTTGGGAAGAAAATCACGGGCTGCCATTTATGTACGACGGCGTTTCTCTCCTAGCAATGCTGGATGAGTATGTCATTCTTAGGCAAGAGAGGGAAGAAGAGAAGAAAAGAATGCGGGTTAGTGACACTTCCTTTCTTATACTATCTGAAGCTCCTTAGTATCGACTGGATATTGCATCCAAATGCCCTTGTCAATAAGGATTCTATGGTGGTGCTACTTATCCACACTTCGATCAATCAAATGATGAGTCAGATGTTGCAATTGGCATCAAAATCATCTGTTCTTTTTCTTTCACATTCCAGGAACAAAAACGCCAGACGGAACAGCTACTAAACATCGACCGTGAGGGGCCATTCGGAACACGGGTCAATCCCTACAGAGTGACCAGTGCAAAGAAGGTGGCTGGCACAAAGCCAAACGGTGGCGCATCAAACGGGACACCGAGTAGAAGGCTATCAACCGGCAATCAGCTGAACGAGAGCAAGAGTACTGGCCGGTCTGCTGGTAAGGATGACAAGAAAGGCGCGTCGAAGAACACGGCAACTTCACTGAACGAAGCAGCTCCTGCAGACAAGGAAGCTGCAGACTCATCCACCGAAAACTTCGACGCTGATCCGGTTCCTGGCTCGACATGATCTCGATGTGGTACAGATGAATGGTGATTTCTGTCTTTTTTGACACCCTTTATTGTGTTCGTTGTAGTATCTTGTTGTTAGGTTTTAGACCTGTCGTTTCTTTCTGTTGACTGGTGGTTAGTGCCTGAGTGGTGTTCAAACATATGGGCGGTTTGTATTAGCTGTTTAGCTCTAATCTTGCCGTCAGAAGTAAAATTAGCCTCTCGTAAGTTTTATTGGTTTTACAACATGTCTGTTCAGTGCAACATTGGGTCCGGTTTGGTATGACCTTGGCCCTGTTCTCTCTCTCTCTCTCCTTCTCTCCTCCCTCTTTCTACTCTCTCTCTCTACCTTTTAGCCTTGAATTAGCCCATGGATCCAAACATGCCACCCTAGACTAATGTTTAGTCTACCAATTCATGACTAAACATTAGCTCTTAAAATTAGCCCTGGGCTAATCTTCCAAATAGGGCCCTTATTTAACCTGGCAGGCGGGCACTAATTCAACCCTTTCCCAATGCAGAAATCTTAAATTGATATTTCTTGAAAAAAATTCTTAATCGCCCAACACCTAAAACTAAAATAACACAGTGTATATTGTTTTATCTAAAACTGGTGTATTATCCCATAGCAATGAAAAATAACCAGTACGGAGTACTAGCACTGTACTTCATCAAAATGATTAGCTTAAGAGTCATCAGCCCATACGCAATCTCACCAACCTTGTACGAGTACGACACCGCCATAACTGCCGAGACGATCCCAGCCGTCCAAATCCACATCGACGGCTCAGTCTTCCTTTTACCCAACCAAATGCCGAAGTTTTTTTTAAAAAAAAATTCCCAGAAAGCCGAAAAGCTTTGCGTTAGAAAGAAAAAGAAAAAAAAAAAGAAAAACCCAACTCCGAACCCTTCCTTTTGCTCCAAGCGCGCGCGCCGCCACTGGACCACCGCACCACCACCACCGGCCGATCGAGCGCGGCGGCCGGCGGAGGAGGCGAGATGAGGAAGCGGGAGAGGGAGAACCCCTGCGAGATCTGCGGGCACTACCACAACAGCGAGGAAGGGGAGCGGTGCGGGGTCTGCGGCCACCGGTCGGGGCCGGTGGCCGGGGAGCCCCCGGCGACGCTGGACCCGGCCTTCCCCACCGAGGTCCTCAAGGACTTCCTCTTCCTCGGCAGCTACAACAACGCCTCCCGCTCCGAGGTCCTCAAGACGCTCAACATCACCCACATCCTCAACGTGCGTAATGTGTTGCCCCCCTTTCTCATGATCCCAATCGCTCCTATTTTGACTTGTTTTTCTGCGTGATGGAGTTGAGGCGCGATGTCATGATCTCCCCTTCTGCGGGTGAGAATATTATTTTTTTTGTGAAGTATCTCTAGGGTTTGGGGACTATTGGTTGTAAGTTTATCTTGTTGTCTCGAAGAAGTTGTAGAGTGTTGGTAAGGTTTGATGTTGACAGGGAAAGGGTTATCATCCATTGGTCAATACAATGTGGTCGCTCCTATCGCTGGTAGAAAAGTTGCAACAAGGAAGAAGGATGGGATGTGTTGATTGCATTGTCACAGATTCCTGTACATTTGTTTGATGGTATATCATGCCCTCATAGCCAGTTCTTTTTCTCAACTCCAAACTTCAACTTCCTTGTTATCCGTTAGCACGCTTTTTAGACTATTAAATGGTGCGTTTGGCAAAAAGTTTCTATATAGAAGTTGTTAAAAAAATATTTTTCAATTTTATAATAGTTAATACTTAATTAAGCATGTGCTAATGAGTTTTCTTGTTTTGCGTACGCTGAAAATATCCCTCCAAACAATTGAATCAGACGGAGCCTTACTTATGACCTGCCTTTTCAGTACCAAATGTATCAAGCATATTTTTCCCCCTGAGTGGTTGGCCTTTTTTAATGAATGATTAGCCTTTTAGAAACAAGGAAAACAATTAGTGTAAAGAGTTTCTTCAAACTAGATATCTGAGACAAATAGGGGTAGGGGACTTGATCGAAAGAAAGTGTAAAGATAAACACATAATCACAACTGGGTAGATTGATAATTGGGTCATGTTAGATTGAAGTAGATTCTACTCCTTTGTAATTAATTCGCTCATATTCTAATTATCTTCCTATTTTTGGATGATATGCATCGTATGCTCATAATGTATTCTTGCTTGTTGGTTGAGTAATTTCTCCTTACACCCTATAGGCCTAAAAGTTGTAGTTCTGCTGCATATTTCTTTTTATCAGGGATGACCGTGCCGCTGTGGTGCCATGTTTGTATTTTATGAACTTTACATATGTCTTTTCACTAAACATGATTTATCCTACAAGAGAAACAAAGAGATTTGACAAAATGCGGAGTAAAGAAAAGTTGGGGACATTTTGTAGCTTAGAAATGTTGATACCATAGCCCTCTTCATTTTTAATACATTATTGTGATAAACTGATATCTTAGTATTATACTGGTCCTCTATTAGTTAGTTAATCATGTAAGCATTTTTCTCATATATCGCAGACTGTGCCAGATTGTCAGAATCTCTACCGGAATTCTTTCACTTATCACTGCATTCAGGATGAGAGGAGCTTGGATTTTGATGGTGCAAACAGGTTTTTAGGTAAAATCCATTCTATTCTTTGAGCATTTTTGTTTGGAATGGAATGAAATCTCTATTTTTTCCCTGTGAAATTTCAAGTTTTTCTTGAATTCGTACTCCAGTAGATAGTCTCTGTGCTTGTTTTGACATTTGAACCAATGGAAATGCATTCCTGTAGTAGGAATTATGCTGTAGTTTGCTTGGGCAGTGCTAAACTAGAAACAAATGGTGGATGTTTTTGTTTTTATCATTTGTTTCGTTATCTGCCATTGCAGAACAGTGTGAAAGGGAGACATCACGTGTTCTTGTCCATTGCATGTCTGGAAAAAACAGGTGTGATAGCAGTGTTGTGAGCATTCATGTTGTTAGCATTGTTGTGAATGATCGATTAATACTTCTCTGGTACAAAATTTCCAGGTCTGCAGCTATTGTAATAGGCTACTTGATGAAATCTAGGGGATGGAGACTTTCACAGTCTTACCAATGGGTGAAAGACCGGCGACCACAGGTGCAACTGACAGATGGTATGATCCCATACCAAATAATTTATTTCTTCTTTCATGCCTGAAAAATCTTTGCCAACCCCTATTCAAATTAATATAGGTGCTTGGCGAGATGTTCTTTGCAAAATAGGATGTAGCATCAGTGCTTGACGGGGACCTTACACAGGCTCTTAAATTTACATAGATAAGCTTTGAAAGCTTCTGTGGCTCATTTACCTAGCATAGTAGCGCCCTAGTACTTATGCATAGCTACTACTCAAGCTTTTTTGTTCTTATAGATTTCGCCTTTTGTTTTTCAAGTAACATTATGAATTGATGGTTAATCCAAATGTTTGATCATGAGCTAACAGTAACCTATTTGTTATATATACAGCTTCACAGCATCAGCTCGTTGAGTATGAACAGAAGCTTTTCGGACCCAATGTTGGCGCACCTGCTCAATCGTCGGTTCCAACTGAATCATTTCCTCCTCTTGGATTTGGTTTCCCAAAACCGGCAGGTGACATCCAAGCGCCCGTATTCAACCAGCAGCCCGTGCCGTCCATCTTCGAGCGAGTCAACCCAAGTAATATTCCTAGTAATTTTACTTTTGGAGCAATGGAGGCCAACACTCCTATGGACGACAATGGCGCGCCCGCACCAACTTCAGGTGATAACCCGATGGACAGCTCATAACAAGTCATAACTCATAAGAGGACCTGACATGTTCAATCTCCTCTGTAGTGATTAGTGAATGGATATTACTGCCAGGCATATCTGATATGCAAAATGGGATGTTATTTAGATGGTCTCTAGAATTGATGAATGGTTCTGGCAAATGATCAGGGTTATATGCACTGACTGCCAATCATGGCAAATGGACCTGTGGGTTTATATGCAATAGACTAAGTTAATCATGATAGGGCGCTTTTTCAGTTCCATGAATAACCTTGAAACTTCTATTACGTTCGCATGTCATGCATAGTGTATCTGGACGCAGCATCGGCCGATAGCATTAACACGAGGGCACCTTCAAACAAATCATAATGTTAACACCAGCATCGGCCCATCGTTTGGCTATTAATGAAACTCTTATATTTGCAAATATAAAGTAATTTGTGAATAAAATCTAAAAGCAAAGGTTGTGAAATAAACTTCATTGAAAAAAAACCTAAAAATCAGTTTTAAATTTAAGGTTGAAAATTCAAATTTTAGTTCCTAGCACAAGCGAATAGATAAGGCCAGTAGTTGCTTCTTAGGTGGTGTTTGGATGCGAGTGCTTTTGTGAGATGGACTAAAATAAGTCTCTCTCATCCCAAACAACCCTTAGGCTAGTTCTTTTTCTCAACTCTTTAACTTCCATGTTTTCCGTTAGCATGCTTTTCAAACTGCTAGATGATTCATTTTTTCATAAAAGTTTTTATGTAGAAGTTATTTAAAATCAAATAAATTATTTATTATTTTTTTTAATAGTTAGTACTACCTCCATACATATATACGACGTTGGCTAAATTTAAACTAGCCAACATCATATAAAAAAAAATAGAGGGATACTTAATTAATCATATGCTAATAAGTATTCTCATTTCGTGTTCTATGATAATATCCCTCCAACTGATAGAAAACTAACGGCGTTGCGTTCTATGTACTCTATCCGTCTCATTATATAAGAGATAATAGGTGGATGTGACACTTTATTGTATTAGGATGCATCACATCCATCCACTCTCCTTATATTATAGGACGAAGGGAGTACTATCGCTTCAACTGAGAAAGAACAGCGGGGCCTTAGTTTCTCACATGCTTCCGTACGCGGCAACCAATTCTGATTCTGAAACCTTATAGCGAGATGCATTCTGGACATACAGAACGTACAAAGGTTCATTGCACCTGGACGTACAAGGTTCATTGCCACTGGACGTTGTAAAACACACGAACCTAGCCGCGCAAACGCCACGGCGTCCACACACCGAAACATATATAAACCGCTCGTATCGTACAAGACGCCAATCCACCCGAACCTGCAACGGAAAAGGAAACGGCTTTGCCGGCACAGCGCCCTACAAATCTTGTTCGCGCCGCCGCGTGCAGTGCTCGTTTTCAATCAAGGCAAGCCGGCGATCGCGCGCCGCCCGATCGGCGTGTTGGATGGGAGCGACGCGGCCGTCGCCGATGGCGTACAAGAAGGCGACGGCAGTGCTGGACGAGGCGGCCAGGGCACGGCTGCGTGGCCGTTCGCCAGCGGGCCGCGTCCTCCGGCGTGATCAAGACGACGAACGACGACGACCTCCTGGTGGATCTGGTGCACGAGTTCTACGACGACGGCGAGGCGCGGCGCGGACGCCACGGCGAGGGCGGCGTGTCGTCGTCGCCGGAGCCGGAGCCTACCGAGTGGAAGGACGCGCTGCGCGAGGTGCTAGCGGACGCGACGTCCGACGCGGCGGCCGCCCGCATCCGCGCCGAGGCCGAGCGCGCCGTCCGGGATGCCGTTCGCAACGGCGGCGACGTGATCCGGAAGCGAGTCGTCGAGCGGCTCCGCGCCCGAGGGTTCGACGCCGGCGTGTGCAGGTCGTCTGGGAAAGAACCGGCAGCGTGCCGGCGGGCAGCCACGAGTACGTGGACGTGACACGGCGACGGCGCGGCGACGGGGCGTCGCGCTCGCTACATCGTCGAGGTCAACGTCGCCGGCGAGTTCGAGATCGCGAGGCCGAGCGCCGAGTACCAGGACCTCCTCCTCTCGCTCCGCCGGTGCTCGTCGCGACTCCCGAGGCCTTCAGGGGGGTCGCCGCGGCAATGTGCGCCGCGGCGGCGGAGTCCATCCGCGCGCGGGCATGCACCTGCCGCCGTGGAGGCGGGCGCGGTACGTGCAGGCCAAGTGGTCCGCACCGTACGAGCGGTGGCGGCGGCGGCCTGCCGGAGGGAGCTAGGACGGCGCCGTCCGGCGGCCGGAAGCGTTGCGGAATGGAGATTGGGCGCAGGGAGATGGCCATCGGAAAGGAGAGATTGGTACCATTTTTCAGAGGGTTATGAGTTGTGAGTTGTGATGCAGAGTGGTTGCATCACAATCATCACTGTGAACCCTCACTCTTCTTTGCTTTCTGTAGTGAGTTTTTTTTTTAGTGTCTGTACAATTTGTATATTTTGGATGGCTTATTTGGCGGATAAAACAAGAGTGGGTTATCTGAAAACTGTAAATTCAGATACCTATGCCTACCGGATTGAGATCAAATACAGTTGGTACTTAAAAAGGACTGTAAGTAATCAACCGTTCATATTTTGATTTAACGATTCACATTCATTGCTACAAGATGTATAAAATATATATTTTTGCTACAGTCACACAATGATCCAGGCCCTTACTTTCTCTATCATGTGCCGCCGAAGCAACTGGTTTTTTTTTAAGAACTCCCGAACAACTGCTTAAGTTGCAATTATAGGGTCGTCTGGTAGAGTTTTAACTTCAGGAGTTAGATCTAGAGTGGAGTTGTGGAGCTGCCTAAACCTAGCTCCACCTCTCCAGTTCATTTTGTAAGAAAGCTCCACTCAACTCCGCTCCTATTTTACGTGGAGCTAGAATTATTTGGCTGAGTTCCAATTCCAAGGGAGAGCTGGAGCTGAAACTGAAGCTATGCCAAATAGGCTCATGCTCGCAACTGCACTGGATCGTCATGCATGGCTACCAACCTCCTGTGAAAGCGTGTTGCTACTCCTCACTTGTGAAAAAGACTGTACCACTCAAATTGTGGCACACGCACTTCCGCCTGAAAGCCTGTTTTACCGGTCGACCATGAAACTGCCGGTTAGTCATGCAGTGCGACTCCTGTGATTTTTCAGTCATCAGGGACTCAAGAAGCGCCAAACCCGGGTATTGCCTGCTCCACTACGAACCAACATTATCTATCCGAATTCCCAGTAGACCAGAATGAAGACAAGTGCTCTGCATGTGACCAAGGCACTACCAAGTAGGAGTACCAACTAACTAAGGCTGTGTTTGCAACTCCTTTTTCCCAACCCCTCTCCCTCGTTTTCCACGCGCACGCTTTTCAAACTGCTAAACAGTGTGTTTTTTTAAAAAGTTTATATACGAAAGTTGCTTAAAAAATCAAATTAATCTATTTTTGAAAAAAAAATTAGCTAATACTTAATTAATCACATGCTAATGGGCCGCTCCGTTTTCCGTGCGGGGAGATGGGTTCCCAACCCCAAACTTACGAACATACTTAATTAATTAAGTATGCATGCTCAATTGCTCATCGTTCAGGACCCACCCAATCGATGTCAAACCACTCGTCCAATGTTCGGCAATGCACCACTACATATACATATGCAGACCGGCCATCCACTGTACACGAATTGCAGGACAGGACTGACCCGGCGGATAATCCGGGCGGTTAGACCAGTAATCTCAAGAGAGCCACGCTGCGATAAGCAACGCGAAGTCGTCAGCCTTGCGATACACCAGCATCAGTGTGCAGGCTCGCAGCATGTCGGCGAAGGAGAAGAGAATTTTGGGGAGACGCAGGGTGCAAACAGTGGCAGGGACGGGAGAAGAAAACTTGGGTATTTTGCTGGCACATCAGTCGTGTCGCGCTCACGGCCATAGATCCCTTACGCCACCGATGAAAATAGCGGTAGATAAAGGTCTCCGTCAGGGAGACGAACAGTTAGCGTAACAGTTGTGTGACACAACTTTGCGACTTTGAGCATCCTTTTCATTTCATGTAAAAGGTACTACTTCTAAAAGGAATCGATTGAGAAACTGTAAAGGCACTGAAAGCGCCATATGCAAACTTTAGTAGAGTTCATTTTCAGATTTCAAATTTCAGACACCAATTTGACAGGTTATGAGAATTATATCATCAGGAAAAAAAAGTTTTAGGATTGGGATTAGTTCCTAGTACCAGAACTATACTAAGCTACGATCAAAAAAAAAAAAAAGAACTATACTAAGCTTGAGCCTCAAGCTTGCCGGCGCCGATACGCTAAACCGCGAAGTCGCGAAGTCGTCAGCCTTGCGACACACCAGCATCAGTGTGCAGGCTCGCAGCATGTCGGCGAAGGAGAAGAGAGAATTTTCGGGAGACGCAGGGTGCAAACGGTAGCAGGGGAGGGGAGAAGAAAACTTGGGTATTTTGCTGGCACATCAGTCGTGTCGCGCTCACGGCCCTAGATCCCTTACGCCACCGATGAAAATAGCGGTAGATAAAGGTCTCCGTCAGGGAGACGAACAGCTAGCGTAAACAGTTGTGTGACACAGCTTTGAGACTTTGAGCATCTTTTTCATTTCATGTAAAAGGTACTCCTAAAAGGAATCGATCGAGAAACTGAAAAGGCACTGAAAGAACCATATGCAAACTTTAGTAGAGTTCATTTTCAGATTTCAAATTTCAGACACCAATTTGACAGGTTATGAGATTTATATCATCAGAAAAGAAAAAAAAAGTTTTAGGATTGGGATTAGTTCCTAGTTTCCTACTAGTACCAGATTACCAGTAATGTAACTAAGCTTGAGCCTCAAGCTTGCCGGCGCCGATATGCTAAACCGTACGACTACAAAAAAGACGTGCCATTCTCCAATCATCCATCGTCCATCGACGCAATAATACGTTCGCATCTGACGCGCGCAGAAAGCCCACCTTCGTTGGCGCCGCACCAAAACGAGACTCGCAAAGTCGCATCGCATCGGCAGCACACGCATCGCGTCCAAAGGCGGGTCGTTTCGTTTCGGTTCGGTGGGAGACGGGACCCCCCCTCTCCCCAAACCCACACGAACGAAGAATTCCAATCGCACAGCGCAACCGCATCATTTGGTCATCGTCGTGGGTTGGGCTCGCACCGCACCACCACCGCCGCCGCCGACGCGCCAACTGGTGGTGCTACTACGCCTTATTTAGCCACACCGTCCCCTTCCCGCTCGGTGCCAACCCTCGCGCGCGCGGCGAAGCGAAGCATATGGCTCTCGCTCTCCTCTTGACGCTGATCCTCTTCTCCGGCCTCGGATTCTTGCCCCGCCATGCCGACGCCGCGAGGGGCTACGTCACCGTCTCCACATCCAGCTTCGCGGTGAGCTCCACCTGCGCCGACGAACTCCCTGGACGAGGTACGTAGTTAGTACTAGTAGTAGACAGCGAGCGAGCGGGGAGATCGAATTTGTTGCTTCTGGTTTTTGGGGCCGGATTGTGATGAAAGATTGGGATTCGTTGCGAGTTTCAGCTGCCTCGCCGCGGAACGGCACGTCGGCGGTGCTGCGGCTGACGCACCGGCACGGGCCGTGCGGCCCGGCGGGGAAGGCGTCGGCGCTGGGGGCGCCGCCGTCGTTCCTCGACACGCTGCGCGCGGACCAGCGGCGAGCGGAGTACATACTGAGGAGGGTGTCGGGGGCCGCCGCGCCGCCGCGCGCGGGATGCAGCTGGCGGGATCCAAGGCGGCGACGGTGCCGGCTTAACTGCTGGGTTCTCCATCGGCACGCTGCAGTACGTGGTGCGGTGAGCTCGGCACGCCGGCGGTGGCGCAGACGTTGGAGTGACACGCAGCGACGTGTCGTGGTGCAGTGGCAGCCGTGCCCCCTCGGCCGCCGCCGAGTGCTACAGCCAGAGGCCCCTTTGCGCCCCGCTCCCTCTCGACCGACGCGGTCGTCGTCTACCGCGTGCGCGTGCGTCCGCGGCGTCGTGCTCGCAGCTGGCGTTGTACTCCCGAAGCGGCTGTCCGGCGGGAGTGCGGCTACGTGGTCAGCTACGGCGACGGGTCCACGCACCGGCGTGTACAGCGCCCGACACGGCTGACGCTGACCGGGTCGAACGCGCTCAAGGGTTCCTCTTCGGCTGCGGCCACGCGCAGCAGGGCCTCTTCGCCGGCGTCGACGGGCTCCTCGGCCTCGGCGGCAGGGCCAGTCCCTGGTGTCGCAGGCGTCGAGCACCTACGGCGGCGTCTTCTCCTACTGCCTACCGCCGACGCAGAACTCCGTGGGTTACATATCGCTGGGCGGGCCGAGCAGCACCGCCGGCTTCTCCACGACGCCGCTGCTGACGGCGTCGAACGACCCGACATACTACATCGTGATGCTCGCCGGCATCAGCGTCGGCGGGCAGCCGTGAGCATCGACGCGTCCGTGTTCGCGTCGGGCGCGGTGGTCGACACGGGCACGGTGGTCACGCGGCTGCGCCCACGGCGTACTCGGCGCTGCGGTCCGCGTTCCGCGCCGCCATGGCCCCCTACGGCTACCCGTCGGCGCCGGCGACGGGGATCCTGGACACCTGCTACGACTTCACCCGGTACGGCACCGTGACGCTGCCGACGATCTCGATCGCGTTCGGCGGCGGCGCGGCCATGGACCTCGGCACGTCGGGGATCCTCACCAGCGGGTGCCTGGCGTTCGCGCCCACCGGCGGCGACAGCCAGGCGTCCATCCTCGGGAACGTGCAGCAGGCGCTCGTTCGAGGTGCGCTTCGACGGCGCCACCGTCGGCTTCATGCCCGCCTCCTGCTGATCGATCCATCCTAACAACTCACCCACGACAGTATTCTTCTATAGTACGTACATGGCGTATAGGTGTATAGATATACGCGTACAATGTACGTACGTACACGAGGATGATAGGCGCATATACATAACATAACACTAGTAGTAGGAGAGTACATAGTACACAAATACACAAAGGTTGTAAGGCATAGTACTTCCGTTAGTGGATATACGATTTTTGAGAGTAATAATAATAAATTAGTTAAACGGGCTAACCATGTGCACGTGTTAGGCGCTTGACACGCTTGGTTTGATTTGGTGCGTCGTGGTCAGTGGCACGGTGCTCAACTGATGTGCTACGACTAAAAGTCTAAAACTAGTGGACAGTTAGGGGGACGTGTGGGACTGTGGGGCCACCTCGTTCTGTTGTGCATTGTGGCTGCTGTGGCCCAAGGCCCAGAGAGAAAACGTTATCTTTTTTTTTAATCTCGTAGATAATGCTGGATTTGTATTGTTGATGGTTGTTAGCCGAACATTCACCTGATATTTGTGTGAAAGTCAAGGGCCATAGAGTTATAGTTTGAACAATTTAGAGCATATACAATTCCAAATATGTTTATACCGAAGATATTCCTCTTTGGAATGCATAACTCTTAATATATGCAGGCATGAAAAACTAAGAACAAAACATCACAAATTATGAACTCACATGATGATAAAGCACAAGAATACTAGGGTCATAGCAAATACACAAAAAAAAAAGTAGGGATACACGTGGACCAGCCTATAAACTCTGTTTGATATACGGCTGACAAACCATGATAAAAATAAATTTTACAAAAAAAAAAGAAATACTTTCATGCATGTGTTGTATCGGTTTAAAGTCAATGCTTAAAAAAATTAAAACCTCAAAATTAACTTTTGAATTAAGTTTTGAATTAACATTTTCGTTTTGTAGACATAAAAAAATAAGAACAAAACATTAACCTATAAGGCAACAAGTAGACTATGAGATAGCAGAAGAAGAATCCATTAGATGTTTTCTAGGAGAATAACATGATTTTCTCTTTGAAATGCCATGTGTACTCTACTAGGGATTCTTTGGTGGCACAATTCTGTATCAGTTTGACAGCTGCTTTCCGGTGCTCCAAAGGAAAAGAAAATAGAATTGATGTTTCATACCAAAATCCCATTATTATCCAAGACTATTGGCCCTCAAGAGTAAGAAATAGAGAGATGGGGTACATATGTTCTGGTGAACAGAGTGGACGATATCGAAATCTCCACCACAAAATTAATATAGTACATCCCTTTTAATAGATAATGCCGTTAAATTTTTTTAATAATGTTTGATCATTTATCTCCTTAAAAAATTAGTGTAAATATGTAAAGTATAAGTCATACTTAAAATTCCTTTAATAATAAAACATGCCATAACAAAATAAAATAATATTTATATTAATTTTTTGAATATGATGAATGGTAGCATCTCAAAAAAAACGGAGGAGCATATGGATCAGTTCTCTTAAATCCATTCGAAAGAATCAAACCAAAACAAAGAATAGTACAGAAAAACAAAATAAAAATTGCACAAGTGCCACCATACGCAGTTACGTGCAATCTAACATTCTGTTGGTAATCAGTAGGGCAAACTGTAGTCCATTGGGAATCACCAAGACCATTCTCACACACTAATTATTGGCCAGACACTTGGATCACTAATGATGCATCCGTCGATTGGGAATCAAACGATCGAATTAATCAGTATAAAGTCTTTATTATTCATAAAAAATCATGAAAAGTTCACTCCTAATATAATATTTTTTTAGAGCTAGGGACTAATATAATATTTTGGTTGTTGGATTACAATTGCAATATATATCATTATATCTTGTCATCATCACACGTCACGACTCTTACCTCGCAACCACAAACAAGTAGACGACCACATGAGAGCAACCTACTGCTACCCTCTTGGCCTCTACGTGTGTCGTGTTGCCCGGCCCGCCGGGCGCCGGCGTCGCGCCGCCCGCCCCGGTCAACACGCGCCGGACCGGAAGCCGAGCGTGCTGCTGCCGACGTCGTACAGGACCTCGAACGTCCGCTGCTGCACGTTCCCGATGATGCCGGTGGTCCCGTCGTCGCCGGTGGCGGCGAACGCGAGGCAGTTGCCGTACATGATCCCGTTCGGGTCGAGGTCGATGGCGGCGCCGCCGGAGAACACCAGCGCGACGGTCGGTATGGAGATCTGGGTCTGGCCGGCGAAGTCGAAGCACGTGTCGAGGATGCTCCTGGCCGGGGCCGACCGGTACTGCTTCATGCCGGCCTTGAACGCCGACGACAGCGCCGAGTACGCCGTCGGCGGCAGCCGCGTGATGATCGTGCCGGAGTCCACCACGGACCCGGCGGCGAACACCGATGGCGACAGCCCGAGCTGCTTCCCGCCCACGGCGATGTCCTGCAGCCTCGCGCCGTAGAACGTCGGGATTTGCCTGCTCCTGAGCATCCGCGTCGTCACGAACCCCGACGCGCCGCCGCCGCCGAGCGTGAGGAACCCGGACGAGCCCGTCGTCGGCGGGAGGCAGTATGAGAAGGAATTCCCGTACGTCGCGGTCGTCTGCGACACGAGCGACTGAGCGCCGCCACCAAGGACCATGAGCCCGTCGGTCTGGTCGCTGAATCCCGACTCGACGTGGCTGCACCCGAACTGGAATCCCTTCACGGCGTCGGAGGCGCCGGACAGCGTCAGCGTGTCGCGGCTGTACGTGCCGTTGGTGGTCGAGCCGTCGCCGTACTGGACGCCGTACTGGCACTCGGAGTTGGTGGCGCCGCAGCCGTTGCCTTGCTGCTCGAGCTGCGCGCACTCAGCGGCGGCGCAGGAGACCGCCCTGTAGGTGCTCGACTTGGCGGGGTCGAACAGCGCGCCCGTCTGCGCGTGGCACGGCGGGTTGGGGCACGGGCTGCACTGCACCCACGACACGTCGCTGCCGGTGTCGATGGTCACCGTCTGCGTCACGGCCGGCGTGCCGAGCCCGACGGAGACGACGTACTCCAGCGTGTCCAGGGAGGAGCCCAGCTTGGTCGGCACGGACGACGACACCTTCGACTGCTGGAGATCGCCGGCGCCATCGACGGCGGCGTTCATGGCGAACTTCCGCTGGATGTGCTCGGCTCGGAGCTGGTCGCGTTTGAGCAGCTCCTCTTCGGTCGGCCTCTTCTTGGACGACGGCACCGGCGAGCATGGCCCGTGCCGGTGGTTCAACGCCACCGTGGTTCCACTCAACGACGACGCAACCGCTGCAAAATTGACGCACCAAAACGATTACAATTTCACAGAAAAACCACACGAAAATTGCAGAAAAACTATGCGCGTGGTTGCATGGACAGTCACCATTTCGCTCGGAGCAGACGGCCTCAGAATTCAGCTCAAGAACCTTGTAACTCTGTCCATCTCCTGCATGAGCAACGACAGAGTGGTAACTGCACAAGAGGAGAAGCAGTAGCGGCGAAACAGAAGCCATGGCTAATTCCTTGCTTCCTAGGCAAGCTGATCAGCTAGATAATTGCAGCTTTAAATTCCTATCAACTTATATATAGAGAGAGGATAGACTTTCATGCGTGCATGCAGACGCACGAAATGCCATAGCACGCAAACCATGTTACTACCTACTAATTGACGGAGACTCGCAGTTGACTCAGTAAACAAAGCTTAGATGATACTTGTTGATACACGACGACGAATAGTTTGATATTCGATGGTACTCGTTGATACGCAATGATATTCGTTGAAATACTCTTTGATACATGACGATACTTGAGAAGGAGTGAGGTCCTCTGACCTCTGCAGTACTCGACATACAATACTACTCACTAACATGTGAGCTCACATATCAGTGAGTAGTAATGCATCTACAATACTACTGCAGAAGATCTGAATTGCTTAAGAAGATGGATTCTCATCCTTGAAAATATACTATCTCTTTTTTTACATATCATCTAAATAGTTTCTATTAGAATTGTTGGTAGAATCTATTTGATATAACGCTAGTTAATAATAATGTGGAGTTGAAGCCCTTGAGGGTTTGTCCCATCACCTATCGTCTCTTTTTTATCTGTGTACCTTAGCACAGAAGCCAGAAATATAAATCATTTTCATTATTATAAAACTGCAAGAAACGAGGGGATATCCCTTACAAGATGAAACCACACTTTTTGATACTTGATACTAACCGATGCTAATTGATACATAATAAGACCCCCTTTAGAACGCATGATAAGAAAAATACAGAAACAAGAAAAAGAACAAAAATTTGAAGTGGTATGTTTTTACAAATTCTATCTGAATTGAAAGCATAAGAAACTAGAAGACAAGCCATTTCATTACATCACAGGAAAAATTGAACAAATCTCTACTATTATAAAAATTGAAGATGTTTTTACCGGTATTTTGGTACGTCATCCGTGTTTGAGTCGGTTTTTAAGTTCGTTCACTTTTAAAAATACAGATCCGTGTTTAAGTCAGATTTTAAGTTCGTTTGCTTTTGAAAATACAAAAGGAGTCGTATAAGAAATCTCTTTAAAAACACTTGCATGCTAACTTATGAATTTCAGACTCTTAATTGCAGCTCAAGATTTTCTAGAAAAAGAATATCCAAGCGAATTCTCATAGCGAATTTCACCCTAGCCAAACCGTATAACAATAACAAGATTAAAATAGCATTCACCCACTGCAACGTACGGGCATCTTTTCTAGTTAAATAAAAAATTTAAATAACTCTAACTTCTTGCTTTAATTTCCTGTGGTATTGATTGGACTGGACCGTAAGAATGTATTCATATGGATATTTCCTATCTTTTCATATGAATGAAAGGCTTCAATAATGTGTTCACGAAAAAGGCTTCAATAATAAAAATTCCTTAGGAAATTTAATCCTCTAAAAATCCTTTGCCCATCCTCCATGATAGTGATATTCAATGATAATGGTGTTTATGGAGTTTCAAGAAACTACAATATGCTAGTATTGTTATGACAATATTGATTCTTTTCAAAGTTTCATAACACCTTAGGATTAATAAATCCTAATATCTCGGGGGATCTCGATCATAATATTGCCGAGGTATCATATACGGAGTACCTAGCACTTTCCTTCCTCGATTTGCCTTCCAGTCCAGTGGACCATAGCTCACCCAGTAACGAGGCCTATGACGGTATACCGCTCTATGACGGTATAACGTGCGGTCGTAGTTGTCCGCGTAAACATAGGGCTTAACTGAAACAGAGAATTTTCAAGTTCGTACGAGAGAATTGAACGTACTGCTCAAGTGAAATTCAGCATCTTAAAACTATGACCATGCATATATATTTTTTAATATGGTATCCCGTCATTTTCAGATGTGGTGTTGCTGCCGTTAATCCGTGATCACCGCAGAAAATGCCAGTATGCCACTTGTGAATCATGATACGATCAACAGTCTCAGGGCTGGCAGCTTATGATCATCTCTCTGCAGGACTAAATTTCTGATAACTAATCAGTGAGAATAATCAAGGTACGTTCACATTTGCGTGCATGCGAATGGACGGCTCGATCGTGAATTCAAGTTCGTCAGTTAGTGTAGCTGCGACCAATATTTTGTTGATGGAAGACCACGGACCATATGGCACATTTTTCTCTCTGCCCAATTTGTGGCATGGCGTACTGGCGCCGTTTACTTCTGGTCGCACTTCGTGGAATGGCATGCAGGCTGTAGATGTTTGGCCAAACATCACATCAACTGCCAATATGCCATAGTAGCTAGAATGCCGTATGTACATTATATAGCCAATATTATCTAGAAAAAAACATTATATAGCCCATTGCATGTCTCTGAAGACCCCAAGAAACCTCCACGCTGACGCAACAACCACATCCGAAGACCACAGCTAGCTGTAGCTGACAGCCCGGTTCCAGGTCATTAGCCGATAAATTAATTAAATTAATTTTTGTAGATTCTAAAGTTAATAAATACTAGTTTAGACAAAAAAATATATCTAGACAACATGTTTTTAAAGAAATTGTACTTTAATTAGTAAGCGTCACACGGATAATTCATACCTTCGTTAGCTTAAAAATAACGAGGTTGTTTTAGAAAAAGAGAGACTAGAGGACATGATCCCGATAGTTATCTCTTTCTAGTGCAGTCCTCCTCCATCCTAAAATGTACTTGTTTGGCAACTTGAGGGAAGGGGATTGGGAGTTTACACGAGGGAATTGACGGTGAGATTAAGATGGGAATTTGATTTTTCATCCCAGTCTCTTGTTTGGTAGAGGTGGTGGAAATTGATAGGGAGTTTAGTTGGAGATTAGATCATTAATGAAAACGGATGGCTGAGATTTGTTTAGGCGAAGTAAAGGATGAATTCTCTCCCAATTACCTGCCCCTACCCAGGTATTGAAAAGGAGGGAGTTCATTTCTCAATTCTCCATCCACATCCCACCAAAATTCCCATTCCCCCCAACCAAACAAAACAGTTAATAGCCTCATCCCTCTAAACTCTCAATCCCTCCTAGAAACTCCCTCCAACCAAACAGACCGTATAGCTATTTATCTAATGCTAGTTATGAATTTATATATAGACTAGCTATATTTTAGAATGGAGTGAGTACCAATCTATTTTTTCCTTTCCCTTCCAATATATATATATACATCTGAGAATGCATTTTGAACATAAATTACTACATCTATCCCAAATATAAAGTACTTTTGTCGGATGTGACATATTTTCTCTAGATTCGTAAATATACTATTATGATGTATCTCATCCGACAAAATATCATATATTTTGAGATAGAGGAAATAATAATGATGAGTACATGCATGTGCAAAACATCGAAAGTGCTTTAATTTTTGGGCAATAATGAACATGTCTTGTTCGGCTTGAATTATTAATATGCGCACTAATCTATATACATTTGACAGTAAAAAAAAGATGGTATATATTTGACAGCGACGAGCCAATGACAAGGCATAATACACTTGTTTATACGCACGTAAATGGAAAAGAAAAATCCAATTCTTTTTTCTAGTTTTGCCGTTTTGTGCCACTAGCCCCGTCTGTTGTGCGCTCGGCGACACCTTCCCCGTCGCAGAAGCCGCCAAAGGGGAGCGGCAGACGCGGATACAAAACCCCGGCTTAATTATCTCCCACTCGTCAACGAATCAGCGCGCCGCGCCGTTCTGTTGCTACGCACAGTGGCATGAAACGGGTTCGTTCGGGATTCCTCCTGCCTCGGGGATGTAAGCGGCAAACCCGCGAACTCGTCTATAGACAAAATTAATAAATAATCTAATAACTCATAGATTAACTTGCGAGTTACTTCCTCTATTCAAGAATATAAGACACAACCACCCTTAACTCAAAGACCAAGAAACAATTACTATCACCTCTTTGTTTGAATCAATCCAATTAATACAATATATGTACCCAATAGAATTAAACATCTTGTGAGATTATGATTTAAAAAGTAATAATTTAGGAGAGGAGATGCTAATTAATTGCCACGCATACATGCACGCCTTATATTATGAAACACCTTTAAAAATTAGTTGTGCCATATATTTTAGAATGGAGAGAGTACCTACTAATTTGATATATAAATGGGTTTATTAATCGACCCACTTGCATCTTTAGTTACGGTAATTAAATCGAGTCACAATGCAGAAACCCATTGATTATTACTTATTTGACATACAAGTAGATTCGCGGGTCGGCTCTTTTTGCATCCCCTGCCCCTGTTCGGTTCGAGAAAACGCGTTGCTAATCCGTGGAAAAGTTGGGAGTAGTAAAATACACGTGCACTGACTGAGCTTTCGCCTTGCCCGGCTCCGTCTGGCTCCTTGGCTTGAGGTGTTCGGTTCGATAGTTTGGTCTTTTGCACCCGGGCTGGCCGGGGACAACGCTAGCTAGTGAGATGAACCACCGGTATGTGAGGCGGCGGCGCAGGAGACCGCCCTGTAGGTGCTCGACTTGGCGGGGTCGAACAGCGCGCCCGTCTGCGCGTGGCACGGCGGGTTGGGGCACGGGCTGCACTGCACCCACGACACGTCGCTGCCGGTGTCGATGGTCACCGTCTGCGTCACGGCCGGCGTGCCGAGCCCGACGGAGACGACGTACTCCAGCGTGTCCAGGGAGGAGCCCAGCTTGGTCGGCACGGACGACGACACCTTCGACTGCTGGAGATCGCCGGCGCCATCGACGGCGGCGTTCATGGCGAACTTCCGCTGGATGTGCTCGGCTCGGAGCTGGTCGCGTTTGAGCAGCTCCTCTTCGGTCGGCCTCTTCTTGGACGACGGCACCGGCGAGCATGGCCCGTGCCGGTGGTTCAACGCCACCGTGGTTCCACTCAACGACGACGCAACCGCTGCAAAATTGACGCACCAAAACGATTACAATTTCACAGAAAAACCACACGAAAATTGCAGAAAAACTATGCGCGTGGTTGCATGGACAGTCACCATTTCGCTCGGAGCAGACGGCCTCAGAATTCAGCTCAAGAACCTTGTAACTCTGTCCATCTCCTGCATGAGCAACTACAGAGTGGTAGCCGCACAAGAGGAGAAGCAGTAGCGGCGAAACAGAAGCCATGGCTAATTCCTTGCTTCCTAGGCAAGCTGATCAGCTAGATAATTGCAGCTTTAAATTCCTATCAACTTATATATAGAGAGAGGATAGACTTTCATGCGTGCATGCAGACGCACGAAATGCCATAGCACGCAAACCATGTTACTACCTACTAATTGACGGAGACTCGCAGTTGACTCAGTAAACAAAGCTTAGATGATACTTGTTGATACACCACGACGAATAGTTTGATATTCGATGGTACTCGTTGATACGCAATGATATTCGTTGAAATACTCTTTGATACATGATGATACTTGAGAAGGAGTGAGGTCCTCTGTAGCACTGGACATACAGCCCAAATGTCAGTGAGTAGTAATGTATCTGCAATACTACTACAGTAGATCTGAATTGCTTGAGAAGATGGATTCTCATCCTTGAGAATATATTCTCACTTTTTTACATATCATCTAAATAGTTTCTATTAGAATTGTCGGCGGAATCTATTTGATATAACGCTAGTTAATAATAATGTGGAGTTGAAGCCCTTGAGGGTTTGTCCCATCACCTATCGTCTCTTTTTTATTTGTGTGCCTTAGCACAGAAGCCAGAAATATAAATCATTTTCATTATTATAAAACTGCAAGAAACGAGGGGATATCCCTTACAAGATGAAACCACACTTTTTGATACTTGATACTAACCGATGCTAATTGATACATAATAAGACCCCCTTTAGAACGCATGATAAGAAAAATACAGAAACAAGAAAAAGAACAAAAATTTGAAGTGGTATGTTTTTACAAATTCTATCTGAATTGAAAGCATAAGAAACTAGAAGACAAGCCATTTCATTACATCACAGGAAAAATTGAACAAATCTCTACTATTATAAAAATTGAAGATGTTTTTACCGGTATTTTGGTACGTCATCCGTGTTTGAGTCGGTTTTTAAGTTCGTTCACTTTTAAAAATACAGATCCGTGTTTAAGTCAGATTTTAAGTTCGTTTGCTTTTGAAAATACAAAAGGAGTCGTATAAGAAATCTCTTTAAAAACACTTGCATGCTAACTTATGAATTTCAGACTCTTAATTGCAGCTCAAGATTTTCTAGAAAAAGAATATCCAAGCGAATTCTCATAGCGAATTTCACCCTAGCCAAACCGTATAACAATAACAAGATTAAAATAGCATTCACCCACTGCAACGTACGGGCATCTTTTCTAGTTAAATAAAAAATTTAAATAACTCTAACTTCTTGCTTTAATTTCCTATGGTATTGATTGGACTGGACCGTAAGAATGTATTCATATGGATATTTCCTATCTTTTCATATGAATGAAAGGCTTCAATAATGTGTTCACGAAAAAGGCTTCAATAATAAAAATTCCTTAGGAAATTTAATCCTCTAAAAATCCTTTGCCCATCCTCCATGATAGTGATATTCAATGATAATGATGTTTATGGAGTTTCAAGAAACTACAATATGCTAGTATTGTTATGACAATATTGATTCTTTTCAAAGTTTCATAACACCTTAGGATTAATAAATCCTAATATCTCGGGGGATCTCGATCATAATATTGCCGAGGTATCATATACGGAGTACCTAGCACTTTCCTTCCTCGATTTGCCTTCCAGTCCAGTGGACCATAGCTCACCCAGTAACGAGGCCTATGACGGTATACCGCTCTATGACGGTATAACGTGCGGTCGTAGTTGTCCGCGTAAACATAGGGCTTAACTGAAACAGAGAATTTTCAAGTTCGTACGAGAGAATTGAACGTACTGCTCAAGTGAAATTCAGCATCTTAAAACTATGACCATGCATATATATTTTTTAATATGGTATCCCGTCATTTTCAGATGTGGTGTTGCTGCCGTTAATCCGTGATCACCGCAGAAAATGCCAGTATGCCACTTGTGAATCATGATACGATCAACAGTCTCAGGGCTGGCAGCTTATGATCATCTCTCTGCAGGACTAAATTTCTGATAACTAATCAGTGAGAATAATCAAGGTACGTTCACATTTGCGTGCATGCGCATGGACGGCTCGATCGTGAATTCAAGTTCGTCAGTTAGTGTAGCTACGACCAATATTTTGTTGATGGAAGACCACGGACCATATGGCACATTGTTCTCTCTGCCCAATTTGTGGCATGGCATACTGGCGCCGTTTACTTCTAGTCGCACTTCGTGGAATGGCATGCAGGCTGTACTGTAGATGTTTGGCCAAACATCACATCAACTGCCAATATGCCATAGTAGCTAGAATGCCGTACGTACATAGTAGCTACAGCTGCCAACTGCCGTACGTATATAGCCCATTGCAAGTCTCTGAAGACCCCAAGTAACCTCCACGCTGACGCAACAACCACATCCGAAGACCACAGCTGTAGCTGACAGCCCGGTTCCAGGTCATTAGCCGATAAATTAATTAAATTAATCATTGTAGATTCTAAAGTTAATAAATATTACCTCCGTCCCAAAAATAAGTGCAGCCGTGGATATCCGTGCCCAACGTTTGACCGTCCGTTTTATTTGAAAAATTTGTGAAAAATTTGAAAATACTTAGTCTCACATGAAGTACTATTCATGTTTTATCATCTAATAGCAATAAAAATACTAATCATAAAAAATTTTCAAATAAGACGAACGGTCAAACGTTGAACGTGAATAGTGTAAAACTGCACTTATTTTAGGACGGAGGGAGTACTAGTTTAGACAAAAAAATATATATATCTACTAGACAACATGTTTTTAAAGAAATTGTACTTTATTAAGCGTCACACGGATAATTCATACCTTCGTTAGCTTTAAAAGAACGAGGTTGTTTTAGAAAAAGAGAGACTAGATGACATGATCCCGATAGTTATCTCTTTCTAGTACAGTCCTCCTCCATCCTAAAATGTACTATAGCTATTTATCTAATGCTAGTTATGAATTTATATATATATACTAGCTATATTTTAGAATGGAGTGAGTATCAATCTATTCTTTTCGCTTTCCCTTCCAGTATATATATATATATATATATATACACACACACACGGTTGAGAATGCATTTTGAATATATATTACTACATGTATTCCAAATATAGGGTACTTTGGTTGGATGTGACCCATCTTATCTAGATTCGTAAATATACTATTAAGATGTGTCATATCCGACAAAAGATCATATATTTGAAGATAGAGGAAGTAATAATGATGAGTACATGCATGTGCAAAACATCGAAAGTGCTTTAATTTTAAAAGGACAAGAAAAGGAGAAACCAGGGAAGATAGCTAGGGAGCTCACCGTCAATGTCTGTTTTTAATTACACTGCACTTACATATATAATTACAATGTAATTGCATTGTAGTTACATGTGTAATTCCTATGTAACTATAGTAGTTACACCTCACTTACATATGTAATTTTACGATTTACATATGCAATTTTAAGACTTACATATGTAATTTTAAGACTTACATTATAAATACACTAAAATTACATATGTAATTTAGGGACTTACAATGTAAATACATGCCGACTATTTTTTGGTGAAAAATATGGCGCCATAAATATAGCTACTCCCTTAATTTTTGGGCAATAATGAACATGTCTTGTTCGGCTTGAATTTTTAATATGCGCACTAATCTATATACATTTGACAGTAAAAAAAAGATAGTATATATTTGACAACGACGAGCCAATGACAAGGCATAATACACTTGTTTATACACACGTAAATGGAAAAAAAACCCAATTCTTCTTTCTAGTTTTGCCGTTTTGTGCCACTAGACCCGTCTGTTGTGCGCTCGGCGACACCTTCCCCGTCGCAGAAGCCGCCAAAGGGGAGCAGGCGCGGATACAAAACCCCGGCTTAATTATCTCCCACTCGTCAACGAATCAGCGCGCCGCGCCGTTCTGTTGCTACGCACAGTGGCATGAAACGGGTCCGTTCGGGATTCCTCCTGCCTCGGGGATGCGGCAAACCCGCAAACTCGTTGATAGACAATATTAATGGATAATCTAATAACTCGTAGATTAATTTACGGGTTACCTACTAATTTGATATATAAATGAGTTTATTAATTGACCCACTTGCATTTTTAGTTACGGTAATTAAATCGAGTCACAATGCAGAAACCCATTGATTATTACTTATTTGACATACAAGTAGATTCGCGGGTCGGCTCTTTTTGCATCCCCTGCCCCTGTTCGGTTCGAGAAAACGCGTTGCTAATCCGTGGAAAAGTTGGGAGTAGTAAAATACACGTGCACTGACTGAGCTTTCGCCTTGCCCGGCTCCGTCTGGCTCCTTGGCTTGAGGTGTTCGGTTCGATAGTTTGGGCTGTGTTTAGTTGGATCCAAAGTTTAGATTTTGGTTGAAATTGGAGATGATGTGACTAAAAAATTGTGTGTGTATGACAAGTTGATGTGATGAAAAAGGACTAAAGTTTGGATCCAAACTTTACATCTAAACACTGGCTTGGTCTTTTGCACCCGGGCTGGGCGGGGACAACGCTAGCTAGTGAGATGAACCACCGGTATGTGACACAGTACAGTACTACCATACAATAGCGATGCTGTTGCCTGATGTGAAAGGCCAAAGCCGGATGCTTCTACGCAGCAGCGTATCGCGTTGTCGCTTGCGGCGTTTCTACGAAGACTGTGACGTTGCGTGAGATGAGATGAGATGAGATGAGAAGGGACCTTAGTTGGTGTTTGGATCCATGACTAAACTTTAGTCCCTGTCATATCGGATGAATTTGAAGTATTAAATATAGACTACTTATAAAACTAATTACATAAATGAGAGCTAATTCGCGTGACAATTTTTTTAAGCCTAATTAATCCATAATTAGCGTATGTTTACTGTAGCATCACATAGGCTAATTATGGATTAATTAGGCTCAATAGATTCGTCTCACGAATTAGTCTAAGGTTATAGAATGGGTTTTTATTAATAGTCTACGTTTAATATTTATAATTAGTGTCCAAACATCCGATGTGATAAGACTAAAAAGTTTTAGTCCCATCTAAACAGGGTGTTACTCCCTCCATACCAAAAAAAAAACAATTCTAACATCCCAAGATAAAAATAGTGGAAATAGAGAGTGACTACAATGACCTTAATCCTTGAAAAAAATAGTAATAGTGAAGGTAAATGGTATTGAAGGAATAAAACTTTTCGTTTTACATGCTGAGAGTAGATGCTGACAGTAGGTAGGATGGTATAAGTTGATTTTTTATGAGATAAAATTTAAACCGTAGAAGTTGAGTTTTTTTTAGAACGGAGAGTGTAGAAATTTTATAAGGTCATCTGCATGGCATGCATGCGCAATAGGCTACGTGTGGCTTGGCTCAGAGAACTGCAGTGTTTCAGCGCATCGTCAAAAGACATATGCTAGACCGGTGCCGGGTGCCGCCTTGCCGGAGCACGGCTGAGGCTATCTTGGGGCCGTGCCATTCCCGACCGACCAGTGCGGTCCATGGAGGTCGAGACGGTCACCGATAGATTTACGCGCGCGGCGCGGTGCGGTTGCTGTAGAGAAGATGAGGAAAAGAGTGCCCAGGTTACTCCGTTTCGGGGCACCCCGGAAGAAGCTGCGACTCCTGTCCTGAGTCATGAGCATGTTGTTCATCGCTACTGTCTTTATCTAAAAATATACATCCACTATCTTAAAATATAAGAATTTTGATAGAATGTAATATATTTTAGGATTATAAATTTGAACAGATTTAGTATTGAAATGTATAACATCATATCAAAATAACTTATACTTTGAAAACGAAGGTAGTAGCAAACTATTACGGATTTAAGTGGAAATGGACTTCTACCTATATTGTATGATTAAGTTGTGTATAATTTAGTGCTAAGCTGTATTTAAGACGGCAGGAGTAACATATAAGGATGTGTTATTTCCTTTTCCCAACTTCTACCCTTATTTTCTGAGCGCATATTTTTTAAATTGCTAAACAGCGTGATTTTTTTTAAAAAAAATTCTATTGAAAAGTTTACAGGAAGAGAAAGCAGCCTCCGTAAAAAAAAACATGCCACGACGGCGATCGCTGTAAACATGACTCTGACTCAGGATAGCGATGGTGATAAAGCAACTTTGCTCTGCAAGCTTTATGTAACTGCACGGAAAGGGAGAAATTCAGTTCAAGTGCTGATATAAAGTGTTACATACAATGTGACGCTACAACCTACAACATCGGCTTCTTGACAAAATTTTCTGCTGCACACTTTATTACACTAGTTTCTCGTGTGACTGCACCTCTACAAGCTGGCGCATATGATGCTTCCCAGCAACAGGATGTTACACAGTTACAAATAGTACAGGTACAAGATATACATTACAATGCCACCTTTTCTGAATAACTGAATTCATACATACCCATCTCCTCCCGTGTGAAGTAGAAGTTGCTTCGCAACAAGAATGGACCATAACCTCTATTGCAAAATTGGCTAGCTAGCCTGAATAATTTCCTCAGATGGCAATTTAATTCTTTGTAGAGGAGCCTCAAATCTGTACAAGTTGAACTTCGTGTATACCTCCTGTATCCCCATTTGGCAAAAATGCCTTAAGGATATCAAATTGCATGCGATTGATGTGGTGTAATATTGGTCAATGTAATGCTGTTCAATGCCCATTTGCTATGAGATGGAAGTCCTCTTTTATTTGATATATGGCCTTCCAGTTCTCAATTTCCTCCCTTCATAACCAAATGAATTGACATTTCAGTATAATTCAAATGAATTAAACAAGCGGAAAAAAATTCAATTATCTTGAGTTAAAGCTGAATAAACCCAAAAAAATTAGAAAGTTTGAAAGAACACATATAAGCTTATGACTAACCGTAAGCAGTGACCAATAGAATCATAATGTAGAAGAGCAATAAGCTTGCGTTTTCCTTCAGTTCTATGGCCGACACCACGCTTCACGACAGGCAGCTGCTTTATTCCTCTGGCCTCCATAAGGTTTTTTGCAGTGGTCAAATCAGTATCAGGAAAGCAGGTTAGCAATCCACGTTCATTCCCCTCGTACTGGAATCCTCGAGTAAGACACAATGATATGGTTGAAGAATTTTCCTGCAACATCTCCATTAATTAGTACACATTCCTTGCCAGCCTGTGTAAATTGTTTTGTTTTTACCTTTCAGAGATAGAAAGCATGTACATTCAATTTAGAATTCATTTTAAGCTATCGCATTAAATGGCAATGGTTTAAACAAAATCAGTGTCCAGCCTAGACCAGACCAAGTGAAATGATGCACACCAATTCATTACTTATTTACGTAGAACTATTCCAATGGAAATATATATTTTCACCATTCAAACGTACAGCGGGCTTGAGCTGGTCTCCACTTGTGAAACTGTCCCCATGTAATTCAAATCCCATACGGCGAATATCCCCTAATGTAACAATTCCTTCGAGAAAATCTTCACAATCCACAACAAGGCCGCAATTTTGCTGCTTATCATGCAAAAGCTTGAGAGCTTCTGTCACCGTGGCAGATGTTGGAATTTTAACATAGCTCTTTGACATGGCCTGGGAGGCCTGGTAAAAGAGTTCAAATGACAAATTAGGATAGAACTAACATAATAACATGTACTTCTATTGAAAATTGAACACTACCATTGCATCAGCTAGACCGTTAACAATAAGAATTAGAGGCCTACAAACCTTCAAATCATCTAGAAGCATTTCCTCATTATAGGTGTCATAGTTATCAGTCCGTAAGCTAGTGAGCTCAAGATCATTTACAGTGTCACCTCGCCTCCAGCTTTTACTATTTCTATCTTCTGAAGAAAGTGAAGAATAACCACGCCTGGGTGTTCTAAACCTAGATGGTTCACCATCCTTTGATTGGTTTACTACAGAAGGAACCCAGATTGCTAACCCAACTGCTCCCTGTTGGACAATAAAAAATAAGTGCATTAGTTTTGATAATGCAATAGTGAAACATAAAAATACAACATTTATATGTCCTCTTCTAGACATCATGATGTGACAAAAGAGAAAGACTATATCAAAACAAAACAATGGGCGCACTACATAAACAGTCATACTTACCATGAGAGGAAGCAAAATCCTGTAGTCCTTTGTCAGTTCAAAGAGAAGCAGCACTGAGGTCAGTGGGACTGAACAGACTGAAGCTAGTGTAGCAGCCATTCCAACCTGGAGTTCTGACAATTAGTTTTTGTATATACAAGGATGTAGAAATAACAGTATTGCTTCAAGCAATATGAAAAAACAAAGGAAAACAGAGCAACTTACTAGAGCATAAGCTTGTGGCTGTGCAACAGCAGCATTACCAGGTACAGCGGAATTTATCAAATATGCAGCTGACCCTCCAAAAACAGCTCCAACAGCAGCCCCAATCATTAGGCTTGGTGCATATAGCCCACCCACAAGGCCAGATCCCTTGCAAAGGGCAGTTGCAACTACCTTTGCAGCTGCAAGCTGAGTTAACAACCATATACCAGGAGCAGAAGCACTTTTCCCAGTATGTAGTATTTCTTCAACATTTGTGAAACCCCAGTATAGAATGCCAGGATATTTGAGAGCTATGAGGCCAGCTCCCAGTCCACCCAAAGCAGGGTATACTACAATAGGAAAATCGTATCTTTCTTTTAAGTATCCAAAAAAATTCGAAAACCATACAACCAACCGGCCAAATACCACACTGACCGCTCCACAAAGCATTCCTAAGATGAGATATAAAGGTAGCTCTGCAGAACAGAAAATGAGACAACAGAATATCCTTTAGAACCTATGCTGTTCATATACAACAATACAAAAGGAGAGAAAATTATTCAACCAAGAAGCCATGTCAAGATAATAGAAAAGTTGGGTTTGTGTGAATAACTTATAAAAGTAGGGCAAGTGCTGCTAAACTTTATGATAACATCATCTCTGGAACATATAACTATAGGCCTCAACAAAATGGAGATAGCATATTAGGGCTTGATGAACCAAGAATTGGTAGTGGTGCAAGTGGTGTATCATAACATGATAAAAATTGGTAGTGTTTGTTACTGTAGTTAATAGATGAATCTTCAATCTTAAAGATAAAGGTAAAAAGAATCAGGGGAGATACCGGCAGCAGATTTTAGCTCATACGCTGGCCCTATAAAAGCTGGCCTTTCGCCAAGCAGAACATTTGACACAGTAGATGATATAACAGAAGCCAATATTATCATTGCAGTTGTAAAAGGAGGTGAATTTTCTGCTTTCAGTGGCCTCAGTACAGTTTCAATGGCAAAGAAACACCCAGCAACTGCTGCATTGAAGCCTGAAAACACACAACACAAGAAACAGTATATTAGCAAGCGCTAACAACAAAAAGGCCAAAAGGGTAGGAACAAAATCAAAATGTTAAATTTTAGAGTTACATGGGAGTCGTGAAATACAATATTTCAAGTTATTTTACAAAGATATCCGAAACAATACATGTTAACTATAAATACTATCCAATTTACATGGAATTGCCATTACGTAATACATCCTTAAATAATAATTGTAAGGTGCTAGCTATCGAAGTCATGATATTCTACTAAGGAAACAGGTACGTAATCATCAATGACATACCTGAAGCAATTCCAGCAGCAGCACCAGCAGCTACAAGAGCAATCCGCCTCTCCCTGTTATTCTCCATCATTTCCGAGCACCCATTTGCACATGATTTGCCAATATCCACACTAGGACCTTCAGGCCCCAGTGAGCAACCAGTACCTAGAGTTACAGCAGCCTGGACAGCATTTACAGTTGGAAAGATTGCCGCAAGGAAATTGATTCCTTGTTTCTGAGGCGGTTTCACGAGTTTGAGCTGATCAAATATCTCAAGCAACCCATGCATCATTCCTACAACAACGCCTCCTGTCACAGGGATCAGCAGTATTCTGTGCCAAGTATCAGCTAGCCTCTGAAGGCGGAGCCAAGCTGCACCTTCATTGGGGGTACCTGCCCAAGCCCATTCATGGATGACATGAACCTAAAAATACCATAACAGGAGCTGTCTATAGAATCAGTCATGCAAGGCAGAACTGAAAAATCTCAACCTTAACTTAGGCTGTGTTTAGTTCAGCGCAAAGTTTGAATTTTGGTTGAAATTGGAGATGATGTGACTGAAAAGTTGTGTGTGTATGACAGGTTGATGTGATGGGAAAGGACTGAAGTTTGGATCCAAACTTTGGATCTAAACACAGCCTTACATTGGAATCACTTGGAAGGTTTTAAATTTTAACAAAATTTATTGCGTTTTGGGCAACCGCAGATACGATGTGACATAAGGCTTTTCATTTACTGCTTTCAGTGCTCTGTTAAGTTGCTTTGAATTTGCGCACTTAAATGAAACTGATTTTGCATCATTTGGGTGAATTTATTTGCACTAGTTTAGTTTGCACAAATAAACGGATCAAAATCACATTTGCAAAGTCCCTTGGGTTCACATTTGCTAGCATCCATGAACTACGTTTAGATCCAATAAATGATGAGCCTCACTACGGTGCTTTCTACTTGCAGAGGATAGTCAAGTTTCCAGTCTGTGAGCAGAACCAGTGAAATGCTCACCCCACGGTTAAACGCGGCGACGCAAATGCCGGTGGCGAGCCCGAGGAGGCAGCCGATGAGCAGCAGCGCCCACTCCGGCGGCGCCCCATCCCCGAGCTCCTCCCCGACCCTCTCCCTCTGCTGCGGCGACGACGTCGGGGACGGCTCGGAGCGATCGAGCTGCGGCGGCGGCTGCTGGCTTCGACGCCCCCCGGATCCGCGGGCGGAGAGGGATCTGAGGAGCGAGGCGTGGTCGTCGTCCTCGCCGCCGCGGGACGACATGTCGGCGGGCGGCGGCGGCGGAGTCAGCGGAGATCTGAGGGGCGCGGAGGAATGCGGCAAAGCGGAGAAGTTGACGCGCGCGGGAGGGACCGAGAGGAAGAGGAGGGGGAGAGAGCCGAGCCGACAGTGCGAGACAGCGGCCGCGACGCGCGGGCGCGCGAGATCGATGGCGAGCAGGCAGTGCAAACGGCTGGGTGAATCTTGTGCGGTGCGTGACGGTGGTGGTGCCAGATTCGTGGCGTGCAGGGAGACCCGGATCTTCCGCCCGCCCTGGGGCCTGGGGGCGAGTGGTGCACGTGCCGGTGGCACATGCTGACAAGCCAACTATTGTGTTCACCCATGACTTCACCCATTACATGGGGAAAAAAAACCAAAGAAACCACACTACAACAACTGATTGTTAGTTTGTTACTACTCAGATAAAAATGGATCACAGAGAAAGAATCGAACTTAGGGACGAGATCAAAAATTGATTACAAAGAAAGAATCGAACTCAGCGACGAAAAAGGTGGTATGCAGTCGTCGGCTGACCGTACTTGCAAGGGACGATGGATGCATCTGACTAGAGATTTTTTTCTAAGTGAGTCTCATTATCGATGTCAAATGTTGCAGCTAGCAAACTAAACTTTTATTCGTCATAGTAATTGAACCAGAAGTGCAGGTGCATTTAGTGTTTAAATTCAAATCCTTATAGATATTTTTCCCCAAAGAAAACCTATGAAAATAGATGGATTTTTCTTTTCATTATAGAAGAAAAGAGTTTACTTGGTTTATTAAAAATCCCTAGAACTTTATAACTGCATAATTAATTGGAGCAAAATTGACTAAAACACCTCCATGGAGAACACAACAAAATTTGCCTTAGACAATACCCCTCCATCTAAAAAAGACCAATCCTACCTATAAACTTGGACACATGTGTGTCTAGTTTCGTAGCTAGGAATTCATTTTTCTCTAGGACGGAGTAGTACAACATAACCTGATGACCTATAACTAAAGAGTGTAGCCATAAGTAGGGGTGGTCATTCGGTCTGACTGAAAATTTCGGTCTCGGTTTTCGGTCTTTGAAAAGTGAAGACCGAATTTCAACGCAAAAATGTCAGGACCGATAAATTCGGACTCAGTCTCAGTCTTGACCGACAAATTCGGACTCGGTCTCCGTCCTGACCGAAATTCAACAACATTTTCATATATGCAAAAAAATAATGGAAATTTTTAACACAAAAATCACAAAAAAAAAAATGTAAGCACGTATGAGTAAAGACTCTTATTATGTTGCATGCGTAGAAGAAGTAGGGATGTGAAAACTATAGTTTAATCCTATTGAATTTAGTGGATTGTAGGTTGCATTTAGACATTTTCTTTTGTTAATTCGGTTTTCGGTCTATTCGGTTAACCGAGAAGATTAACCGAATTGACCATACAAAATTCGGTCTTTCACTGCCTAGGACCGAATTTCTCGGTCTCAGTCTTTCAGTTCGGTCTTTTTCTACCCACCCCAGCACCCCTAGACACAAATCATCATTGCTAAGCTTAAAGTTAATCAAAGAGATAAGGGTGTGTTTGGATCCTAGACTAGCAACATTCTCTCCTTGTTAAGCTAGGTTAGGTATTTGGTAATTACTTTTAAAATTAGCTTTGCTTATCAAACTAGTCTACTTTGGCTAGAAAATCCTTATCCCTCTAGGAGAGTAAAATTGGATCTCCATCAGTAAGCTCCTGAACGAGCAGCCTTGCTTTGGTGGGCTATACAGCTTGGTAGCTAGGCTAGTTAAGTAAAAGCCATCAAGAGATCCAAACGTTCCCTAAAATTCTCCGGTCAACAGCGTCACCAAAAGCCAGCAGCCACCTAATATGGGATAAGTCCAAACAAGAACACACTATTAACGCTTGCCCACCTAAGGACATTGTCAACGCTTGCCCGAAACATCGGGACTATACTTTTACGTAAATATAAAGTAAGAAATACAACAACAACGTCTTCAACAATAAAAACAGAACATGATAGACATGAAAATCACCGCCACCAATTAAAGATCGAGAGAAGGCTTTTGCCAAGAGTTCTCACTTCCTGCTGAGAGCAAGTTTAATAGTACAGCGCACTACTAGCTTCAAATCATCTATAACCAATGTAATAGCCAATTCATACAATAGTTGCTTATTGTACTATTAATACATGGTCCCACCTGTCACACGCACATCACGTCTTAGAGTCCGTACTGCAGCTGACTATGGATCTGCAGACCGCTGCTTTTCTCTCTCTTACTTTCTCTCTTTAAAATATGTTTATAGTTGGTTTATAGCATGCTATTGTACATGCTCTAAGGCCACCCGCAATGGTTATCTATAGGCTCTCTACAAGAGATCCATGTCAGCATATTTTCCTACTTGGAAGAGATTAAATGAAGAGAGAGAGGAAAGCTATCTACTAATCTGGAGATAGTCTATAGAGAAAAACGAGGCAATGGATTAGAGAGCTATAGATACACATGTAGACATACCATTGAAGTGGTTTACTATTAATCTAGTCTATTGCTGAGATGTACATGTTTTATAAATAGCACCTTACTTTACCATTGTGGGTGCTCTAAGAGCAAGTTTAATAGTATAGCCAATTATTAGCTCCAATTCATATACTACCTCCGTTTTTAATAGACAACGCCGTTTATTTTTTCTTACATGTTTGACCATTCATCTTATTCAAAAAATTTACGTAATTATAATTTATTTTATTATGAGTTGTTTGATCACTCATAGTACTTTAAGTGTGATTTATATCTTATATATTTGTATAAAATTTTTGAATAAGACAAATGGTCAAACATATGAGAAAAAGTCAACGGCGTCATCTATTAAAAAATGGAGGGACTATATCCAATCTAATAGCTCTTTCATACAATAGTTACTTATAAACATATACTACACCATTAATATACGGTCCCACCTCTCATACACACCCAACGTATTGGAATCCGTGCTGTACCTGGCTACAAATCTCTAGCCCACTTTCCTTCTCTCTCTTCTCCTCTCTTCCATATATGTTTATAGCTGACTTGTAGCATGCGTACTCGTTCTAAGTACGCCCTCCAAAAAAAAATGTCTCCTCAAATGTTTTGTATCATACTATCATAGTAATGTAACCTTTCGAATAGGCCACTAAGACAATGGGCCTTAATAATGCTTAAACATGCTGATTGTATTGTAGTGACGTAAAATGTGCTATCCCCAAATGTTTTGGCACATAACGTAACACTACTGAATGAAGTTTTCTTACGAGAACTTTGAACCAGTAAAACCTTTTTTTTTTAACTCCGCGGAGTGTATTTATATTAAAGTAAAGGAAAATACTATACAAGCCTTGGACCAGATAAACTTGGGCTCTGATATGCTTGCATTTAGGCAACTGGCAAGGGACACAGCCCAACAAACAATTGTGTCTCTTTAAGTGCAACTAATGGGCTATAAACCTGTGGGCTAGCCGGATATACATTGTAGCCCATCTAATAATTTTCTGAAGTCGCCCCGTCGTCTCCTCCTCTTCGCGGCACCAAACCAACGCAACGACGCTGCATGGCGGCGGGGCCGCCCCTTGCGGGACGAAGCCTAAGCTATGTCAAGCTCTCAACTCGCGACAAGGGTTAATTAACACAATAAGTAGCCGCGCCATCTCGTATTAGCGGCGTATACACTATACCAGCTACACGGCTACACCTAATGCTATACTACTTGTACGAGCATACGTACCTGCTGCCAATGGACGCCATGGATGATTCTTTCTGGTGGTAACTAACTAACTAACTACTTCGATAATGGGGGCATGATTTCTTGGTGCCCGAGCGCGCTTTAGCTTCGGGACATCTCACGTGGTTGGTAAGATGGTCATTTCCTTTGCTGGTGACGGTCGTCTCGCCGGTTGGTACTACGAGCCTGATCGACGAGAGATTATATTCTTTAGACAGTCTCTCATGGTTTTCAGCTAGGATATGTGCATGCGGCCATTGTCTTTATAATTTGCCCCCATCGCCGGAGGAGGCTTAGTGCTGAAGCTTCGGAGAAAAAGATGGCATATTCATCGATCGATCGACTAAATCACGCATGGGAATCTCTTTCTCTCTCTCAATCTGATCAATCACTCTCTCTGATAACTGAATTTCCACCAACGAACATGATAGCATTATGCTTTCCTTGATGAGTACTATATCGATGGGTAGGTTCCCTTTCTTCTTTCTCTATGATTTGGACTGAGACTATGTATGAGTAGTAGTTAGTAAGTACTAGTTCAGATTAAAAATTCTGTTATTTTGGTCGGGCCTGTTCTAACTTGATTATTTTGGACGGTTGCTCAAGAAAGCTTACTATTAGCAGTCACTAACCACTGCAGTCTACAGACTGTCAAAGCGGGTACTACGATTTTTCAACTTTTAGTCATTTTTAAAAGCTTATTTTATAAATAGACCCCTAAAAAACTCAAAATGGATCCTTTTCTCGGTGCCATGGTTGTTGGTACCGAGGTCCAACATCTCGATGGTGACGACGTTAGCATTGACACTTCACCCCGTCGAAGCTAAGTCACTGATACGAAGGGGGACGGCGACAATGACAGTTGACACCGAGGACCTGTTGTTTATTTCTTTATTTGGAAAGGGATACAATGTAAATATTTTTTTCTTATAAATAGGTCCTTGATGTCATTTTAAGTAGTGTAGATAGATCCTCAATGCCAATGTCATTTGCGTCGTCCCCCTTCATATTTAGTGAGTTAGCTTCCGTAGGGGTGCAAGGGTGTCGGCGCCTATGTCGTTGGCGTCGAGATGTTGGGCCTCGGTGTAGGATCACTGGCACCGAGAAAAAGGTCTATTCTTAATTAGAGTAAGTTTTTTTGGATTTATTTATAAAATAAGTTTTTTAAAAGGACTTAAATAAAAAAGCCAGACACAACTATGTCTACAAGTGTGGATGCTTTTTTTTAAGATAATGGAATAGAGCATTTTGGCCTTTGCTTAAAGAGTTACAACCAATTATTACAATCTCACACTCAAAATGAGTGAAGTTTCTTTGAACTTAAAAGACGAAACAAACCATCAAGAAGAAATAAACTATAGACTGCCAACCCAAGATAAAGAGTACACAATTATTGAATTCTGTTTGTGAACCTCCATCCAAAATTGACAAAAAGTAGAATACGGTATGCAGCTTTTAAAAGTTCGTCATCTTCCTCACACTTTTATAGTTGTGCCCAAGACCGGAGTCAATGTGGTGCCCTGAAAACTATACCTTAGTGTGGATGCTAATACTGATCGATGATTGCTTGATGGACAGATGTGTTCATCAGTAGAGGGCTCATACTGCATTTTTGCTAGATAGGTGCGCTTAACTGCCAACTTCTTAATTGAGCCTGATTAGCCGAATCCATAATTGTGTGCACCTAACCTTACTTACTTTGAGCCGTAGGAACAAAAGCAGCTTTTGCATCACCGTCCCATTACAGCATGATTAACTAAAGATTCTTGTTATTGAGGGCAACTATACAGTAGCAGCACAAGCGACATCAGAAGCTTCCGAATTAGAACCAAAAGAAGGCAAAAATATGAAACAGGAAATAAACTGAGAAAGACTATACTACTTGAACTGTTGATTTATGCCATCATAATTATGTCGATAACGAGGACTTTCAATTGAAAAATATATATATCTACGGTGATCATCCACGTCAAAAAAGGTCTTTGATGATCTTGATCACGGAGGTACTAGTCGTAGTACTGAAACGTACGTTAGTTATTTCAGTAACCAGGTGGTTGGATGCTAGCTTGGAACGCCATGGATAAAAAGATTACTTCAGCAACTGAACTGAAAGCTACTCGTGAGATTCCCACGAAGCGCGAAGAGCTAGCGCGCGCTATAGCTCACTCGGAATCTCTATAAAAAGGCTGAGCTTGTAGTCATAAACTCATACGCACCACTGAACCACCTGCAAGACGGAGGTGGTTTCAGAGTTCAGAGATAAGATGGCGCTGCATCTTCTTCACCTGCTTGCCTTCTCCCTGCTCTTCGCAGTGGCGACCCCTATCAGGGACATCACCGATGTGTGCTCGTCACAGATCAAGGGTATCAATAATCCTCCTTGTCTTAGTTAACTTTCTCTTGATTCATGCTGTTAGTTGTGTCCGGTTTCTGCAAGTAGATGAAAGATATGTGCTTTGTTGACGTATCCATAACAGTACAGCTTACTACTGAGTTTAGATACCGTTAGCCAATTGAGTAGGAGTAGAAAGAGCAAGAGTACCAATTAAAGCACCTATAAATAGGATTTGAAGAACCAATTTCAGTTTGCAGTCAGAATAGCATCATATCAGCTTGAGGCATCGCTTCCTTTTTTTTCTAGCCTGTAGTCTCTGCTTGTTTTAGTAGCACTTCGGTTAAACTAGTACAACTATAATCGGCATGGTGAATGAACGTAAATACGGTGGTAGTATGACCACAAATTTGTATTGGTCATGTAGTATCCTTCCCCTGAAAACATTTTCAGGCAGTCTGAATTTTGTTTGTCGATACTATAACTAACTTACGAAAAAATTGAAGAAATGACAGCGAGGGTGGGAGCCAAATGACAACCAAAATCGAATCTTTTCGGCTCGATCATTTCTCTTCTTTTCCAACTCTTTTCGCCGCCTTGAATTAAAATATACAGGACAGTCAATGATCCGTCGCCACCAGAAGAAAAGAGTTTTGTTAGGTACACACTTTTGTCGACGGCTAATTGTGGCCGGGCTGCACGCAGGTGCAGCGATCGATCTTATCACCACACAAGCGTTTTTCCAATGCTTTGTCCTGACCGACAATTTTTTTTTTTTGTACAAATCCATTATTAGCGGCAAAAACTCCGTCCAAGATGGCATATTTTCCTAAGGAAAAAAAAACTCTTCCTATTGAGTCCTCTCGATAGCATCCTGTTCTGACTTTAAGTAGATATAATATGTGGACTTCACATTCAGCGAGTTTATATGTCAGTGATGACCAATACCAGAGAACAATACTTTGGAGAGACTTATCTCTTTCCAATACGACCAAAGCCAGCCTTCAATCGAAGGCCGTACACGGTACACTGTTCACTGAGCCATCGCAATTTATATATGGTCTCGGTCGAAATTGTTGGCCGGTTAGTGGTTCGATTGACTGCTGTCATGGAAGGCCATGATGTGAAGCTCTAACGGTAGCCATACTTCGCCTCTCCCCCGTGAAACCACCGATGCCAAACCACCATATCTATCAGCCTATCATGCGCCGCGCGCGACCACAAATGCGCCGGACAGGATGGCCGCCGAGATGGGCACCGGATCGATCGGCTAGAAAACGTCACCGATACGTGGGGTTTTTCAATGCCATTGCAAATGGCTTCCTTTTTGGCAACTTTTTCTTTTGCCATGACTTGAATCATCCAGCACCGATCGATGATATTACGGCTGCATGTAGGCACGCTCAACAGAAACTCGGTGCTGCTGTAAATAGTTTGCCTAGTTAGCCGGGCCACCTCTGGATTGTACTCTCACCGTATCAAAATAAGTATAACAGCTTAATATATGATGAGACACTAGGATACGTTACATCGCTATATTTTGATATGGAAGTAGTACTACTGTTGTACGTGATGGTCCAGTCCAACGCCCCCTGGCTTCTTCAGTAGTGGTTAGTTCTCCAGTCATCCAAAGCAGCAGTACAATCCTGGTTGTTCCCGCTTGAGAAAAAATATCTTTGGTTGCTCGTCATAATACAAGGGGGGAAAGGCAAGGTACCATATGCTTTGTAGGTGTTCTGTACTTAGGCACCAAGACTGGGTGTTGTGTTAATTTGTGGTCCTCGTTATAGACATCAGACAACCACTCCATTATCTTGTGTATCATGTTAACTACCAACCAAATGCATCAACTTCAGTCCCTTTTTGACGTGTTTCCTCTCTTGTTGGACTAATGTTAGCACGTCCAAGCTCTTAGATTGTCTAAGAAATGCCAAAGTAGAATCTTCCATTTTGCACTAGTTCACAAACACTGGAAATTAACCGAGACTACTATTCCATGCATGGGCCTTCTACCTAGAATGTTTCACTCAATTTCACAATGACTATGCTGGTTAACTAGCTAGCCTATCTACCACCTACAGCGATCCACCGTTGTCTTGGGATTTAATATGGTTATGACCAGATAATGCCAACTGCAAATCCTACCATCAATAAGAGCTTGAATGCTTGATCGATACGTGACCGCAATCTTGGGTACGTGCCCGGGTTGTACGCTGTTCGTACATTTATATATTCCCCAGTAGCACGCAACACAGCTGCAAGTCATATATATGATCGACACTCCTTATCTGTAACATAAATAAATGAATTATTGTTGCATGATTGTTTGGACAATTGGATCATGTGATGACATATCCACACTCGATTGGGAACGGAAATCATATGAGCTGGGACATTTATACAATCTGATGCCCAGTACTTCTCCCTAGTTGTATAATGTCCGTACGTCTCGTTATACGTCACTGTCCAGTCACAAGACGGCTACTACTGTAAAAATTTGACGACAAGATGGCGCAACGGAACTGATGGCCATGTTTAACGAGCTACATGCTCCGGTTCTATATAATAATTGATGTCTTGGATAAGATTGATGTCAAACTTTTATAACTTTGATTATCAACAACTTTAAAAATATTTAGTTTAAAGAACATGTGTAGATTTATCTTTCAAAGCACTATAATAAAAGTAAACATGTATTTATTTATTGTGTATATTATAATAGAAAATATAAGGTCAAATATATATTTTGTAAACCGTGTCATTGTCCAAAACGTCAAATAAAATGAAACCGGAGGGAGTATAGTGTATTTTCAATCATCAATTAAATGCATTGCTGTTTATGTGGCTTATTTGAAAACATAAAAATGACACCTCCCATTAATTGCAAATGGCCTTATAGCCGCGGCAGAATTTGTTTAGGGCGCCGGCCGCGGGGTGGGATCTGAGGAGCGAGGCGTGGTCGTCGTCGTCGCTGCCGCGGGACGACATGTCGGCGGCGGCGGCGGCGGCGGAGTCAGCGGAGATCTGAGGGGCGCGGAGGAATGCGGCAAAGGGGAGAAGTTGACGCGCGCGGGACCGAGAGGAAGAGGAGGAAGAGGAGGGGGAGAGAGCCGAGCCGACAGTGCGAGACAGCGGCCGCGACGCGCGGGCGCGCGAGATCGATGGCGAGCAAAGCAGTGCAAACGGCTGGGTGAATCTTGTGCGGTGCGTGACGGTGGAGGTGCCAGATTCGTGGCGTGCAGGGAGACCCGGATCTTCCGCCCGCCCTGGGGCCTGGGGGCGAGTAGTGCACGTGCCGGTGCCACATGCTAACAAGCCAACTATTGTGTTCTTAAAACGGAAGGGACCCATGACTTCACCCTTTAGAGCATCTCCTGTGTAGGAGTAAAATAGAATCATGTATACATGAAAAAAAAAAGGAATAAAACCACACTGTAACAACCGATTGTTACTCGTCAGATAAAAATCGATCACAAAGAAAGAATAGAACTCAGCGACGAAAAAGGTGGTATGCAGCCGTTGTGGCTGACGGTGCAAGGGACGATGGATGCATCTGATTAGAGATTAATTTTCTAAGTGGGTCTCATGATCGATTTCAAATGTTGCAACTAACAAACTAAACTTTTGTTCGACCCAGTAATCGAACCAGGAGTGCAGGTCCCTTTAGTGTTTAAATTCAAATCCTCATAGATTTTTTTTCCCCAAAGAAAACCTCTGAAAAGAGATGGATTTTTCTTTTCATTATAGAAGAAAAGAGTTAACTTGTTTATTAAAAATCCCTAGAACTTTATAACTGTATAATTAATTGGAGCAAAATTGACTAAAACGCCTCCATGGAGAACACAACAAAAATTGCATTAGACAATACCCCTCCATCCTAAAAAAAAGATCAATCCTACCTACGAACTTGAACACATATGTGTCTAGTTTCGTAGCTAGAAATTCATTTTTCTCTGGGACGGAGTAGTACAACATAACCTGATGACCTATAACTAAAGAGCGCAGTCAGAAGTAGGGGTGGGCATTTGGTCTGATCGAAAATTTCGGTCTCGGTTTTCGGTCATTTCGGTCTTTGAAAAGTGAAGACCGAATTTCAACGCAAAAATATCAGGACCGACAAATTCGGACTTGGTCTCGGTCCTGACCGAAATTCAACAATATTTTTATATATGCAAAGAAATAATGGAAATTTTCAACACAAAAATCACAAAAAAAAATTCGTAAGCACGTCTCTTATTAGGTTGCATGTCTAGAAGAAGTAGGGATGTGAAAACTATAGTTTAATTCTATTGAATTTAGTAAATTGTAGGTTGTATTTAGACTTTTTTTTTAATTCGGTCTTTTCGGTCTATTCGGTTAGCCGAGGAAACTATCCGAATTGACCGAACAAAATTTGGTTTTTCACTGCCGAGGAACGAATTTCTCGGTCTCGGTCTCGGTCTTTCAGTTCGGTCTTTTTCTGCCTACTCCTAGACACAAATCATTGTTGATAAGCTTAAAGTTAATCAAAGAGATATGGGTGTGTTTGGATCCTAGACTAGCAACATTCTTTCCTTGTTAAGCTAGGTTAGGTATTTGGTAATTACTTTTTAAATTAGCTTTGCTTATCAAACTAGTCTACTTTGGCTAGAAAATCCTTATCCATCTAGGAGAGTTAAATTGGATATCCATCATCAAGCTCCTGAACGAGCAGCCTTGCTTTGGTGGGCTATATAGCTTGGTAGCTCCCTCCGCCGCCTCTCTTCTCCCTCCCGCGGCGGTGGTGGCGTCGGCCCGCCGATTTTTTTTTTTGTTTGCAATTTTTTCCATGGCTATTGCTAACTGAATCGGATTGTGTATGGACGAAAACGGACGAAAATTAGATGTGACGACCGGAAAAATACGAATATTTATATTAGTTATAGAAGTAGAGGGAAATACTATACAAGCCCTTGGACCAGATAAACTTGGGCTCTGATATGCTTGCATTTAGGCAACTGGCAAGGGACACAGCCCAACAAACAATTGTGTCTCTTTAAGTGCAACTAATGGGCTATAAACCTGTGGCTAGCCGGATATACATTGTAGCCCATCTAATAATTTTTCTGACGTCGCCCCGTCGTCTCCTCCTCCTCTTCGCGGCACCAAACCAACGCAACCACGCTGCATGTGGTGACGGCGCCGCCCGTTTGCGTGACGAAGCCTAAGCTATGTCAAGCTCTCAACTCGCGACAAGGGTTAATTAACACAATAAGTAGCCGCGCCATCGTATTAGCGGCGTATACACTATACCAGCTAACCTAATGCTATACTATTGTACAGTTGTACGAGCATACGTACCTGCTGCCCATGACGCCAATGGATGATCTTTCTGGTGGTAACTAACTAACTACATCTTCGATAATGGGGGCATGATTTCTTGGTGCCCGAGCGCGCTTTAGCTTCGGGACATCTCACGTGGTTGGTAAGATGGTCATTTCTTCCTTTGCTGGTGACGGTCGTCTCGCCGGTTGGTACTACGAGCCTGATCGACGAGAGATTATATTCTTTAGACAGTCTCTCATGGTTTTCAGCTAGGATATGTGCATGCGGCCATTGTCTTTATAATTTGCCCCCATCGCCGGAGGAGGCTTAGTGCTGAAGCTTCGGAGAAAAAGATGGCATATTCATCGATCGATCGACTAAATCACGCATGGGAATCTCTTTCTCTCTCTCAATCTGATCAATCACTCTCTCTGATAACTGAATTTCCACCAACGAACATGATAGCATTATGCTTTCCTTGATGAGTACTATATCGATGGGTAGGTTCCCTTTCTTCTTTCTCTATGATTTGGACTGAGACTATGTATGAGTAGTAGTTAGTAAGTACTAGTTCAGAATAAAAATTCTGTTATTTTGGTCGGGCCTGTTCTAACTTGATTATTTTGGACGGTTGCTCAAGAAAGCTTACTATTAGCAGTCACTAACCACTGCAGTCTACAGACTGTCAAAGCGGGTACTACGATTTTTCAACTTTTAGTCATTTTTAAAAGCTTATTTTATAAATAGACCCCTAAAAAACTCAAAATGGATCCTTTTCTCGGTGCCATGGTTGTTGGTACCGAGGTCCAACATCTCGATGGTGACGACGTTAGCATTGACACTTCACCCCGTCGAAGCTAAGTCACTGATACGAAGGGGGACGGCGACAATGACAGTTGACACCGAGGACCTGTTGTTTATTTCTTTATTTGGAAAGGGATACAATGTAAATATTTTTTTCTTATAAATAGGTCCTTGATGTCATTTTAAGTAGTGTAGATAGATCCTCAATGCCAATGTCATTTGCGTCGTCCCCCTTCATATTTAGTGAGTTAGCTTCCGTAGGGGTGCAAGGGTGTCGGCGCCTATGTCGTTGGCGTCGAGACGTTGGGCCTCGGTGTAGGATCACTGGCACCGAGAAAAAGGTCTATTCTTAATTAGAGTAAGTTTTTTTGGATTTATTTATAAAATAAGTTTTTTAAAAGGACTTAAATAAAAAAGCCAGACACAACTATGTCTACAAGTGTGGATGCTGTTTTTTTAAGATAATGGAATAGAGCATTTTGGTCTTTGCTTAAAGAGTTACAACCAATTATTACAATCTCACACTCAAAATGAGTGAAGTTTCTTTGAACTTAAAAGACGAAACAAACCATCAAGAAGAAATAAACTAAAGACTGCCAACCCAAGATAAAGAGTACACAATTATTGAATTCTGTTTGTGAACCTCCATCCAAAATTGACAAAAAGTAGAATACGGAATGCAGCTTTTAAAAGTTCGTCATCTTCCTCACACTTTTATAGTTGTGCCCAAGACCGGAGTCAATGTGGTGCCCTGAAAACTATACCTTAGTGTGGATGCTAATACTGATCGATGATTGCTTGATGGACAGATGTGTTCATCAGTAGAGGGCTCATACTGCATTTTTGCTAGATAGGTGCGCTTAACTGCCAACTTCTTAATTGAGCCTGATTAGCCGAATCCATAATTGTGTGCACCTAACCTTACTTACTTTGAGCCGTAGGAACAAAAGCAGCTTTTGCATCACCGTCCCATTACAGCATGATTAACTAAAGATTCTTGTTATTGAGGGCAACTATACAGTAGCAGCACAAGCGACATCAGAAGCTTCCGAATTAGAACCAAAAGAAGGCAAAAATATGAAACAGGAAATAAACTGAGAAAGACTATACTACTTGAACTGTTGATTTATGCCATCATAATTATGTCGATAACGAGGACTTTCAATTGAAAAATATATATATCTACGGTGATCATCCACGTCAAAAAAGGTCTTTGATGATCTTGATCACGGAGGTACTAGTCGTAGTACTGAAACGTACGTTAGTTATTTCAGTAACCAGGTGGTTGGATGCTAGCTTGGAACGCCATGGATAAAAAGATTACTTCAGCAACTGAACTGAAAGCTACTCGTGAGATTCCCACGAAGCGCGAAGAGCTAGCGCGCGCTATAGCTCACTCGGAATCTCTATAAAAAGGCTGAGCTTGTAGTCATAAACTCATACGCACCACTGAACCACCTGCAAGACGGAGGTGGTTTCAGAGTTCAGAGATAAGATGGCGCTGCATCTTCTTCACCTGCTTGCCTTCTCCCTGCTCTTCGCAGTGGCGACCCCTATCAGGGACATCACCGATGTGTGCTCGTCACAGATCAAGGGTATCAATAATCCTCCTTGTCTTAGTTAACTTTCTCTTGATTCATGCTGTTAGTTGTGTCCGGTTTCTGCAAGTAGATGAAAGATATGTGCTTTGTTGACGTATCCATAACAGTACAGCTTACTACTGAGTTTAGATACCGTTAGCCAATTGAGTAGGAGTAGAAAGAGCAAGAGTACCAATTAAAGCACCTATAAATAGGATTTGAAGAACCAATTTCAGTTTGCAGTCAGAATAGCATCATATCAGCTTGAGGCATCGCTTCCTTTTTTTTCTAGCCTGTAGTCTCTGCTTGTTTTAGTAGCACTTCGGTTAAACTAGTACAACTATAATCGGCATGGTGAATGAACGTAAATATGGTGGTAGTATGACCACAAATTTGTATTGGTCATGTAGTATCCTTCCCCTGAAAACATTTTCAGGCAGTCTGAATTTTGTTTGTCGATACTATAACTAACTTACGAAAAAATTGAAGAAATGACAGCGAGGGTGGGAGCCAAATGACAACCAAAATCGAATCTTTTCGGCTCGATCATTTCTCTTCTTTTCCAACTCTTTTCGCCGCCTTGAATTAAAATATACAGGACAGTCAATGATCCGTCGCCACCAGAAGAAAAGAGTTTTGTTAGGTACACACTTTTGTCGACGGCTAATTGTGGCCGGGCTGCACGCAGGTGCAGCGATCGATCTTATCACCACACAAGCGTTTTTCCAATGCTTTGTCCTGACCGACAATTTTTTTTTTGTACAAATCCATTATTAGCGGCAAAAACTCCGTCCAAGATGGCATATTTTCCTAAGGAAAAAAAAACTCTTCCTATTGAGTCCTCTCGATAGCATCCTGTTCTGACTTTAAGTAGATATAATATGTGGACTTCACATTCAGCGAGTTTATATGTCAGTGATGACCAATACCAGAGAACAATACTTTGGAGAGACTTATCTCTTTCCAATACGACCAAAGCCAGCCTTCAATCGAAGGCCGTACACGGTACACTGTTCACTGAGCCATCGCAATTTATATATGGTCTCGGTCGAAATTGTTGGCCGGTTAGTGGTTCGATTGACTGCTGTCATGGAAGGCCATGATGTGAAGCTCTAACGGTAGCCATACTTCGCCTCTCCCCCGTGAAACCACCGATGCCAAACCACCATATCTATCAGCCTATCATGCGCCGCGCGCGACCACAAATGCGCCGGACAGGATGGCCGCCGAGATGGGCACCGGATCGATCGGCTAGAAAACGTCACCGATACGTGGGGTTTTTCAATGCCATTGCAAATGGCTTCCTTTTTGGCAACTTTTTCTTTTGCCATGACTTGAATCATCCAGCACCGATCGATGATATTACGGCTGCATGTAGGCACGCTCAACAGAAACTCGGTGCTGCTGTAAATAGTTTGCCTAGTTAGCCGGGCCACCTCTGGATTGTACTCTCACCGTATCAAAATAAGTATAACAGCTTAATATATGATGAGACACTAGGATACGTTACATCGCTATATTTTGATATGGAAGTAGTACTACTGTTGTACGTGATGGTCCAGTCCAACGCCCCCTGGCTTCTTCAGTAGTGGTTAGTTCTCCAGTCATCCAAAGCAGCAGTACAATCCTGGTTGTTCCCGCTTGAGAAAAAATATCTTTGGTTGCTCGTCATAATACAAGGGGGGAAAGGCAAGGTACCATATGCTTTGTAGGTGTTCTGTACTTAGGCACCAAGACTGGGTGTTGTGTTAATTTGTGGTCCTCGTTATAGACATCAGACAACCACTCCATTATCTTGTGTATCATGTTAACTACCAACCAAATGCATCAACTTCAGTCCCTTTTTGACGTGTTTCCTCTCTTGTTGGACTAATGTTAGCACGTCCAAGCTCTTAGATTGTCTAAGAAATGCCAAAGTAGAATCTTCCATTTTGCACTAGTTCACAAACACTGGAAATTAACCGAGACTACTATTCCATGCATGGGCCTTCTACCTAGAATGTTTCACTCAATTTCACAATGACTATGCTGGTTAACTAGCTAGCCTATCTACCACCTACAGCGATCCACCGTTGTCTTGGGATTTAATATGGTTATGACCAGATAATGCCAACTGCAAATCCTACCATCAATAAGAGCTTGAATGCTTGATCGATACGTGACCGCAATCTTGGGTACGTGCCCGGGTTGTACGCTGTTCGTACATTTATATATTCCCCAGTAGCACGCAACACAGCTGCAAGTCATATATATGATCGACACTCCTTATCTGTAACATAAATAAATGAATTATTGTTGCATGATTGTTTGGACAATTGGATCATGTGATGACATATCCACACTCGATTGGGAACGGAAATCATATGAGCTGGGACATTTATACAATCTGATGCCCAGTACTTCTCCCTAGTTGTATAATGTCCGTACGTCTCGTTATACGTCACTGTCCAGTCACAAGACGGCTACTACTGTAAAAATTTGACGACAAGATGGCGCAACGGAACTGATGGCCATGTTTAACGAGCTACATGCTCCGGTTCTATATAATAATTGATGTCTTGGATAAGATTGATGTCAAACTTTTATAACTTTGATTATCAACAACTTTAAAAATATTTAGTTTAAAGAACATGTGTAGATTTATCTTTCAAAGCACTATAATAAAAGTAAACATGTATTTATTTATTGTGTATATTATAATAGAAAATATAAGGTCAAATATATATTTTGTAAACCGTGTCATTGTCCAAAACGTCAAATAAAATGAAACCGGAGGGAGTATAGTGTATTTTCAATCATCAATTAAATGCATTGCTGTTTATGTGGCTTATTTGAAAACATAAAAATGACACCTCCCATTAATTGCAAATGGCCTTATAGCCGCGGCAGAATTTGTTTAGAATCTCTAATTTTAAAGTAGGTTTTTTTTTTTTGTATGGTTGCGGTAAAAATTGATGAATTGACGCGGGCGAATTAAGGACGTGCCGGTGAATTTTGTGCAGATTTCCAGTACCTGAACAGCACGGGCCTGCACCTTGAGCTGCACCACCCACGGAGCCCCTGCTCGCGCGGCGCCGGTCCCGGCCGACCTCCCGTTCACGGCGGTGCTCACCCACGACGATGCGCGCATCTCGTCGCTGGCGCGCGCCTGCCAAGGACGCTTGTCGTCGCGGCGCCGACCTCCCTGGACGCCGACGCCGGCCTCGCCGGCTCCCTCGCGTCCGTGCCGCTCAGCCCCGGCGCGTCGGTGGGCGTGGGCAACTACGTGACGCGCATGGGCCTCGGCACGCCGGCGACGCAGTACGTGATGGTCGTGGACACGGGCTCCTCGCTCACCTGGCTGCAGTGCTCGCCGTGCCTCGTGTCGTGCCACCGGCAGTCCGGCCCGGTGTTCAACCCCAAGTCGTCGAGCACCTACGCCTCCGTGGGGTGCTCCGCGCAGCAGTGCAGCGACCTCCCCTCCGCCACGCTCAACCCGTCGGCTTGCTCCTCCTCCAACGTCTGCATCTACCAGGCCAGCTACGGCGACAGCTCCTTCTCCGTCGGCTACCTCAGCAAGGACACCGTCTCGTTCGGCTCGACGTCGCTGCCAAACTTCTACTACGGCTGTGGCCAGGACAACGAGGGGTTGTTCGGCCGATCCGCCGGGCTCATCGGCCTCGCCCGCAACAAGCTCTCGCTCCTGTACCAGCTCGCGCCAAGCCTTGGCTACTCCTTCACCTACTGCCTCCCGTCGTCGTCGTCATCGGGGTACCTGTCGCTCGGGTCGTACAACCCGGGGCAATACTCGTACACGCCGATGGTGTCCAGCTCGCTCGACGACTCGCTCTACTTCATCAAGCTGTCCGGGATGACGGTCGCCGGGAATCCGCTGTCCGTGTCGTCGTCGGCGTACTCCAGCCTGCCGACGATCATCGACTCCGGCACGGTGATCACGCGCCTGCCGACGAGCGTGTACTCGGCGCTGAGCAAGGCGGTGGCGGCGGCCATGAAGGGGACGTCCCGCGCGTCGGCGTACTCCATCCTCGACACGTGCTTCAAGGGCCAGGCCTCGCGGGTGAGTGCGCCGGCGGTCACCATGTCCTTCGCCGGCGGCGCGGCGCTCAAGCTGTCGGCGCAGAACCTCCTCGTCGACGTCGACGACTCCACCACGTGCCTGGCGTTCGCGCCGGCCAGGAGCGCCGCCATCATCGGGAACACGCAGCAGCAGACGTTCAGCGTCGTCTACGACGTCAAGAGCAGCAGGATCGGGTTCGCCGCCGGCGGCTGCAGCTGAGAACGCCGAGAGCGCCGCCGAACGCGCACCCAGGCATGGTCCGCATGGATACTTGGGTAAATTAATGGGCAATCCATTTGCTATTGGCTATACTAGCTAGCACGCCATTCATCAATTCAACCACACAAGCTGTTACATAAGCATGGGGATGAACATATCACAAGGTAGATAAAAACGAATTGGTAAAGGTGTTTGCTCTAGCGCTTAGATAAGAAAACACAACTCAAAAACAATATTAGCGTAATGTTAATTAATTTATGTTGTCGAGGCCAGGGGGTACAGAGTATTTGAAAGTGGAACAGCAGGACTCCAAATATGATACACTACACAAATCCAGTAGAGGTGACATATATAGCTTGTCATGTAGTAATTCTTTGGCAAGTACTGGCCGAAATGTTTACTCTGTAAATGTAAATTAATGGGTGTGTGTGTGCTGCGTTTGTAGCTTCTTCTTTAGTAAGTATAAGAGCTCCAAAACTGTAAGCCTGTATTCGTGTGTGAGTACTTTGGACAATGAAATCAAGTTGGTTTATATACTCCAAAGAAATATATATATTCCTGCTATCTGAATTTTCAGATACTTTTGCAAATGTATGATTGGACATCCATAAGCCGAACAAGGCTGTGTTTAGTTCCAGCCAAAGTTTGGACTTTGGCTGGAAATTGAAGATGATGTGACTGAAAAGTTGTGTGTATATGACAGGTTGATGTGATGGGAAAAGTAGGAAGTTTGGATGAAAACTTTGGATCTAAACACACCGCAAGTTGCATTGGTTGTTACGACGAGAATAAAGAGAGAGAGGGGCTTTAGTCGCTGGAGTGTTGCACTCTCTTCAATAATGGCAACACAGAAAGCGCAACCGCACAACGGCACAAGTATAGTCAAGTACGTATACCGCGCGTTATGACGATGGGCGAAAAGATACAGGATGGGCCAAGACGCCCGGCGACGACGGCGAGGCATGCATGCCAATGCAAACCATTTTGTTCTTACGTCGAAGCATGGTTCTACTCCTCCCTAGCTGGTCTGATTCTCTCTACATTAATTTCTACTTTTTGACGAACACGAATGGATGCCAAATGGAGTATTTTGACACGTTCTGAAAGCAGGCAAGTACTGCAAGACATTCATCGGTATACTCGGAGTTGTAAGAGCAACTTTAATAGTATAGCCAACTACTAACTCCAAATCATGTATAATCAATGTAATAGCTAATTCATACAATAGTTGTTTACTACACTATTAATATCTAGTCCCACTTGTCATATACACGTTATATCTTGAAGTCCATGCTGCAGTTGGCTACAAATCTATAGCCCATTGCTATTTCCTCTTTTCTTTTATCTCTTTAAAATATGTTTATAGCTGGTTTATAGTCTGCTATTGTACCTGCTCTAATGGTCAGTTACTCAGCAACAGTTTTTGAATGTTGGCTAAAAGAAACGAACCTGGTGCTGATCGACCGCCGGCCGGGCGACGGCTAATAACTTGGACTTCATTAAAGCACGTACACCGGCTGGTACTCTGCATCGATCCGAGCATGTTGGATCGATTGATAATCTGATCCTTTTCCGGCTACGTATCCATCACCCGAGTCGCCGTCGTCGTCAACCGGTAACACGTCGCCATCCACCCGACGCGGCACGCCATGGCACCCATGCATATGCGTACATTTTCCGGTGCGAGTGGCCGTCGTGCCAGCCTCCATCCAACCAGGTGTGTGTGTGTGTGTGTGTGCGGGCTATCTGGGAAAAAAAAAAGCCGAGAGGCGCCAATCGAATTCGATCGCGCGTACAAGGAGGGTGGGGGTGCGCCGTGCTGCGTGTCCTATCGAAGCGCCAAAGAGGGAGACGCGGACGCGCTTGTTGTCTTGTTGACATGTTTCGTTGCTGCGTGTGGAGGTTAGACTTTCGGAGGTTAGGGCTTTGATGTGATTTTGGGGGCCCGGTCGGGTGATGTGCGCATTGTGCCCTCTGCGTTATAGCGTATCGACGTCGACGTGTTCTGGCGTGACACGTTTCCTCGACCTGGACGTGTGAGGTGTGCGTAGGTGTGTGAAGTGGCGGAGTCAGAAAAAAATTATAGCGGGCTAAACCAAAATGATCAAGAGCAATTAAGAGAGATTTAGGGTTGGTTTTAGAACTTTTTAGGCCTTTTTAGTCTTTTAGGCCTTTTAACAACCTCAAACAAAATCTATATTAGTCCCTCATCTATAAATATATGGATTAAAACAGTATATTAGGGGGTAGGTAGAGGGGTCTAAAGAAACACCCCCCCCCCCC
>CM020179.1:39594614-39626011 GCA_009805545.1 Oryza longistaminata
TGGAAAGATGCGATGCACACGTTGTCTTAACTAAGAAAAGCTAAAAAGGATATGGTAAAAAGAAACAACAAATAGTACCATAGTAGCTGTAGTATAACAAGCCAGCTGTTTGTACATAAAGTGGTTAATTGTTCACTCAGCTTATGGATAACAAAAGGAGCTGAGGACAATGATAAGCAGTTATAGGTCACGTGCTTACAGAGCAAGTGAAGTTAGATAGACCGCAAGCAAAGGATAATAGAGAGAATTATAGTAGCTGTTCCAGGGTAGATAATAGCAGCGACTACTGAAGATGCAGGTAACTTTCACAGAGCATCTATGGTGAGCATGAGGTGACTTGTCCTATAAAAGTGGAAGATGCAGATTGTGTAAGTTGATGCTGTTGGCTGCTGCAAAGCTAACCACCCTGATGTTAAGTTGTTGAGGGTCGACCTGCAATCTGCACTCTAATGTTTGTTGTCTTGCCTCGAACCAAGTTCACAATGTATTTCTTTGAAAACTCAGTCGCAAAGTACTGAAAAAGAAAAGTGACATTTATATGCTCAGTATGGGTATAAGAAGATGGAAATGTTGTGTCAAAAATTACCACTCTGTCCTGTTCCATGAATGTTCTGTTCATACGCGCGACATAGAACTTGTTTGATTCTTCTAGACAATCTGCAATCTCTTTGATGTAACTCTTCAATTCAGCTGTGAGCTTAATCTGGTGGCAGAAGGAGGTGTCTGCTAGGTTTTCTTTTGTTACTGCCTGCTAGTAAAAAATGACACATAAAATGATTACATATGAATAGAAACATAGATTGAAAGATTTAAATCACTTGTCCAGCATGTGCAATTTTGCAGGAGGCAATATAGCAGTGTTTTTAGCCAGTGTAAGTTGGAGGAGTATCTGGCTGATTTAATCGTATATCTTCTATTACTCGGCGAAAACAGAATAGACATGTTAATGGGTAGTGTAAGTTGAAAAAATGTGATGAGGCAAGCTTTGTACCTGTTCCATTCCTCAGAAATGGAACGCTTTTGCTAGAAGATGCATGGTCAAATGTGCTTGCTCTAGTTAATTGACCTGATGGATCAAGGGACCTTTTGTTCGCTGATGAGCTGTTGGATGGGGTCTTCACTGGACATCTAATAAGGCCTTGTCTGTTCAGTATCATAACACACGCTTTAGACTGTGATGGCATCCTGAAAAGAATCGTTTCTCCAGTTTCTAATCCAGTTGCCTCTACAAATTATTTCCATCCTGTCGTCATGTACAGTGTGCTAGCTACTTCCTTGATTTTGATCTTTATCTTCAAGCCATGGGAAGTTTTTAACTTCAGATTATCTCCATGCTGCATCTTATATGCTGTCGCAAGTGTGATTGGCACAGGCTGTAGAAAGAAAATATCATATCCGCACTGGTGCTAACAGCATATTGTACATAGAAAGTTTTGTTTGACTTTGAGCTTACCAAGTAGCTTTGATTTGTTGCATTCAGCCTCATTGATGCGAACACTGCGGAGGACATGATTGTGGCTACAATATATATACACATGTAGTTAGATGTATTTGATAAATAAAAAAAGTTATGAGAGGCTCAGCTAGTTATTAGAGTTTTTATTATAATTTTTTTATTTTCAAACAGGGTGAGTATTTTGGGATATGTAGAAATGCAATGAAGTATGTGATCTATAACTTGATGTATGTAAGTATTTATGTGATGTAAATCTTAGTTGTAGCTGGAAAGATATATATGGTAAGAAGATAATGTGCTGGGTTAAGTGGCTATACTACGATAAGATATAAGATAATTATGATGCAAGAATAGGACTAAATAGCTGTGAAAAAGCTTAATAATTTACAGTTGATGTAAGTATTTTTTTTCAGTATAGTAGTTAAAGGATTTATGTGAAAGAGTATTAATTATTTATTGTACTTTCGTGTAATGGTATTGTTCTAATGTATGGAAAAAAGGGGAATTTTTATATTAGAAATATTAGGAACTGAATCCGATATTAGCAAGTCATGACACAAATATAAAATATAAGGAATTGAAAGGGGCTAAAGTACGAGTATACATGTTTCAATAATGGGCAAGCTAAAAAGTATAACATTTAAATCTGAACTGAAATAAGGATGAGTGAGAGAATATGTAATAGAATAGGTGTATATTTAGGATGCCAAATCTACATAGTTAAATGATACAATCAAATAGTCTACCCCTATAATAAAATGGTTATAGAAAGGATTTTTTGGGTAAGCTAATATCAAAGAGGGTTTGTAGGTTAGATCACTTAAGCATAATCACTGATTAGGGCTGTCAACAGTACTTAGGGTTAATGGTAGATCTATGATAGTTTGATTGACTTGAGGAAGGGTGTGACGCTCGATGATCTAAAAACATATATTCGGTATAGAGAAAATGGGGAATGAAAAGAATAGAAAGAGAGCGAAATAGTGTGGTGATAGTAAAGGCATGTGGTTTGGAGATGAGATCTCTACTTATTATATAGCGGGGATGGTATCTGAACCTGTGAAGTGAGAGTAGCAAGCGGGGGAAGAAGGATCGATGGAGCAGCGGTCACCGTCGATGGTGATCCTCGTTGGCGTCGCTTTTGTGGCTAAATTCGTACACTTACCCTTTACTTGGGGCTGCAAACCAAGATTGTCTGCTTGCAGAAGAATTAGTGAATAAATCCATATACACAAACTATGTAGAATACACCTTCAGATTTCAAGTGCATTTTGAGAAGAATCACACAATTAATCCATGTATATATGTGTAATCTTATTAAACGAGGCAAGAAGCAGGCTGCTTGGACTGCCAGTGATTGTAGTCTGAGCATAGGCGGTAAGAAAACATCAATTTAATGGGACTGTAGGTAGCAAGTAATACACCACAAATTATATATTAACTGAAACCTCGGTTATGTTATGGCCAAACTGAAAATATAATACAGCGGCTAGAAGTAAGAGTAGAATTGAGTGGAAAATTTACCTAGATCATGAAATCCAAGGGATGTATGCAAATTGTCTCTCTGAATTGATACTAACAAAAAGGTGTCAAAACAGGGAAGAAGCCCATGAGTACCAGAGCACTTAGTAAGCCCAATTACACCAGCATCACAATGATCTCCAACTGTCCAAGGCTGAAAAAGAAAAGATATCACATTATATGTTAAAAACCACCACCATCACCACCACAAACAAGTGAGAACTGTGTGCCTTGAAAAGGAAAATTACAACATTACTTGATTACCAATAGTCAGGAAAAAAATATGTATTTCAAGGGAGAGAAAAACACTAACAACGTCCATGACCAACAAAAGCCCATACATTCTGTGTAACTTGATAAGCTCAAGCAATGGAGCAAAGTCACCATCCATGCTGAACATACTGCATTTTATCAACAAGAAGATCATCTGAGTTGGTTACGCTAGCCATTGATACCAAAATAAGTGATTTTTGAATGAAGAAATTTACTTGGAAATATTACTTGTCTATGTGCGAAAAAAAAGAATATTTTCCATTGATTAATGGGACCTGCTAGTGTAATCACAAACATAGTTTATAACTAAATCAATTAGTGCTTAACATTATGACATGTATGTTACGATTGGGAAGTGAAAAAATACCCATGGATTTTTTTAAGTCTTACACTTACTGGAGGATGCGAAGCAAGCAGAGTTTAATCTCAATGACCTCCGATTGTCCAAGGCTGAAAAAGATAAGAGATTACATTATATGGTATAAAAAACCCTAAGAGCACAATTCACATTTTCAGGTTAATCAAGCTAAGCCATTAAATGAAGCAGAACCAAGCATCAGCGCGCACCTATAACATAAACATAGATATACCTCAAGGATGCCCGTTGGGATAAAAATTTGGACAGGTAAAACATCACAAAGGAGATCAAATGGCAGCTACAATTAGGATTGCCAATAAATTAATACTCACATGGGAAATGAGCAATGAAACTACACCCGCAGTGATCCAGTTGAGCACCGTGAAATTATTTAGGTTACATGCAGATGAAACTGCAGAGCATGAAAACAAAAATGAAAATTAAATAGCATATACAACATCTGTAGGAAGTTCAAAATATCATATAACAGCAAAGAATCAGCTATAGTACATGCAGCCAAAGAAGCAAGCTATAGAAGGGGCATGATTTAAAATAATGGTGTTAGTATTAGTACCTAATGGCACAACGGTTATCATGTAAGTAAATCAATATTCCTGTTCACTCTTCTGCTTGCCTCTCACCTGCAACCTTTCTCAATTGCTTGTGGAAGATTGAACTTGTAACATGTAGTGGTAGCCAAGCTGAATACCAGATCAGAGAACATTTTGTATTAACAAATCTGATGCATGAACATTAACTAATAAAAACTGATTGAACGGCTGAACATATATCGAGAAGGGAATATAACATCACATAGCGTACGGAGATAAATAAAAACTATGTAAGCAGCAATCACCAAATGGCACATGGACCAGCTGATATATCAGTGGAGCATAGAAAGGAAAGATAAGTGGCACAAAGGAAAAAGTATATTACTATGACCACATCTGAGATAGGTAACGTTAGGAAAGATAAGTACAATGTAAAGGCATCCCTTTCCCTTTTCCTTTCCCTTTCCTATGCATTCTCTCAAATATCCAATCTAAAATCAAAAATTGCAATCCAAGAACAAGAGAAAACAGAGATTGGCAGCTCCCAGCTCACTCAGCTCTTATTGGCAGTGTGCTTCTCTGCTTAGCATCTTAGACAGAGGCATGCCCATTATCTGCATCTGAGTGCTGTGGTTGTAGAACTCCTTACCTCAGTGCCGGTTGGCGGGCGCTGCTAGCCTACACCTCATCAGTACAGAAAAACAAAAACAAAATCAACTCCCCAACATTACAAATTGATGCGATTATATTACTTCATTTTGCCTTCAGTTATTAGATCACCCAACATCAGTTTATTGGGAATCCGTACCTGCAAACATTGCCAAAACCACTCAATACAACAGGAAAACAGTAGGTAATGTCAGTGCTACAAATACTATCACGTCATTAACCTGACAATACAACTGACCATTCTCGATGATACATACCGAGCAATGAAACATGCAGTAAAAATGTGGAACCACCAATTGTTATAAAGTAGTAAGATCTAGAGCATTAGCATGTAGATTAGTATGACTAATCACTAACGAGAACGATCAAACTACAATACACCTGCGTGCAACAATTGCAATCACAGGCTCGCAGTTACCACATGGGCAACAAACACAATCGTAAATTATCAGCATCAGTCTATCACTAACACCACTAACAATAACAACCACTCACCAAGACCATGCCAGAGTGGTCGCAGAATGAGGAAGGTGAGGCCAGCGTGGGCGCGGTGGAGAGCGACCCAGCCGCAGAGGCGCACGCAGCGTCCGGCATCATCGGCACCGAGCTCGTCACACAGCTCGTCCCTCTAGGCCACTGCAACGGCTGCAGCCTCTCGAGCTTCGCCTCGGCCGCGGGGTCCCGGTGTCGGTGGCCGCTAGGGTTCAGAGCGGAGACGGCGAGCACGAGGCTGACGTGGTGGAGGTGGCGGCTGAGGTGCGAGGCGGGCAGCCTAGGGTTGAGCGGCTTTAGGCGAGAGAGGAAGGAGAGCGGCGAGGCACAGAGGAGAGAGGAAGCCATTGGATTGGACTTGGAGATGGTGGGAAAGCGAGTAGACGAAGAGAAGGGGGCCTGGGTTTTCGAGGAGGAAGACGAGATGGCATCGGATCCGGCGGCCTTGAGGTCATGGCCATCGGATCCGGCGACTCCGATGGCAGCGAGCGGCTAGACCAGCAAGTTGAAGACGGCGGTGAAGTCGACGGCAGGCTGAGGATGGCGACGAGGGCGGCGAGGCCAGTAGCCCCTGCCGTCATGGATGTCGTCTGCCTAAGCCACCACTGAAGTGTGCCACCACGAAGCTCGCCATCTTGAGCCACCCCTCGATCTGCAACACCAGGAGCGGCGGCGGCCGGAGCGGGGAGACGGCGGTGAAGTGGGATCCGGACGGGGGCGGTCAGAGGGAGAGTGAGAGGGTGAGGCGAGGAGGGGACGCGGGTGGTCAGATCCGCGGGCCCTGACCACACGGAGGCCGGATCCGGACGTCCACCGCCGGAGGCGGCAGTCGACAGAGGTGGAGGCGGCGCGCCCGGTGACGGCGACGGTGTGCCGCGAGGGGAAGGGGCTCGGCAACCACGGAGGTAGAGGCGGCACTCGGTGACGGCTCTGCGAGAGGAAGGGTGAGACGAGAGGGAGGAGGGGACTGACGGCGGCCATGCCCTAGCGGCCGCCAGCCGCTTCCTCTACCACCGCCGGGACTCAGCCGGCGAGGGCGAGCGGCGCTGCCGGGACTCGGCCAGCGTTGGCAAGCGGTGCGGTCTCCTCCCCACCCGTCGCACGCCGCCATGAGAGAAGAGAGAGAGACGAGGAAGGGAGAGAAGAGGGAAAGAGAAAGCTGACGTGGACTGTCTGACACGTGGGGCCCACGTGGGGTCCGCGCTGACTCAGCCGCCACGTCGGACAAAACCGAGGACAAAACCACCGAAGGACTAGAGTGAACGGTTTTAGAAGTTAAGAGATGTCACGTATCTGGTTTTGTGGTTGGGGGACGATTTTGTATCTCTTTGACAAGTTAAGGGACCTTCGGTGTACTTTTTCCTATAGGACTGCTCCCTCCATCCCAAAATAAATTTTTACACTATTCATATTTAACGTTTGATCGTTCGTTTTATTTAAAATTTTTTAATGATTAATATTTTTATTATTATTAGATAATAAAACACGAATATAACTTTATGTGTGACTAACTTTTTTTAAAAAATTTCATAAATTTTTTAAATAAGACGGACAGTCAAATGTTGGACACGGATTCTCACGACTACACTTATTTTAGGATGGAGGTAGTACATACTATGGTGGTGTTCTTTTCTTAAGTTTTTTACGCAAAACGAGGTGGTATTAATGTATTATTGATTGAGTTTTAATTATTACAAACTTGAAAAATAGATTAATATGATATTTTAGAGCAACTTTTACGTAGAAAGTTTTTGCACGAAATGCACCGTTTAACAGTTTGAAAAACTTGCCACAAAAATCTTAATATTCATCCAGCTCTTGTTGGAGAAAAGAACGGGACCTAACATACAATATGCGCTGCAACTTTTTTTTTTTAAAAAAAATACAGTACAAACGTAGATACCTACAATACGTGTACACTTACAACTACACGCTGCAACTTTGATGCATGCTAGAGATTAGTGTTATGGAGCACTCCCTCCGTTTAACATCAATATGAATATGAGAAATGCTAGAATGACTTATATTTTGAAACGGAGGAAATACATTGCTACCACTCCGAGCAAAAGAAAAGTTTAGCAACAGCTCAACAGGTGTATGCTAGCATGAAGAAGCGTGCAAAAACACTCGGTGTCTCTCGGTCCGCTAGTGGATCCCAAAGCGGTTCACGATACTTTTTCAGGATTGTTTGTTTGTGATGCTGCGCCATTAGATTCCTAGTAATTGAGCTGGTATATCTAGTAGATCGCTTGACGTTTTGTATCTTTCCTCGTCCCTTTTATAACTTTCTTCTCATAACTTAGTCACCACCAACTCATGCTGCCGATTAATTTAATTGTCGGCTCAATCTTTCTCTTAGTTTAGGAGGAAGTGCTAGTACACATGGTCATCTAAAGTCGGAAAGCTGATAGCATCTATATGGCTGATGAGGTAACCTCCAACAGTACAATGTACACATTACTGAAGTAATTTGGATAGCCATTTCACTTGGTTATCTCAAAAGCAAAGAAAAGCTTTTCCTGGAACTAACATATTTTCTAAAATTTTGATTCATTCCTTGTGGGATATTTATGGCTCGAGGCGCACCACCAAAACAACGGCATACTGAATGGTTTCGACATAATGCGTCACAGTCTCACAGATCACACTGGCTCCAGTGCTCACATATATATCAACACTTATTTACAAAACAGAATGAAAAGTTTCGCGAACGAGCAAAAAGATTGCACATCAGCAACAGAGTGGAAAGTGAAGTGCTGAACATCAGACTAAAAAGATAAATAAGGACTTTGTTTATCACTCCTCATAGTCAGCAGCTCCATGTCACTACCGTGTGGTGACAGATCATAACCTGAAGATTTGATACAAGTATGCATACCTCTCAACAATTCACAATACAGTAAAATAAAATTCTAGATATAACATATTTCATCTGCGAGGAAGAAAGAACTCTAATTTCCCTGATCTGTTTTCAGTGTCTGTGCAGTACGTAGACGATAATTAAGAAGACCAACCCTGAAAAAACCTCATTGTCCTTCTCCAGATACTCTCATCCTTCATAAGCAACGGAATGCGGCTGCTGCTTACTGAACCTGAAGCTGAAGATGCAGCAGCCTTTCTCCTGGCTGCAGTCGCTGGGAAGTGAGGAACAGCCGGCGGCGTGCTGCCGATGACAGCGTACGGTGGGTAGTGCGAGACGATCGGCGTCGAGGAGTGCTTCTGCGTCCACGCCCTGGCCTTCTCCTCGTACACCTCGTACTCGTGCTTGTACTGCTTGGCGATGCAGCGGTTGGTCGGGTGGTCGAGCAGGGGGTCGAAGAGGACGGAGACGAAGCACAAGAGGAGTTTGTTGATCGTCAAGGCCGGTGACCAGTTGTCCTGGAAGATGTCCAGCGCCATCCTCCCCTTCCCGTCAATGTTCGGATGGTACACCTGTTCATGAGATTGAAAGGTAGAAAACTAAATTAGCGAGAATTAATTGGCGATGAACATGAGCAATCTTGGATCACGCGACAGATCGAGGAACGCATAGATTAATTACGCGAGCGATTACCTTGGTCTTGAAGAAGAGCTTGGGGGGACGGAAGGGGTAATCGTAGGGGAACCAGACGTCGACGGGGAACACGCCGCCGGCGTAGGGGGTGGCGGCGGGGCCATCGATGACCACCTCCCAGTGGAAGTGGTCCTTCACGGGGGATGGCCCGGGCCGGCAGTACGGCGGCGGATCGAGCCAGAACTGCCACAGCTCGCGCCCTATCCGTCTGCGCGCGGCGGTGGATCGCTTCGGCTGCGGCGGCGCCGAGGCCGGCAGCTCGCTGCCCATTGTTACTACTACTACCACGTATGTATTGCACGCTGGCCCTAGCCGATTTTTCTCTCCTTCGCATGGAATATCCGTGTTTCTGAAAGACCTACACGTAAAGTAACACCTCATGGGTACTGTTTGTGAGGGACCTTGATCGAATTACGCACAAAGAGGAGGGTTTTTTCGCAAAATCACCACCCCTGCACTGTAGCTATCCGACGTGGACACGCCGAGCGGCCGCCCAGCCCGCCACTCTTAATAGTTTCTAATGTGTAATGATGCTACACTTGTGAAGTTGATAACCAAATATCTCTTATTCCACTATAAGTGACGTAATATATATAGGCTTACTTGTTGTAATTTGTTTTAAGTCTATCAAGGTTATCTTTCTTATGGTAGTTAGGGATTTGTTTTATCACCTATTTGTTTTTTTTATTCAGTTCATGAGTTAAAAAACTTGTTAGCTAGCAGTGTGCTATATAATAGAGACTGAGGGTATAATACATTTCTATTATCTACTACCTCCGTTCCAATTTAGTAGTTGTTTTGACTTTTTTTTTATAACGTTTGACCATTCGTCTTATTTGAAAAATTAGTGCAAATATAAAAACGGAGAAGTTATACTTAAAGTATTGTTGATAATAAATCAAATCACAAAAAATAAATAATAATTTCATGATTTTTTGAATAAGACGAAAGATCAAAAGTTATCAACAAAAACTCAAAGTGACAAGTATTCTGGGACGGAGGTAGTAAGAAAAAGAGCGAGTCAAATATTACCCGCGAAAATCAACCAATTCCCATCTCATATTTATTTACAGAATAAAATAATACCATTCTATCCATGATTGTAATATTTATATTATTGTTAACTCATTTTCATAGGTTGGGAGCTTAATTAGGGCTGAATATGTAGTTTTGAATTTTTGATATGTTGATTGCAACAAAATTATTTGAAATAATGTTATTTAATAGAACACTAAAAATGTATTATCGGATTTCAATTGGTTGTGACAATTGCATCCTGTGGGTAAATGTTTATCGACAATACAACTCTGTTTTTAGTAGATGACGTCATTGATTTTTAACATGACGTTTGACCATTTATCCTATTTAAAAAATTATGTAAATATCATTTATTTTCTTGTACATGTTTTACTATTAAATAAATTTTAAGTATGATATATATTTTAGCATATTTACACTAATTTTTTTATGTAGAGTGATGAATGACCCAACATTATGAAAAAGTCAAATGCGTCATTTAATAAAAAAACGGAGGTAGTCTTTAGATTGCTGGTTGGGGTACGGTGCTATTTAAATTTCTACTAAAAAATATTGTATATTAATTATTTTTAAAAAATGACTGCAATGCCATGATGAAGGCGTCATGCTGAATGGTTTCAACATAATGTCACACACACTAACACTTATATATATCTAAGTGACACACCCGAACAATTAATGGACTCGATCGGGTCAGCTATATATAACCATGAATCTAATCGACGAGCCGTCTAGCTAGGTGAGGTAACTCCCGTATATACCAGCGCATTCAAGGTATATATATACCTCCGTTTTATAATGTAAAACTTTTCTAGTATTGCTTATATTTATATAGATGTTAAACACACATTATGTCTAGATTCATTAATATATATATGAATGTGGACAATGCTAGAAAGACTTATATTATGAGACGGATGAAGTACATCGTAATTGACACTACTAGTATACATGCCTCCCAATACTTGTACTATCACCAACACAGTAGACGGTAATTAGGAGACCACCAGCCCTGAACAAACCCTACTATCCTCCCTAGTATCCTCTTCCACAGACTCTCATCCTCAACGGATTTCTTCTTCCGCCGCCGCAGTTGATTTAGCGAAGAAGCAGAAGCCTTAGATGCAGCGACCTGCTTTCTTCTTCTCTCTGCGGTTGCCGGAATGTGAGGAACGGGCGGCGGCGTCCTCATAGCCTTGGGTAGCCAGTGCGAGGCGATGGGCGTGGAGGAGTACCTGCGCGTCCATTCCCTGGCCTCCTTCTCGTACAGCTCGTACTCGTTCTCGTACTGCTCGGCTATGTACTCGTTCTCGTACTGCTCGGCTATGTCCTCGTTGATCGGGTAGTCGAGCAGCGGGTCGTAGAGGATGGAGATGAAGCCTGTGGATCGTGAACCCGGCGAGCCAGTAGCCGTGGAGCACGTCCACCACCATCTGCCCCTCGTCGTCTATGTTCGGATGGTACACCTGCAGCGATCGAATTGCATTCGTACGTACGAGATTGAAGCATCAATTGGGATATATAAAAAAAAAACACGAATATTAGGGAAAAACCTAATATCAAATAATTAGAAGGGGTGAGAGGCTTCGAACCCAGGTCGTGGAGCTAGCTGGAAGACCACCGGGTGTTTCTCTCAATTGGGATATGTGGCGATGAACACAAGTTAGTGATCTACTCATAGATTGGGCGATCGAGTGATTTTACCTTGGTCTTGAAGGTGAGCTTCGGGGGGTGGAAGGGGTATTCGTAGGGGTACCAGACGTCGACGGGGAACGTGCCGCCGGCGTAGGGGGTGCCGGGTGGGCCGTCGATGATCAGAGAGAGAGAGAGAGAGGCGATCTCGGGGTTGATAAGTAGCGGGGAGGTTTGGGAGAGTTTGGAGCGGATATTCCGGTTTATTGTTGGGCTTAGCGGTGTGTTTTGCATCACTTCGTTTCTATGCTCCCCATGAACAATTTTGGCTCCGTGTAACGGCCGCCGATCTTGTTAAAATGGAAAATGCAGCACGTCAATAAAGCAGTAGACCACACGGCGCCAGGTCACTTATATTGGCTATTCTTTAGGGATGAACATGAGTGGACTTCTCTCGTAATCGTTGACCCGTGTTAGTTCAATTAATATTATTGTGTAATGATTCTACACTTGTAAATTTGATAACCAGAAACTCCCTTCGTCTCAAAATATAAATATTTTTAGATTCTGGTACGGTCTCCGAGATGCTAATTTGACCCACAATAACTATAAAAATAAGATGTTTTATATAAAAATGGTTATATATTATGATCTATTTGTTTTATCATCTATCTGTTTTTTTATTCAATTCATGAGTTAAAAAGCTTGTTAGCTAGTTGTGTGATATATAATAGAAACCGAGGGTATAATACATTTCTATTATCACTACACCACACCCTGAATTCCTCAACTACAAATCTGTCAGTAAAGACCCCATATGCTGTTATATTATGTGTCAGGAAAATTTTTACCGACAGACAAGGTCTGTCAGGCCAACTGCTGCCGGCAAATATCATTGCCGACAGATGAACTTTTTCCGACAGATAGGTGCACGGTATTGTTTTATCTTTGCTGACAGATAATATTTACCGACAAATAGTCTTTGCCGACTGTTGGCGTTTTACAGACAGATAATTCAATGGGAAATATCACTTTTTCCGACAGATATTTTGTCAGCACATCTCATATGAGGAATAAAAAAAAATAGTTCTATGCATGGAATTATATTAATCGTATGCTATCACATACTGATCAATAGTTTCCATGATAACATTCCAGCAATGATTTTGCTATTCAATGAGAAATGCCTTGTACAATTTTCTAGCAATACATAACATTTGCCATTTCCATTATTGGGAAATACAATTATTTACTCCAATAAACATCTAAAATAGCAAAGCAACATATATCTAGGCATGTACAAAAATGCCAAAAGCACACCCCAAAATACATGTAACCACCAAGGTAAGTACAGGATCAACACAGAATAGCCTGCAAAATGATCAACCTATATTATCAGATAGACAATAATATTGAATGCCATATATACTGGATGAAAAGAAATATATTCAAAACCTGCTATCAAAGCCCATAGTCATTAGCTACTAACCGAAATGTATGCCGATATTTACTAAGAAACACACTATCTACTTCAGAGAACTAATATTTTCTCGTGTCCACAATAGAAAGATGTATAAAAAAGTAGCAGAAGGGACACAAATATTAACAATAACCGAGGACAAATTAAAGCTCAACAATTAGTACTACAAATACTGAAGATTGGCTTGGCAGCTACATTCAAAATAAAAGCAGAAGCTGGCCGGAAGTTTCACACCATACATTTCCATTCCAGTATTGCATCCACTAAATAACCGATAGTATGAATTAAATATTTAAAAAGTAAATGGTGGATAAACCATAAGCACATGACTGAAATCATACCATTCATATATGTCTCCTAGTAGTACATAATCTAATTAGTGTCTTTATTATTGGACTGTTTCTCACTTTATTACCTCAACAGTCCTTTTGCATTTAAGATATATTCAGTGTCATGCACTTCCTCAAAGTTCCGAGATAAATAGTACTCAGAAGTTCCAAACTACACTGAAATTTTACCAACTAAATTTTTATATATTCAGCTTAGGACATGTTTTTGGAGATAAAAAAGTTATAGAGAAAAATAGCACAACAGATCGATAATCGATAAGCTTATTATCAACCATGGTACACAAAAATAGCTAGAGTCCTACAGAGATGATACCTTGTTGACAACACATGTGTTGTGTTGTAGATCCACATGAGGAGAATTATCGTTCTTTATCAATAGGAAGTCAGGAGCATTACTCTAGTTGTTCAAATATTAGTGCGAGGCGACGGAATGTGAGGAACGGCCTGCGGCGTCCTCATAGCCTTGGGTAGCCAGTGCGAGGCGACGGGCGTCACTGGTGGAGAAACCATTTATACTCCCGGTTGGTAACCCCCCTTTAATCCCGGTTTTTCAACTGGGACTAAAGATGCCCATCTTTACTCTCGGTTGAAATAACCGGGACTAAAGATCCCAACCGGGACTAAAGATACCTTATCTTTAGTCCCGGTTGGTAACACCAACCGGGACTAAAGAGAGAGTAGCGGCAGTCCCATTAGGTTTTTTTTTCTTTTTTTTCTTTGTTTTTTAGCTAGAGTTTAATCCCTGTATTTTCTCCCAAACCAAGTAGGATACATATCCCCAAATCAAACCTCAAATCAAAGTAACATCCAAAACATACACATCACAAATCTTAATTTACTTATACACACAAATCAAATACATCACAAATCTTTAAAAAATTACACACAAACCAAATACATCACAGATTATACATCTCAGATCATGCAACAAATCATAAAATTATACATCTTAGTGAATCACAAATTGTAAAAAAAAAAAAATGCCGGCAGCGGCTGCCGCCTGCCGCCGCTCGCCATTGGGCCCGTGCGCGGCCCAGCCGGCCACCTGCTGCGTGGGAAGGGAGGAGGGGGAGGAGAGGGCCGGGAGGGGAGGGGAAGGAGAGGAGGCGGAGGGGGAGGAGGAGAGAGATCGATCTGAGAGGGAGGAGGGGAGGAGGAGAGGGAGATCGATCTGAGCGGATGGGAAGGGAGGACGGGGAGGAGAGGGCCGGGGATGGGAGGAAGGGGAGGAGGCGGAGGGGGAGGAGGAGAGGGAGATCGATCTGAGAGGGAGGAGAGGGAGATCGATCTGAGAGGATAAGTGCGAGACGGTTGTGGAGGAGAGGATAGGGAAGAAGGATTATATATTAAGCGTTGATTTTAATTTCCGGTTGGTAATACAACCGGGACTAAAAATCTTTCTAGATCTTTAGTCCGCGGTTGATAACACCAACCGGAGCTAAAGTTAGGATCTTTAGTCCCGGTTGGTGTTTAACGTAACTGGGAGTAAAGATCCGGGGGGCCTGACAAGGCCCTCGAACAGGGTTTAGAACGGGACTAAAGACCGGAACTAAAGATTCATTTTTAGTCCGGGTTTTTAGTGGAACCAGGGACTATTGTGGATTTCGGCCGACCGACCAAAGATGGTTTCTCCACCAGTGCGTGGGAGGAGTACCTGCGCGTCCATTCCCTGCGCCTCCTTCTCGTACAGCTCGTACTCGTTCTCGTACTGCTCCGCAATGTCGTCGTTGATCGGGTAGTCGAGCAGCGGGTCGTAGAGGATGGAAACGAAGCCCAGGAGGAGCCTGTGGATCGTGAACCCGGCGAGCCAGTAGCCGTGAGAGCACGTCCACCACCATCTGCCCCTCCTCGTCTATGTTCGGATGGTACACCTGCAGTCGATCGAATTGCATTCGTACGTACGAGATTGAAAAGCATCAATTGGGATTTGGGATAATGTTGGGCGATGAACCACAAGTGATCTACTCATAGATTGGGCGAGTGATTTAACCTTGGTCTTGAAGGTGAGCTTCGGGGGGCGGAAGGGGTATCGTGGGGTAGCCATGACGTCGACGGGGAACGTGCCGCCGGCGTAGGGGGTGCCGGCGGGGCCCCGTCGATGATCACCTCCCAGTGCAAGGGGTTCCGTCACGGGTTCAGCGCCGGGCGGCAGTACGCCGGCGGGTCGAGCCAGAGATCTCCAGCTCGCGGGAGATACGGCGTGCGCGGCCTTCCGTGGAATCCGCCTTCATCCAACATCTGCGCGCCGTGGTGGATTGCTTCGGCTGCGGCGCGGCAGCGGCTCGTCGATGATCACTGTCATGTATAGAAGAAGAAGAAGCCCTAGCTAACCACCCTGCCGGCTCGTGCAGGAATAAATAGGAAGGGTGGTAGTGTAGACTTGTTGGGGCTCGAGCGTATTTGGGCTGGCATGCACCTGGGCCTGGGTGAGAGCGAGCCAGGATTAGGTCGGAGCTACTCCAACCACCAGGGCCGGCCCGTGTGCGGGTGCAGGCCGAGCGGGTGCAGCGACACCTGGTTCAGTAGAGGTGTCAGGGCAGAGCTAGAACGAAATAGAGAGGGGGTGCCACTTGCTTAATTTACTATACTTTACATCGAATTTAAGTTGATATTATGGGTGTTTAAATTTGTATTAAGGGGGTGCACACATAGTAAAAATGGGTGAGGTATAGCTAAATTTTTTTTGACCGGATTCCTGGGCACCCCCCTAAGATACTCTACCCCGCCCCTGGAGGCATCGAGGCAACATGTGTGCGCTCGAGGTTGAGGGGTGTCGTCATTGCTACCGTCTTCCTCTTCTCACCATTGTTGGTGGTCCTCCTCACCACCCGTTGCCTTCCTTCACGCTGACGTCCCAGATCCGATGGCCTTGAGTTCCACCAAATACCGATGATTGCGGTGAATGTACGTACAACGGGGTGCAAGAAAGATATGCCTTGAGCTGCCGGATCCCACCGTCCTCTTCTTCCAACTTACAAGTGCTTACATATCATCCAGAACTTTTTAAAAGTAATATAAGATTTTAATCCACTATAATTTAACATACAACCTTTAAATCTATCAATAGGTTTGGGATATAGAGCTGCACCAAATGGTTGGAGACCAGCTTTGAGCATACCCGTCTACCCTTCTCCACGTACTATCATTGGCGGATTCACTGTTGGGGCTCGTTGGGTGTTAGCCCCACCTCTAATCCCTATCCCTAATTAGTCATTAATAAGTCCAATTAGATATTAATGAAGAAAATGTCGTCAGGATCGAACCGGGAGGAGGGAGGAAACGAGAGCGCCGACGGGAGGGTACCCCGAAATCGCTAGCGTTCCCCATCGGCCCACATCCCCCGAGGTCAATGCTGCCCAGGAGACCGCCACGTCAATTGCGTCAGGCTCGTCACCATGTTCGCCTCTACAATTTTCGTTCGATTTGAGGAGGCGATGAGTAGATGACTGCAGCAGACAAATGGTGACGGTGTTCTGCTCCAACTTGGTACCTGAATGCGAAAGTACAAATTTGTCATCCCACCATCAACAAGCATTCGATACCTGCTCTTTCGGGAGATGCGGTACCGCCAGCGCCAAGTACCAAGCCTTCCCAGGCCATTAGATTGAGTGGAATGGATGGCTAGGATATGGTACCTCCTCCATTCAAGAACCGTAAAAACCTCTTTTTTGGGCTTACCATATCCTCTATATTATCGGTTTAGTTGTGATCGAAAACATCGTCAGCTCAAACAGACCAACACATAGGCCTCTTCAATGGAAAATGCGTACCACCGTCCTCTTCCTCCAACTTACAAGTGCTTACATATCATCCAGAACTTTTTAAAAGTAATATAAGATTTTAATCCACTATAATTTAACATACAAACTTTAAATCTATCAATAGGTTTGGGATATAGAGCTGCACCAAATGGTTGGAGACCAGCTTTGAGCATACCCGCCTACCCTTCTCCACGTACTATCATTGGCGGATTCACTGTTGGGGCTCGTTGGGCGTTAGCCCCACCTCTAATCCCTATCCCTAATTAGTCATTAATAAGTCCAATTAGATATTAATGAAGAAACTGTCGTCAGGATCGAACCGGGAGGAGGGAGGAAACGAGAGCGCTGACAGGAGGGTACCCCGAAATCGCTAGCATTCCCCATCGGCCCACATCCCCCGAGGTCAATGCTGCCCGGGAGACCGCCACATTAGTTGCGTCAGGCTCGTCACCATGTTCGCCTCTACAATTTTCGTTCGATTTGAGGAGGCGATGAGTAGATGACTGCAGCAAACAAATGGTGACGGTGTTCTGCTCCAACTTGGTACCTGAATGCGAAAGTACAAATTTGTCATCCCACCGTTCCCCACCATGAACAATCATTCGATACCTGCTCTTTCGGGAGATGCGGTATCGCCAGCGCCAAGTACCAAGCCTTCCCAGGCCATTAGATTGAGTGGAATGGATGGCTAGGATATGGTACCTCCTCCATTCAAGAACGGTAAAAACCTCTTTTTTGGGCTTACCATATCCTCTATATTATCAGTTTAGTTGTGATCGAAAACATCGTCGGCTCAAACAGACCAACACATAGGCCTCTTCAATGGAAAATGCGTACCCTCCCCCCCAACCCCAAACAATAGCGGCACACAAAACAAGACAAACTATTTGTGCATGATTAATTAAGTATTAATTCTATATTTGATTTTTAAATAAACTTCTATACCTCATGTATTTGTAAAAAAACTACACCATTTAACATTCAGGAAACATGCTCTCAAGAAATGAGGGAGTAGCCAATCCGAGAATCACTTTAAAACATAGCCGAAGTCTTGGACGTACTGCATATAATTTGTAAAACATGAGGAGCATGGCCTTCCGTGTGCCAAAGAGAGAAGGAAAAAAAATTGGTGGAGACGGGTTACACCAGTTTTCTTTTCTCGAGAGAAGGGTTTGCTTATTTCCCCACGGACTAATTTGGAGCCAGACAATCAACATTTCGTTATCACTATAATGTTCTGACTTGTGAATTCTAGAAGTCTCAATATAGACCTAAAGTCTTAAAGATGCCAACTCATCGAACAATACCAGTCGCTCAGACAAACTCTCGTCAGCACAGCCTTCCTGTACTAATCACGTACAAATTCTTTACAGACACATTAGAGGTATATATATACCTCTCAAGTCTCAATACAGTAAAAAATATAAACCATTCTACACAGAATTTTCCTCGAGTTTGTTCAGCTAGTCTGTATGCAGTAGCCGGTAAGGAGACCAGCTCTGAATATACCCAACTGCCCTCCTCCACAGGCTCTCACCTGAACCTGAAGATTCAGCAGCAGCGGCAGCTCTTCTCCTAGCTTCCGCTTCCGCTCTTCTCCTGGCCGCCGTCGCCGGGAAGTGAGGACTTCCGCTCTTCTCCTGGCCGCTGTCGCCGGGAAGTGAGGAACGGCCGGCGGCGTCCTGCCGACGACGGCTTTTGGCGGGTAGTGCGAGACGACGGGCGCCGAGGAGAACTCCCGCGTCCACGCCCTGGCCTCCGCCTCGTACCGCTCGTAGTCGTACGCGTACTGCTCGGCGATGTCGTAGTTGATCGGGTAGTCGAGCAGCGGGTCGAAGAGCACGGAGACGAAGCCGATGAGGAGGCCGCGGATCTTGGTGGCGCAGCTCCAGCTCTCGGCGTCCAGCACCATGTTCCCTTCCTCGTCGATGTTGGGATGGTATACCTGCGGTTGCAGAGACAAGCACTCAAATTCGATCCATGCAATTTTTTTTGAAAGAGCAAGTTTCGTAAAACTAAAACCCAATTATCACGGTCCAAGTTACACAAAACCATAAACATTTTGACACGTGACACGTAAATCCAAAATATTATGTTTCTAAAGTTTTATAAAATCACATGGTTAACCATTTTGACATACTTCTATATTAAAATTTTAAAAAGCCAGGTGTAACAATTATACAATGGATAAAATCCTTATAAATTTGAGATGTAATTGTAGAATTAAAAAGTGTGGTAGATCAAAATTAAAATGATCAATACCGTGGTTTCGTGAAACTTCAGAATAATAATATTTGGGGTTATGTGCCTTATGTCAAAACCTTTATAATTTTATGCAATTTAAACCATATATAACAGATGAGGTTTTAAGACATTGGCGATCACGCAAATCGGATCGGAGGAACAAGCAGAGATGCAGACGAGCGTGCGCTTACCAGAGTCTTGAAGGTGACCTTGGGGCGGACGAAGGGGTAGCCGGCGGCGGGGATCTGGATGTCGACGGGGAACGTGCCGCCGGCGTAGGGGGTGCCGGCGGGGCCGTCGATGACCACCTCCCAGTGGAAGGGGTCCGTCACGGGCTCCGGCCCGGGCCGCAAGTACGGCGGCGGGTCACGCCAGAGCAGCCTCAGCTCGTTGCGGATGATCCTGAGCGCTGTCTTCCGCTCCTCGTCCTGCCGTCTGGCCGCCGCGGTGGACAGCTCCGGCTGCGGCTCTGGCTCCGGCACCGGCGCCGGCGCCATGGCCGGCGATTCGCTGGTCATTGTTGCTACCTCGCGAGCACGTGTGTAATGCACGTCGGCCCTAGCCTCTCTGCCGCCTCGTGCAGACGTACGTGCTAGTGCTACTCGGTGAGGCTTGAGAGAGAGAGAGGGGGTTCATGAAATCCACGGGGAGACGAGATCGTTATATAGTAGAGATGACGATCGTTCTAATCGTATTCGGATTCGGAATTTCGGATACGTAGTGGCGAGTTCCAAACTTCCGAGTCGGATAATAAAATATGTTTTTGGTTGGGTTTACCTCTTTTCCAACGGAAATTACGTATTCGGAGAACAAAAGGCGTCATATTGGACTGTCATCTTTTAAAATGGTAATGGAGTATTCGAAGATAAGGCATATACCGATTTTACGACTAATTGTTATATTGTATCGACATTTTCTTTAAAAAAAATAAAATTCATTCCGGCCTACTCATCCGGAGAGATCTCCCTGATGGACTACAAGACTGCAATACGAATAGCACGCAGATAGTCAGTCAAAACATAAACAAGATACCGCCACTCTGGCCAAACCAGCTAAAAGGAATGAAACTTTGCACGATCACATCCGAAGCGAAGGCAAGCACAAAGCACAGGCACAGACGCACAGCTTCCACCCAGAAAACACCAAGAAACTTGGCTTCGGTTGATAGATAGACAGATGATGCAGTTCCGGTTACAGCATCATCGATCTTAAGGTTCACATCACATTTCTCACTGCAACCTAACACATGATTTGGCGCACTACCCTGGTACAGGCTATAGGCATCTCTGTACATTTCTTTATATACACATACAGAAGGGTACAAGATTTATTAATTGAATTATCGGGTAAACGACTTCAAATTCTGATTTGGGATACCTAATGTATAATGACAAGATTCAGAACAGGGTGCACAGCTGAGGCACAGCGCGCCCAACGTCTGCTTTGTGTTCCTCACCTCAACACAGCGAGTCAAGATACGAGTGATTATACAGACGGCCAAACTGGAGGAGGCTGCCGTATGTTCTATCCCACACACCGACAAAAAGCATGTCGGTGTCCGGGCTGAAAGACATGCCAGATATCTCACCAAAGAAGTCCAGCTCTTGCCTTCTGGTGTAATCACTCCCGACATCGAAGACGTGGACAAAGTCTGCTGGTTCTGCCATCGACATGAACTGCCCATCTGACGTGAAGCGGATTGATCTTATGGCTCCAAGGTTACCCCTCAAAACATGGAGGGATTTAGAGAGATTCCGCGCATCCCAAATCCGGCATGTCTTATCTTGGTTGCCAGTAGCAAATGTTCTGCCATCTGGGCTCCAAGCTGATGCAAACGAGTAATCAAAGTGACCTTTCAAGGAATGAAGAGTCTGCACAGGGAAACAAAGTAACCAGTTATCATGCATGCCATACTTCAATGTCACATAATTTTCTATCACAGCTTGGTTATCATATATATGTGACGTTTTATGCCCAGGTTTGCGTGTGTGCTGGCATACCTTTCCTGAATTGGCGTCAATTAGTAAACCATTAGGATCATCCCCCACAATAACAGCAAGCTTTCTGTCAGGACTCAATGCTGTATGCTGCATCACCAAAATAACAATGAATTGTGAGACCAGAGTACAGAAATTAAAACATCCAAAGCATTCCATTGGTTTTTATCTCCGTATACTGATGTTGGATCTATTTGTTAACAACACATTTAAAAGGCAGTGCACAATTATGTTTTCATGAGAAAAAGGAAATCAAAAGGTTTTATCTTGAAGAGTCATTATTCGACACCATGAAGAAAGAAGTACAGAACCACATAAAGCGAAACTATGGCAATGTGAAATTATGAATGTCTACACAATCATACGTGCATACCCTAATTATAGTAGGTTTAGCAAAAGCAAGGTGTCACAAATAAACAAAAAAGACTTACATTCACTGGCCATTCAAACTGAAAATGCTTGTAGAGCTGAAACCTCTCCATATCATAGTCTCTTACACCAGAGTCATTATTCGATGCCATGAAGTGAACAGCACCACTGGGGATAAAACAGTATTAATACAGATGCAAGTTCAAAAAGGTCACATCTAATGAACTTTATAACAGAACAAGGCAATTACCTGGTAGTATTGAATATCTCAACAGCATTAGTAATAGCGTTTTCATCATATGTAGTTCGACAGCAAAAGCTAATTCCTTCTCGATCAAGGTGCTGCATTTCCCATCAACAAAGAATTAAGAAAATTTTAAAAAGGATAAACCCAGACAGTTCATATGCAGATTAAGGCTGAGTTCGGCACTTCATCTTCCCAACCCACCTCTCTCGTTTTCCACGCGCACGCTTTTCAAACTACTTAACGGTGTGTTTTTCGCAAAATTTTTGTATACGAAAGTTGCTTTAAAAAATCATATTGATCCATTTTTCAAAAAAAAAAAGCTAATATTTAATTAATTACGTGATAATAGACCGCTCTGTTTTGCGTGCAAGAGGGATAGGTTCCCATCCTGCACTGCCGAACACAACCTAAGAATGTAATAAGATGCACATCATGAATTGTTTGGTTATTTTCCAGTAAAATCTGCATAAAATAGTGTCCGATTCGCAAAATCAGTGGATACAGGAGCGGAACTGGGCCTAGGGCAGCTTGGACCCAAGCCCTACTTGTGAAAAAAAAATTAGTGGACTAGTACCTACATATTTTTCAGATTTTCCCAAATTCTATAGCCCAGCCCCACACATGGCCTGTTTCAGCCCCCACATCTCTCAGCCCAACAACCAGCCCATCACAGCCCAATAGAAGCCAATCCTAATCCCACCTCCTCTCTCTCGCGCATCACACCGCATCACCGAGCGCCGCATCTGTTTCTGTTCGCGTTCTTTCTCTTCTCTCACGCTCTCAGCTCTCCGCCTCTCCTTGTCTGCCACATCACCAACAGCGACTGGCGACTGCGCACGGCGGCCCGGCAGCGGGCGGCGACAAGCACTAGTGTCGGTGGGGCAGCAGCGCGCATCCGCGGACGGGAGGCGCATATCAGCAGCAGGCAGTGCGCAGGGGGGCAGCAGCAGCAGCGAGCCAGGGAGGGGATCGGCCATGGCTCCGGCGCATTCGCATACGCATCGGCGGCAAGGTGGTGACGGCGGGTCAGAGCCTCAGAGGCAAGAGCGCCCCCTTTCTCAGCCACTTCTCCACAAAGTTTGATTCCCATTTCCCCAAATCAAGGTCAGTGTCCTCTCTACTCATCGATTTTGCATGTTTATTTTGCATTTGGTAGCAGTTAGTCAATTAGAAATTGGTTTGATTTGCTAGATGAAGAGGAGCAGTTGACGTTTTTTCATCGAAGTTTATTTTTCAGATTTTGCTTTTAGATCGCTTAGAACACGTATGTAAAAGTTTTATTCACAAATTATTATTTTTTGTAAATATGCCGTTTGGTTTGTTCCATCTAAAAGCCAAATGATGGGGGCCGGAATCTAGTACGCCGCTTCGCCGGAAATCACCGGATGTCAAGATCGCCTTGGTGTTTACTTTTATTGGGATGCATGCTACTTTGCTTGGTCTTGCGAGGCCTTAATCGCCAAGATGAATGCAGGCCGGATCTGATGGCACCATATGGTCACAACTAGGGGTGAAAACTGTACGAAAACTTTCTGGATTCCGAACCTATTTTCGAAAACGGAATCTATCGGTCAGAATTTTTCGGAAACGGAAATGAATTCAGAAATATTTTCTCGGTAATGGACTAAAAAATGAGAAGGGCAGTTTCCATCGGAACTCAGAATTGGTCGGAAACTTTCCGGAAATTTTCTCGGAATTACTAGAATTTTTGTGACTGAAATATCCTGGATTCTTTTTTTAAGCACTGAATAGTGAATACCATGGTGTTTGGCTTATTTTTTTTAAAAAAATGTTTGTTATGCAAATCTGAAGTTACATAAGAATATTTTTTCCTGCATTGAGATTTATCAACAGCATTACTCTCTTAAACATAGTTAATTTATTCCATAGATTGTGTTTTGTGATGTACTGTTGAGACTTAAGAATTGGAGTTATATGATTGTGTTTTATGATGAATTGTTGACCGTTGAGACTTGAGAATTGGATTTATCAATTTGAGGGGTTTTTGTATTCCGATAAATTTTCGTTACTGTATTTGCGCCGGTTCATTTTCGCTTCGGTTTCGGTTTCGATAATATTCGATTCCGTTTCATATCCAAGGTTTCCGATTCCGATTCCAATTCCAAAAAAAATATGAAAACGAAAACAATAAAGGTGGTTTCCGTCCGTTTCCATACCATTTTCACCCCTAGTGTTAGGTACTCAACAAAATCTTAGTCTAGTCTTGTACTTTTTCTACACTTCTATTGTACTTCGGTGCATATTTAGAAATTGTATTCCAGTCTTGCATTTTTTTCATACTTGTACTGTACTTGTACGAATTGACATGGATAGTTGTTAGCCTTCAATTTGAGCCCTAGGTGTGTCGAGATCCTGGCTCCGCCACTTAGTGGATATGTTGATCCACCATACACATGTTACTTCAGCATTCTAAATCTCATAAGGACCAATTCCAGCGGTGCTCACCTATGATATTTATGCAAGCGAGCATCACCAAACTCCAAAATAACATAAACTGTTTAATCGCCATAGAGCTAGAATATATGCCGGTTGCTCGAAGCTACACAGCTATGGCTATATGGATTGATTCAAAGGAACCAGAATCAATTCAAATAATTTACCTTGCAGATTAGCTCTCCTTGAAACCCACCAGCTACCAGCAAATTGTCCTTGACTGACAAGGTACTAACTTGGGTCCCAGAAAAACCCTCAAGTAAACTTCCAGGGTGCTTCTGTAATAAGAAAATCATGAAACATCAATACTAATACATAAAACTTAGAAGCAGAGTAAATAAAAATTGATGGAATAAAGAAAAAGAAGGTACCATACCTCCCTGGGTGCCACATGTCCTTGGACATTCATAAGCTCGGTATCAAGACCACTCAGTGCCGACCAATGAAGAACAGAGAAATGTGACATTAAATAGACATCGTGCTTGGATGTCGCCCATACTAAATTTCTCAGCTGCGGGAAAAGTTAGGTCAATTGTTTCATAATCTCTGCAATTGTGAATCATATCATATAAAAAAGAGGGGCATCAATCAAGAACTACATAATCATCAGAGACATAGAAACATCTTCATCGACCAATTTACAAGTGATTCTAAGAACTACAAAACAAGGACCAGCAGAAATCCCTGAATATGCTAAGCCATTGAAAGATGAATAGTTTATCAAGAAAGGCAGTGCATAGATACATTAGTCATAGTGAAATAAAAATCAACAGGCCCCAAAATTTTCACAATTGAATAAGAAGATGACATCGGTTCTTTTTACAGCAAACACATCTCAACATGTATACAAGTCTTTTTAACTCGAAAGCAGCAAAATAGTTCCCTGCAGTTAATTGTAACACACTAATACAAAGTACAAAGTTGATAAACTAATACAGCCAAATGAATTGATACAAAAAAGTCCTCTATTTGGAAGATTATCAAATCAATAAAGATGCACTTTGTTTTAATATTCAAAAGATATTGTGCAGGAATATTATAAAGGAAATAGATATGATTTTGACACTTAAACGAGCCTGAAGCTAATTTGTTTAATGAAATGTAAAAACATTATCTTATGAAGTTATGATGGAACGCTCGGAATCTAAATACTACCAACTAGCGCGATATCTAATCAATTATTTCTGATAATAGTGGTGGAGTATTATCTTGAAGGGGAAGTAAAAGATGTAAAAGTGAGCCCACCTGAAAATGTAGTATAGTTGATTTTACTGATCTAGTATTTCGCCTAAATTCATAATACATCCCGCCTTTTTCAGTCGGTTTGCATTCCTGTACACAAGTGTCAACTGTCAAGCACAAACACATAGACAGTTCTACACAGTGAGCTTTCAAAAGGACGCACCTTTGCGGCTGCTTCTCCAGAATTAGGCATGTTCTCATAATTCTTGTACTGATCTAATCTGGTCTGTCTGTATTTATCACGTGTGATCGCTAGCTTCTCCCATGGTATTCCTTGAATATCCTTTCCTTTTCTTGCATCCGCTGATGAGGTATCTGGGATCTTATCATTCTACACAGGAAGTAAAAACAACAATTTAGAGCATTGCAGTGTGGTATATTTAATAAGAACAATGATCAAATTGCTACTATATCAAGAAAACCATACATGTAGAAACTCTAGTATTGGTAAAGTTGAAGATTACTATTATTAAGAAAATACACAATTTGTTCTTTATCAAGACATAGCATTTGCATAGCAGGAAACTAGAACTAAACATGTGGCAGGAATTCTTATGTATTCTTACAGAGTAATACTACTCCCTCCATCCAATTTTGATCAACACATACTGTTGTTGCACGAAACAAAGGAGAACCAAATCAATCCGTAAACAATAGACAGCTTATAAGGCTCATGATTCTCAACAGACAACAGTACACACATGCAGTTAGTATTGTCGTTAATTGGACTCGGATAGCTCTCTAAACAGGAGGATTTGTAATAAGTATCTCGCCCAATTGCACAAATGTTCACTCATCTTACACTCCTCGTCATCATCAGTGAATAGTGTTCCAACAAACAAAAAAAGAACTTCATAAAAAATAATGTTGCGAAAACTTGATTACACATGCAATGAATCAACAAAGAGAGAAGATTGGGCATACCGACTGGCCATGCTCTTCATCCTCTGAATCCGAATCCCTCATCCCTCGCTCATAGTTCTCTTCGCCCATGTCATCAGCAGTGTCGTCCATGTCATAATCATCCTCCATCTCTTCAATGTGGTCTTCGTGATAATTGGACATTGATCCTCACGTGAAGATAAACGTCCCCCGCCTGCAAACAGAGCACAACCATCAGAAACCAGAGTCTCAATCAAAACCAATTGCACATCAAGCAACCAAGCATTTCTAGGCACTCCTAGATCAATCAACAATTTGCAGCGGTTGCCATGACCACATCAAATACTAGAAGCTCTCCTAAGCAGTGAGAATAACTGAATAAGACAGACCACAATTCCAATTTGACTTCCTATATGGTCTGCAGGAGGTCAATCAAAAAAGAAAAAATTACCCAATCAGAGATCCAACTGATCCCCATGCCTGTATTGCAAATACGCCCCGAAGAACTAGTTGTTCCTACCACGGAGAAATGAAATCCAACAGAAAAATTAGACCAACTGCTCAAGGCAGACCTAACGATGGCCATGGGGATTCACCCGAACCCCCAAAAATTCGTTCAACACAACCTTCTACAAGTATTACACCACGCACCAACGAAATCCAGAACAAAATGGATGGTTAATTGGAGGAAATCCGGACGGATTTAGCCGGCCCACATCAAGCGGGACGCGGGGGAGGAAGGCGGCGGGCAACGAGAGGGGAACGAGGGTACCTTCAATTCGATCCGCACGGCGACGGATGCGGGGTGTAAGGAGGCCGGCCCGCCTCGCCGCTCTCGCCCGGCCGCGCGCGCGACGACGACGACGCCTCACAGGGGGGAGGAGCCTCGAGCGGAGGCGAGGGGAAGGGGAGGAGGAGGCCGCCCACCACCGTGCCCTCGGGGCGCCCTCTCACCGGCGGCGCGGGCGAAGCTGCAGATCGGTGGGCGGCGATGGCAGATCGGCCCAGAGGGTAAAGGTGAGGCCGTGGGAGAACGAACGGAAACAGAGAGAAGATGGAGGAAGGGGGCAGCTTGGTCATTGGCTATTATTTTTCCCAGTTTAGTTTATTTGAAAATTAAATTAAATTAAATTGAATATTTCTCACACTTGAAAACGAAAATTCTGTTCAAAAACTGCGACTTATTACACGGTGGTAACTGAAATCATCGAAATCTTAACTTTTAATAATCATAGTAGATATTGACGCGTTGTGGCGGGACTTTAAAACTTTTTAACTGGATCGATATATCATAGATGCTTTGATCCAATAGTTAAGGGTAGACTGAACATATAAAAATAGAGGATACATATGTTTCGTTAAACTGAAATAGAGGGTATGTGGGTTTCGCTAATCTGATTTTAGTAGGCTACTCTCTCTATCTAAGAAATGACGCACATATAACTTGTTTTTCTTTTCCACGTGTAATCCCCGTATCCTCTACTTGTTGCATGTGTCTGTTTGGGATGACACGCATTGAATGACTTCACTACATGCATGCACGACGATGGCGTGAGGTGATACACAGGATTTGGTGCGATGGGCGGTGATGGCGATTTGGAGTAACTAACTCACGGCATTGCACCATATATTGTGCGTCTATGCCACAGAAGCGACATTGGGACTGTATTTGATGTGGGTTAAATTGTAAATGGGAGAGATTTTGTTCTCTTTGGTCTCAATGCCCAAACGAAATACACCAGTCAAATAAGCAGTATTGTTGGTCTTAAATTCTAAAAGGAGAAGAACCCTTGATAGCCATGGAGAAGCTTTGATACAGAGATAAAGCGAACAATTTTGTGACATTTTCTGAACTTGCAAATATACAAATTCCTGCAACCTATAACATTAACAACTAGAGTTATCATTCCAAATTTCTAACACTAATATAACTTAACTTTAACATCATAATATATATAGCCAAAGTCTAAAAAATTGAACTATTCCAAGTTAACATATAGATTGTCGCCACTATTATGCACCTTCTATACAATTAATAAGAAAATATGGTTGGGGATAATAGTGGAGCCACATGGATAATTTTGAGTTACTCAATCAGTGTTGTCTACATGTAGGTCTTTAGTCCTCAATTACAATGTGTTATGTTGTTTTAAGTATGTTTTCTTCAAAATTTTTGTATCATTGTTGTTGTGTTCCTTAGTGGGACAAGCCATATGACCTAGACATGGATATCACGGCATAAGAAGAGCATATGGTGATATATGCCAAAGTGACAAAATGGTATAAAATGACGGATTTCACCCGTCAACCTATGGATGGCAAGGTTGCCTCTAATCGTAGAACATGGCATTTTGTTCACTTCGGTTTTGATGAGTCATTTCGGCAGTACCACGTGCATCGACGGTTAATGTTCATGTCACTCTGCTAATTATCAGGTCCAATATCGTAGAAGTATAGTGTTGCAATTTCTATAAGCATGCGGAAGTTTTTACAGCTACGATAAACCCAAAGTCACGAGATGATTTTTGTGTGTCCATGGTTTAAAAATACAAATGGTTATTGTGGTTATTGGTTCATCGGAGACCAAGGGGCATTCATTGGATTGAAAGATCTGGATTTCAATAAAGAAATAATCTAGAATTGCTCCAATCGACTAAATTCTGACTATGAGAACATGTTTAGTTTATCGTTGAAATCAACTTTACCAAATTACCGAAATTTGAAAGGGTTAAATGGGTGAGGTGTTCGGTTTGATGTCTTGTCAATTTTTTGTGTGGTTTTATGAGTGGAATGTTTCGGAACTATTAAAGTTTGGTAGGAATGACAAGGTTGCGATGGTAAAAAGGTATTTGATTTGTTGCCTTGGTTTGTTTCGGTGACAAACCAAATTTAGTAAATATATGATACAATCATAAATCTACGGTGTAGGTAACTCCAGCCCGCTCGGTATTCCAAGTTTTTGACCCTCTCAAGCTCTCTTTAGAGCAAGTTTAATAGTATAGCCGACTACTAACTCTAAATCATCTATAGTCAATATAATAGTCAATTCATATAATAGTTACCTGTAAACATATATTACACTATTGATATATGATCTCACCTGTCATACACACACTGCATCTTGGAGTCCGTACTGCAGTTGGCTATAAATCTATAGCTCACTGCTCTTCTCTCCTCTTTTATCTCCTTAAAATATGATTATAGTAGGCTTATAGTCTGCTATTGTACGTGCTCTTAGGATGCGTTTCAATGTGCCATTTTGTGAATTTTCATGACACGCAAAACGAGTAAGCCATTAGCGTATGATTCATTAAATATTAAATTTTATAAACTTAAAATTATTTTAAAAAAGCTTTCATATAAAAGATATATTTTGGTATTTTATTTTAAAATATATCATTTAGCAGTTTTAAAAACTATGACGGTTTACGAGAGAGCCAGGCAACTCCAAACTCACATTTACAACTCAGCCATATCGCTGGGACTAATAGCCGAAATGCACAATGTGAGTATGTGACGCAAAAAAAAAATCCATTTTCTTTTCTGCTCTAATAGCATTCACACACGCAGAGGTCAAAGGATAAGGATTCCAGGCATATGTGGGACCGACCTAAATTTAATTGTGGCACCTTTTATCTGAACTGTCACGAGGAAGCTATCAAAGGATTGTGCTCAACTGTTGTGGCTGTCGGCCCAACAACCTGCATTTCTTCACGTTCATCTTCTCACCAAACTGAAATAGTGTGTATCTTCCTGATAAGCGGATGACTGCAGCGATGGCATTTCTTCGCATCCATCTTCTTTACCAAACTGAGATAGTTGTATCTTCCTGATAAGAGGATGGATGGCAGACGATGGCATTATCTTCGCATCCATCTTCTTACCAAACGATTTGTAATTGTAGGGTTTTTTTTTTTTTTTTTGCAGATAAGAGGATGCCAGCGATGGCCAACAGATTACAAGGTAGAAAGATTATGATTTGCAATGTGTTTTTGGCTAAGCTTGAAAAAAGTAGTGGTGACATCAGGTAAGCAACAAATGTTCATCTATTCCACGGCAACTTTGGCACACTAGTTGCAGCAGAGCAAGGGCGAGCTAGAACAAATAAAGGTGTCGTAGGGCTGACCCTATCCTTTGTCATTAAATTTTTAATCAGACTTTTACATCAGAGTTATAAGCTGCATCTACGAAAGTGCCTTAAGTGTCTGACCTAATTAGGAGTGGATGCACACAAGTGTCGTAGGAAAATCGGATGTGAGGTGTATTTAGGCTTAAAAAGCACGTTTTCTGAGTTTTCTTTGAGACGCGTGGACTTCCTCGGAGCGACCCCATCAAGTGCCCCATACTCTCTACCTCCGCCCAACGTCAGCAAGAGTGATGGTTCTGCCGACTTCCATTAGTGACATTTTTATATCTTGAAACTCCGTATTGTTTTCGAATCAAGCATCGCCTGATTGACCAAACTTCATAATGAAGCATGAAGATGGTGAAATCTACAAGAATTTCAGATCTTTTTATTATACTTAGAAACCACACATATTCAACATGGACAGTTCTAAGTGCTGGAAGACTTCCTCTTGTACTTGTTCATTCAGACTCTATTTTTACACAAGTTATTAACATTTTGTACCCAATCGCTGCTTACCCCGAGAACAAAATCCATCGTAGAGCACCATTGAGTCCATATGTATCCCTACCGAATTGTAACAACTCAAGCGTCAAGTGCCCTGATGTCGTGCCCTAAAGGATTGCCCTCGCAATTATCCAGATGATAGCACAAAAACAAAAACTTTAGGATCTAGTGGTTTTCCTATGACATCCCCCAGCG
>CM020179.1:39626036-39641701 GCA_009805545.1 Oryza longistaminata
AAAAGGACGCACCTTTGCGGCTGCTTCTCCAGAATTAGGCATGTTCTCATAATTCTTGTACTGATCTAATCTGGTCTGTCTGTATTTATCACGTGTGATCGCTAGCTTCTCCCATGGTATTCCTTGAATATCCTTTCCTTTTCTTGCATCCGCTGATGAGGTATCTGGGATCTTATCATTCTACACAGGAAGTAAAAACAACAATTTAGAGCATTGCAGTGTGGTATATTTAATAAGAACAATGATCAAATTGCTACTATATCAAGAAAACCATACATGTAGAAACTCTAGTATTGGTAAAGTTGAAGATTACTATTATTAAGAAAAATACACAATTTGTTCTTTATCAAGACATAGCATTTGCATAGCAGGAAACTAGAACTAAACATGTGGCAGGAATTCTTATGTATTCTTACAGAGTAATACTACTCCCTCCATCCAATTTTGATCAACACATACTGTTGTTGCACGAAACAAAGGAGAACCAAATCAATCCGTAAACAATAGACAGCTTATAAGGCTCATGATTCTCAACAGACAACAGTACACACATGCAGTTAGTATTGTCGTTAATTGGACTCGGATAGCTCTCTAAACAGGAGGATTTGTAATAAGTATCTCGCCCAATTGCACAAATGTTCACTCATCTTACACTCCTCGTCATCATCAGTGAATAGTGTTCCAACAAACAAAAAAAGAACTTCACAAAAAATAATGTTGCGAAAACTTGATTACACATGCAATGAATCAACAAAGAGAGAAGATTGGGCATACCGACTGGCCATGCTCTTCATCCTCTGAATCCGAATCCCTCATCCCTCGCTCATAGTTCTCTTCGCCCATGTCATCAGCAGTGTCGTCCATGTCATAATCATCCTCCATCTCTTCAATGTGGTCTTCGTGATAATTGGACATTGATCCTCACGTGAAGATAAACGTCCCCCGCCTGCAAACAGAGCACAACCATCAGAAACCAGAGTCTCAATCAAAACCAATTGCACATCAAGCAACCAAGCATTTCTAGGCACTCCTAGATCAATCAACAATTTGCAGCGGTTGCCATGACCACATCAAATACTAGAAGCTCTCCTAAGCAGTGAGAATAACTGAATAAGACAGACCACAATTCCAATTTGACTTCCTATATGGTCTGCAGGAGGTCAATCAAAAAAGAAAAAATTACCCAATCAGAGATCCAACTGATCCCCATGCCTGTATTGCAAATACGCCCCGAAGAACTAGTTGTTCCTACCACGGAGAAATGAAATCCAACAGAAAAATTAGACCAACTGCTCAAGGCAGACCTAACGATGGCCATGGGGATTCACCCGAACCCCCAAAAATTCGTTCAACACAACCTTCTACAAGTATTACACCACGCACCAACGAAATCCAGAACAAAATGGATGGTTAATTGGAGGAAATCCGGACGGATTTAGCCGGCCCACATCAAGCGGGACGCGGGGGAGGAAGGCGGCGGGCAACGAGAGGGGAACGAGGGTACCTTCAATTCGATCCGCACGGCGACGGATGCGGGGTGTAAGGAGGCCGGCCCGCCTCGCCGCTCTCGCCCGGCCGCGCGCGCGACGACGACGACGCCTCACAGGGGGGAGGAGCCTCGAGCGGAGGCGAGGGGAAGGGGAGGAGGAGGCCGCCCACCACCGTGCCCTCGGGGCGCCCTCTCACCGGCGGCGCGGGCGAAGCTGCAGATCGGTGGGCGGCGGTGGCAGATCGGCCCAGAGGGTAAAGGTGAGGCCGTGGGAGAACGAACGGAAACAGAGAGAAGATGGAGGAAGGGGGCAGCTTGGTCATTGGCTATTATTTTTTCCAGTTTTGTTTATTTGAAAATTAAATTAAATTAAATTGAATATTTCTCACACTTGAAAACGAAAATTCTGTTCAAAAACTGCGACTTATTACACGGTGGTAACTGAAATCATCGAAATCTTAACTTTTAATAATCATAGTAGATATTGACGCGTTGTGGCGGGACTTTAAAACTTTTTAACTGGATCGATATATCATAGATGCTTTGATCCAATAGTTAAGGGTAGACTGAACATATAAAAATAGAGGATACATATGTTTCGTTAAACTGAAATAGAGGGTATGTGGGTTTCGCTAATCTGATTTTAGTAGGCTACTCTCTCTATCTAAGAAATGACGCACATATAACTTGTTTTTCTTTTCCACGTGTAATCCCCGTATCCTCTACTTGTTGCATGTGTCTGTTTGGGATGACACGCATTGAATGACTTCACTACATGCATGCACGACGATGGCGTGAGGTGATACACAGGATTTGGTGCGATGGGCGGTGATGGCGATTTGGAGTAACTAACTCACGGCATTGCACCATATATTGTGCGTCTATGCCACAGAAGCGACATTGGGACTGTATTTGATGTGGGTTAAATTGTAAATGGGAGAGATTTTGTTCTCTTTGGTCTCAATGCCCAAACGAAATACACCAGTCAAATAAGCAGTATTGTTGGTCTTAAATTCTAAAAGGAGAAGAACCCTTGATAGCCATGGAGAAGCTTTGATACAGAGATAAAGCGAACAATTTTGTGACATTTTCTGAACTTGCAAATATACAAATTGCTGCAACCTATAACATTAAAAACTGGAGTTATCATTCCAAATTTCTAACACTAATATAACTTAACTTTAACATCATAATATATATAGCCAAAGTCTAAAAAATTGAACTATTCCAAGTTAACATATAGATTGTCGCCACTATTATGCACCTTCTATACAATTAATAAGAAAATATGGTTGGGGATAATAGTGGAGCCACATGGATAATTTTGAGTTACTCAATCAGTGTTGTCTACATGTAGGTCTTTAGTCCTCAATTACAATGTGTTATGTTGTTTTAAGTATGTTTTCTTCAAAATTTTTGTATCATTGTTGTTGTGTTCCTTAGTGGGACAAGCCATATGACCTAGACATGGATATCACGGCATAAGAAGAGCATATGGTGATATATGCCAAAGTGACAAAATGGTATAAAATGACGGATTTCACCCGTCAACCTATGGATGGCAAGGTTGCCTCTAATCGTAGAACATGGCATTTTGTTCACTTCGGTTTTGATGAGTCATTTCGGCAGTACCACGTGCATCGACGGTTAATGTTCATGTCACTCTGCTAATTATCAGGTCCAATATCGTAGAAGTATAGTGTTGCAATTTCTATAAGCATGCGGAAGTTTTTACAGCTACGATAAACCCAAAGTCACGAGATGATTTTTGTGTGTCCATGGTTTAAAAATACAAATGGTTATTGTGGTTATTGGTTCATCGGAGACCAAGGGGCATTCATTGGATTGAAAGATCTGGATTTCAATAAAGAAATAATCTAGAATTGCTCCAATCGACTAAATTCTGACTATGAGAACATGTTTAGTTTATCGTTGAAATCAACTTTACCAAATTACCGAAATTTGAAAGGGTTAAATGGGTGAGGTGTTCGGTTTGATGTCTTGTCAATTTTTTGTGTGGTTTTATGAGTGGAATGTTTCGGAACTATTAAAGTTTGGTAGGAATGACAAGGTTGCGATGGTAAAAAGGTATTTGATTTGTTGCCTTGGTTTGTTTCGGTGACAAACCAAATTTAGTAAATATATGATACAATCATAAATCTACGGTGTAGGTAACTCCAGCCCGCTCGGTATTCCAAGTTTTTGACCCTCTCAAGCTCTCTTTAGAGCAAGTTTAATAGTATAGCCGACTACTAACTCTAAATCATCTATAGTCAATATAATAGTCAATTCATATAATAGTTACCTGTAAACATATATTACACTATTGATATATGATCTCACCTGTCATACACACACTGCATCTTGGAGTCCGTACTGCAGTTGGCTATAAATCTATAGCTCACTGCTCTTCTCTCCTCTTTTATCTCCTTAAAATATGATTATAGTAGGCTTATAGTCTGCTATTGTACGTGCTCTTAGGATGCGTTTCAATGTGCCATTTTGTGAATTTTCATGACACGCAAAACGAGTAAGCCATTAGCGTATGATTCATTAAATATTAAATTTTATAAACTTAAAATTATTTTAAAAAAGCTTTCATATAAAAGATATATTTTCAAATATATCATTTAGCAGTTTTAAAAACCTATGACGGTTTACGAGAGAGCAGTCAACTCCAAACTCACTTTACAACTCAGCCATATCGCTGGGACTAATAGCCGAAATGCACAATGTGAGTATGTGACGCGAAAAAAAAATCCATTTTCTTTTCTGCTCTAATAGCATTCACACACGCAGAGGTCAAAGGATAAGGATTCCAGGCATATGTTGGGACCGACCTAAAATTTAATTGTGGCACCTTTTATCTGAACTGTCACGAGGAAGCTATCAAAGGATTGTGCTCAACTGTTGTGGCTGTCGGTCCAACAACCTGCATTTCTTCACGTCCATCTTCTCACCAAACTGAGATAGTTGTATCTTCCTGATAAGAGGATGACTGGCAGCGATGGCATTTCTTCGCATCCATCTTCTTACCAACTGAGATAGTTGTATCTTCCTGATAAGAGGATGACTGGCAGCGATGGCATTTCTTCGCATCCATCTTCTTACCAAACGATGTAATTGTAGGGTTTTTTTTTTTTTTTTTTGGCAGATAAGAGGATGCCAGCGATGGCAACAGATTACAAGGTAGAAAGATTATGATTTGCAATGTGTTTTTGCCTAAGCTTGAAAAAGTAGTGGTGATTAGGTAGCAACAAATGTTCATTTCCACGCAACTTTGGCACACTAGTTGCAGCAGAGCAAGGGCGGAGCTAGAACGAAATGGAGGGTGCCTATTGCTTAATTTACTCTACTTTAGATCAAGTTTAAACTGATACGAGTGTCTAAGTTTGTATTTAGGGGGTGCACACATGATGAAAAACGGTGAGTTATAGCTTAAAAAAATTTCTTGACCGGGTTCCTGAGCACCCCCATCCCATACTCTACCTCGGCCCTGGCAGCAGAGTATGGTTTGCAACTTCCATTGGACAGTTATACTTGAACTCTATGTTCAAAGCTCCATTCCAAACTCATAATGACATAATGTAACTACAAGCAGTTTTATATCTTAGAAACACCATATTCACATAGGAGTAGTGCTGGAAGCTTCCTCGTACTCATCAGACTTAACAATTTTAACATGTCCCAATACTCTTACTCGAGACAAATCCTCGAAGCTACCTTGATTCCATAACACGAATTTGAACTACTAGGCAGAGTGGCAGGCATGCCTTGATTTCGAGCCAAAGATAGGAGTGGTTATACAGACGGTCAAACTGGAGGAGGCTGCCATACTCATATGTTCTATCCCACACACCGACAAAAAGCATGTCAGTGTCTGGGCTGAAAGACATTCCAGATATCTGACCGAAGAAGTCCAGCTCTTGCCTTCTGTTGTAATCGTTCATGTTAACAAAACAACAAATACCATTATACACATGAATGACATGAATTCGATGCAACATAATGTAGCCGTTACAATGCAGCGACAGAAGGTGAGTTCTAAGTAGTCAACCGAGAAGTGAGATTCCAGATAATACGTAGCCTCTGCCATAAATTACAAAGGATTTTACACGCAAAAGGAAAATGCCCGGCCACCCCCTTAAGGTACCGTGAACGAACTCAATCCTCATTGGTTACAACAGCACACCAACTTTGGATAAATGAAAGACATAATAACTCAATGGAACCACAATGCAGCTAGTCCAAAGGTCAGCATGATGAAAGCAAGCAAGCTGCTCTGAGCTTGCTGGCCAGCACTTGAAACGACACTATCTTTTTGGGAAACGCCTTCGCAAGAAAGCCCTAGCTTGCCTTCTCGGCACTCGTTTGCAAACAGACCAGGTGGATACTTGCCATAGAGGTTGATGTAGCTGAACATTGTTGATGCACAGTCATTGCTCTCGTCGTTGATATATTGATTAAATGGGCATGCGAATTCCTTGAAAGCATCGCAGCACTGTTTAGCAGGAAACCGTGGCCCTTTGCACTTGCTTGTGATTATTGTGTAGTTTTGGAACTCAAAATTCACAGGGCAATCTGACAAGAATATGTAAAAAAGTACATCAGTATATTAGAACGATGTACTTGAAAGTCTTGTAGCATGCAGAGAAGGTAAGGAGTACTCCTATATTACAGACAACTTACACTATGATCAGAGATGACCTGTGATCTATCTTAACGTTATTTGGTGCATTGCATCAGCAATATATGTGTATTGTTCATTAGACCAAGGATACAGAAAATATGTAATTAGAGGTTGCCTTGAATAATTTAGTTCTTGTACAGATGTTTGCAGGGACAATTTATCTAATTGGCATTTGGTCCCTTTGCAGAAATTTTCTATATTCATATTAACTTATCTGTTACAGGCCCACTTATTAATAAGTACATGTCGTGTTATCTGGATATTGCACATCAAACTAGAGAACGCATTCCTGCTTCACCATTCAAGGATCAACAGAATTAGCTCAGAGAACTCATTTCATCTCCGCCCATCTAAAATCAAGAGAACAGCAGTTTGCCTGTTCATCGCCATACCCTATAAGCATGACATTTTCAGTTTTTCTCACTATCATACACTTAGTACCTGCACTTTTGGCGTGCAATAGATTCTGAGCACCTCACACCACCCATCATAAAACAGTTCATAATCTTGGAAAAGCTGTGGTGATCAAATAACCACAAAGGTTCAGCTCCTGACACTTTGGCACACCAGTTGCAGCAAAGCGTGGTTTGTAATTTCCATTGGTATGTTATACTTAACCCTGTTGTCAAAGTCCCACCTCACAATGGTATAAATGTAGCAACAAGCATCTCTCTGTAAACAAAATTAGCAACATCATGTTCACATAAACACTACCCTGAAACTTCGCTCCAGATCATCCATCCGACTCATCGGAGCAGCTTATCCATAAAAAATGTCCCAGTTCTCTTCCTCAAGACAACATGGATGAGTCAATCAAATACTTTTCAGCAATCCTCGAAGCTACCATGATCCAATGACATGATTTCTAACTAACTCGCAGGGTGGCAGGCATGTCTTTGATTTCGATGGACAGATCGGGGAATCTACTCCATGAATCTACGCGGCAGCATCCAAAGGTCACTTCCACTTTGTCACATGTTCCCCCCAAATCACCAATTTCAGATCAAATCCCCCCTACCTTAACCCAACCTCGAATCCACCACGAGCAATTGAAGTTACAAAAGGATGGAACTGAACAAGAAATGGAGGGAAACGTACTCTTCTTGGCCTGCAGCAAGCTCCTCCCCGTAGATCCGACGCCCCCCAGGAACACGCTGTCTGCAGAAACAAAAGAGGCGAAACGAAACCAAAACCCGTCAGAACCTCACGAGCCGAAGCAAAGCGGAGCTCGAGGCAAAGCGGCGGAAAACGAGCGCACCGGAAATGAAGGGGGACGCGGAGGCGAGCCCGGCGAGGACGGCGGCCGAGACGACGAGCAGGAGGAGCCCACGGTCCACAGCCATCGCGCTGCACCTCCTCCTCCTCCTCCTCCTCCCAGGCGCAGCAAGAACTCCTTGTGCTCGCTCGCTCGCTCGCCGCCGCAAGAAACGGCGGGACCGGAGCTCGACGGATCTAAGCAGCACGGCGGCGATGGGGGAGGGGACGCGCGGGCTGCCCACGTGCGCGCCTCAACGTCTTCGCTGGTGCCTCGTCGATCCTGAGCTCTCTCTCTCTCTCTCTCTCTCTCTACCTTAAGAAGAAGCAGAGGTTAGTGAGGCAATTAATTATGCGCGGGGACGGAGCTGGAGTCTGGAGCTGGAAGAAGCAAGAGAGACGAGCACGACGCGTTTTGGTTTGGTTGCCGTTTTTTTTCTTTTCTTTTCTTTTCTCTTCTCTTCTCTGTGACCGTGTCGCGACGGTGCGATTCTGTGAGCTGGTTTGGTTTGGACGTGAGGGAAGCGGTGGAGAGGGACTTCACGGTTCACGCTCGTCGTGCGTTTTCACTTGATTTTCGTTTTCTTTTTCATTTGGGGCTTAGAAACTGCAAGTTTCTGTGATGTGTGATCTGCTACTTTAGGAACACAATAATACATGCGAGTTTAAGACGTCATGTTTTTTGAAAAAAAAACTATAGGAGAGTTAAAGTAATAGTATCAATCTAAGTTTGAAATAATTAATATTTAATTAACCATGTGTTAATGGCTTAACTATCTCTTTTTTTTTCTTTTCTTCTCTCAAACATAGCCAGAAAGACGAGGAGAGTAGACAAAATGGATTGAAATTAACAGACGAACAATGAATCTTCAGGGGCGTTGATGAGGCCCAGCGGGAAGCGGGTAGAAATTACACAAAACAAGTCCAATAATGTGATAATTTTAACGTTTGTTCCTTCCGATTGTTAGTGTATGACGCTGTGAGTAGTAAATTGTAGCCAGCCACTTGTTCTTTCTGATAGAAATATATTTTCCTAATTGTAAAAGGACTTATACATCACTTTCTCCTTTTGTAAATTGTATCTCATTCTCACGTGAAATGGTCAATATCTATGTGTGTTCCCATGACATGCGCACGCAGCTGTAGAGACGTTAAAATGGCTCAGCCCTAACAAATCTTGCCTCGCAGTCGCAGGCATGTGCGTTGCCCGCGTCCATCCTTGTCCATGAGATGGACGTGACCTTCTCTCTTGACGAAAATGCCATATTCCATCTGGCATTTGTGACAGGAGTACATACTACTCCTATCACAAACTTTTCTGCGAGAACGAGTTTGCTGTTTGCCAGCTAAGTTAGTTACATCATCTAGTGCCACACAGCTCACTGCGCGGCGGAAGAATACCCACTCCCCAACATGCGATCCACAATCAGCGGATGTCAATGAAAGGACGTGGCAACACCAACCTGGAAAAACACCTCCTTCTGCCTCGTTCAGATTTTGCTTTGCATACGACAAATAAAAGAACGGTAAATTTTGGCATTTATTGGCCGTTTCACCATGTCCTTATCTGGTACTATAAGTATCTTGCAGCACCAAGCGGTGCAGTCAGATATTTACACTTTACATTTGAAGGGAGGCAACGCAATGAAAAACCTGATCATGTATTGACCATATCAACCAAAAAAAAGGGTATGATGAACTATGAATTCCGGCCCATTGCCTCAACTGTTCTGAAAATGAAAAATGCACAAGGCATTGATGAGATGCATACAGCAGATCAGGAGGCTCGATGGAACATAAATAAGCTGTGCATTGGCTCTTTTAGAATATCCCTTTTGGACTATTATAAGCTGGACTATGTTAAGTGACTTCCAGCACGGTCTTTCTTGACCATCTTCTCAGTTTGCCTCGGGTCACCACTCTGTACTTATTCACAGTAAGATTTGCTCGTTTTTTTGATAGACCAAAAAAAAAAGTGAGAAAAGGGTAACCATGTACAAAGCAATGAAGTTTAGTTTTACGTTGGAATGCCGGCATTAGTAAGTCGTCGACTCTTCTTTTCTTGTTCCTGTACATTGCTGCTAAGTTTATTATGTACAAAATTTTCTTCTCTGCAACAGACAAGAAAAATAAAATAAAGGAATTTAGCGTCTGACAAGAACACCAAGAAATAAAAGCTGCAGAATAAATACAAATATAGTCTGTGCTACATAGATACACGCAGTAGTATTTGAACCTAGAGGCCAATCAAATCATACAATATGAAGAACAAATGCATTCAACGTGGGAAATATTGTAATTATTTCATAACTAAAATTCACTGTGGGAATTCGCTTGGATATATTTTTTAAAAAAATCATGAGCTGCAATTAGAAGTATGTATTTCATCTCAAGTTAGCATGAGAGTTTTTTTAAAGAGATTTCTTATACAACTCATTTTGTATTTTCAAAAGCAAAACGAGCTTAAAATCCAACTCAAACACGGATCTATATTTCCAAAAGCAAACAAACATAAAAACCGATTCAAACACGGATGACGTACTAAAATACCAACAAAAACATCTTCAATTTTTATAATAGTAGAGATAGAGATATGATATGCTCACCCTAAGATCGGACTCCTTTACAGCTTCCAATGTCTCAGCCATCTGCATTTGTCTAATCACTGTTGCATGCAATACCTGAACAAACAAATTCAAAAACATCACATATAAATAGACGAACAATGAAATACAACAACAAAGGAAGCTAATATTATCAGCTAAACTGCAAAAAGGTAATGAACACATATCCAATGAATTATAGCTTCAGTATGCACTCCACCCAAGCAAACAACTATATATTAACATGCCCACTCTAGTAGACTCCTAGGATCTGACCCATAGAAGGATTTACGTATGGCAGGTTAGTATAATTGCAAGCCTGCATATTAAGACTGCTATGAACATAACCAATGATAGCGATGTAAGATTTGAAAATGTTATAAAGCACATTTTTAATAAGTACAAAAAACGAATGGCCCTTGGGAGATCTCTTGTTAAAATTTTGGATTTAAATAGGCTGCATTGCATTTTCCTTCTATCTCCAATGTTTAACTTGTAAAGGTTGGACGAGCATAGCCCATGCAGTTCCTATTGGATAGTGTGATCAAAAGTCTCAGGAGTGGATTGGAAGTATCTTAAATCTGCATATTCAAATAAATAAAGCCACAATTTCATAGTTGACTTCAACTATGTTGGTTCAAAAATTCTCTTAACTATTTAACAGAAATTCATCTATCAATTACAGAACACCCTTCTGTGGTAAGCACATGACAGAGAGCTAACCTTAAACCTACAAAAAAAAAAGTCAGCACCATAATTCAATTACAGAACACCCTTCTGTGGTAAAACACCATTACCTTCTTTGTCTTCTCCAGATCAAATTCAATGCACTTTATCCTGTCAAAAGAATCCTGTATAGCACGATCCTTATCCTGTGGGATCTCTGGAGGCTTTCTGCTGAGCTGATTAAACATTGTCTCAAGTCTTTCAAGACGCTCTAGACAAGGATTTACACGATCTTCCTTAATTATCTGAAGATCTGCCTGATTACTGTGCACTGTTGTAGTATGCTGGGGGACATTTTCCAACTGTTGTCGATGACGGATGAAAATACGCAAAAAAGAGAGTACTTCAAGAATTACACCGAGAACTTTTTTAGAAATATATTTCAAGATCCCATGATCTGCATTTCCTTCACCATCATTTGGGACGTGACCTGCTAGTTTCAATTCATAGTTTCAAGAATCAGAGGGGCTGATCTCCTTACTTAGACAAGTGAATCAAAATATTAATGAATTAATTGTTTTTTAGAAAATAACTCGTGCATGCAGATTTTGACTGGATACCTGGCTCAGGCAAAACTCTGTTTATCGAGGGATTTTGTCTTGCGCTGTACTGTGCCGATCCATTTCCAGGAGGGTTGTATCTTGTATTCGTCTCAACAACTTTATCATCAGAACCACTGCATGTTGATCCTGACTCCCTGGTCTGCATGATAAAACCAGGAGATTAAGTCTGTTATGGAACGCCATTGGTGATGCATGCTATATGCAGGCACATGGTAACTGCAAAGAACATCTAAGCTACTTTTCATGACAACCGAAGTAGTAAATGTGTAGTTTAAGATGGAGCAGACAGATGTTCTTAAATAGTGGTAGCACAAAAGGACCAAGAACGGACCTCCTCATGAACTGGAGCCAAACTATGATACTCAAAATCTTCCTGTCCTATAGGAGATCCAAGATCATCAACATCTGAACCAGATTCAGCATTTGATGTATAACTAATTCTTTCTGGTAACTGAAAGAAGTAGCATCAAATAAAATGTCAAAATAGAAGATGGGACAACTGAGCATATGAGAGTTCATAGATTGAACAATTGGTAATCTTGCCTTGAGAACACGCAATCTTACAGAGCCTGTAATTGCTTCTTCTATATCAGATACTTGGCCAATGTCCTTCAACGCAGATGATTCCATGCAATGTACAAGCTACAATTGGAATTAAGTTAATGAACAGTGGCAGCAGAGTTACAAATTTACCTCCTGCTGCACTGTGCAGACTATGATATGCTAAGAGAAAAATGGCAAATTTAGAGATTTACCTTCATAATTAAAGGATCACTCCAGGGGCCTTTGTTGGATCGCAGGCATCCTCCCTGGCTAGAGCACATGCAAGAACCACCAAGAAACTCTGGTAGTTGGCTGCATATATATGTTGGTAAGCCAGGCACCACAGAACACCAACAAATCTTACATTTGAAATCAAAATAACATATAAGATCACAATCACCAACCTTGAGTCAATAGCTTCAAGAAGTCTGTGTTGGTATTTTGTTCCTAGAACCTGTAACAAATAGTAGGTATGAACACACACAAAGATCACAAGGTGAAAAGTGAACTTTCAAAGCTTGCAAAAGTTTGTACATGGATTTTAGACGAGGTTTTGGGGTCAAGAAGTCCCTTCACAGTGCTCCAGATCAGTTTAAAACCAGGCCCCGCATTTACAATGAACATTTGATGTAGTGTCTGCATGATTTAGGGCAAGCTTGGTAGTCAGCATGATTACAAAATAGGCCTAAATTTCATAAGTAACACCTACCTCAGGATAATAATCACCATCTATTTTCTGCATACAGCGCACCAAATCCCTTGCGATCTTGCTAAAGTTCTTCCAACCCTAATACACATAAAACAGAAGGAACAAGCTAAAATGCTATGAACCATTTTCCACTATTATGCAACCAGGACAGAGATCTACATTACTTGTAAAGAAAGGTACTGCTTGAAGAAAATAGTCTATTATCAAAAGGAAAACTATCCTGGGCCATATGTGCATATGTTTAAGGAAACTAATTGTCTGAACGTATACAGATCTACTCATGGCATTCTTATCTTGCATTGAGTGGATTTATCCCAAACCCTTCCGAAATTCCACCCAAGTGTTAGAATAAAATCCACTATACATTTGGTTTGCATGGATCAGATAAGATTCCCAATCATTAATTTGGAATTGGCAAAACAAAATATTTTGGTGTTCTTTCTCAAAACAAAATATTTTGGTGTTCTTTCTCAGTTGCTCCAAACATCATACAAATTTGACTAGGACAATGCTTTCCTTTTAAAACATGATTCTCAACTCAATATCATGAAGGATATTTATTTTTACATGTTCTTGGTGTTTAATAAACAATGATGAAAGCTAATTTCCAAATTGATGGTTTCATAACTTCATGTCTTTAATGCATCAACACCTTAAGAAATTGTTAGTTCAGGCAAATGTCTTTATTGTGAGCATGAAAGTATCTTAATGTAGGACTGATATTCTTTGTCAATTTTATTAGACAACTGCTAGCAAGAAGAAGACATAGTTAGGTGGCGATGGACAATTGAACATACCACACCGTGGACATCCAGTATTGTAGTTGTCGTATCAATATGCTTTTTAGCAGCAATTGAGCATGCAGGAAACTTCTCTCGGAATGCTCTCTCAAATTCCTGTACATGATATTTAATATAGCGTTCCACTGTTGTAATTTGTACAAGCTTACTGGGTTCAACTTTCCCAAGCAACTCGATATAGACAGGCCTTCCTTCCTTGTCAACACCATGATAACCATGGGGATAATACTGCAGCACCTCCTCTAGCTCATGAAATTCAAAATCCTTTAACAGAGAAGAGTTAGATGCAATCAGTATACATGTCGTAGTAAAGAAATTATGTGAGAAGCAATTGTTCATATCCATAGAGTCCTAGTAAAAATGCATCAAAGTGTAGTACAGTTTTCAGATCAACTCAAAGAATAGACAGTGTCTTTACTTCCAAAGTTGTGTCAGTCCCGAAATCCTTCCTCCAGTGCAGCATGTCAGCCCACATATGTGCTGCCTTTTCAACATCAAATTTCCTAGCTTTCAAGAATCTGCAGGATATATAGATCAGAATGAACAATCAGTAAGTGGGGCATTCGACAACCGAAAATACTTATATGATAATGTTTCAACTGATGCTAACCTAAGCATCGTGTGATAATCGTCATGCCTCTCAGGCAGCATGTCCCTGGCAAACAAAACCTCTCGAAAAGAGCTGACAGCCTGCTCCTCCTCCGCGTCCCTGACATCCTCTATCGTGATCTTCGGCACTCTGCAGCCCACTTTCCTCTTCCCTCTCTTCTTCAGCGAATGCGTCAGCCTCGTAGATGCATGCAGCGCCTTCTTCTTCAACGACCGTATCCTCGTCTGCCTTGGCTCATCCTCCGAGATCTCAGGGTCCCCTCTGTCCCTCCTCTCATCGTTACTAGCTGATATTTCGATGCCGTCGACATTGCTCTCTGCAACAACGCAACGCAATCCAGAGAGCATGAGCTGCATTGGCCATTATCCACTAAACCTACATACCAGCACGATAATCTACAACTTCATACCTGACATTCTCCACAAATGCACCCTCAGACGATCAGACTTCTCACTCTGTATTTTTCTCAAAGATCGCTGATCCGATACTTAGTCACAACCACACGGGCCTAGACGCTGCCAGAGACTTAATACAGATTAAAAATCAATTCAGAGAGTTGTACTAGAACAATAACGAACTCGCCGCACATTCATTCAACGATAAGCCATGGAAACAGCTAAAACCCGATCCCCCCAGAAAGCCCCCCAAAAAAAAGTGATCCGTTCAATCTGCAATAAATGCTCCCGCCGCGAGATCCAGCGGGAGCCGCACCCAACCCCCCCAACCGCCTCGGGAATCACGCGACCGCAAGCAGCTAGCTAGATCCAACCGCCCCCAATCCGCGGGCGAACTGCGCCCTTATCCGAATCGATCCGTACCTCGTCGCCGGGAGAGGAGGGGAGATCTGCAGCTAGCGGCACGCACGCATCCACCAGCTGCGGCGGCGCGGGACTCCTCCGATCAGGCTCGGATCGGAGAAGCCAGCGGGGGATACCCCCGGCGGCGAGGGAGGATTCGAGGCGGCGAGGGCGGCGGCGAGGGCAACGCGGAGGAATTCGAGTTCGGTGCGAGCGTTTGTTTTGTTTCGTTTGTTTGATCCGCTCTCTCCTCGCGCTTACGCTTCCTTGGCCTTCTTTTTCCGCCTACTCCTATACTACTACTAGTAGTGCTGCTTCTAGTGCTCTCGGTAACGGGGGGTTTCCTTTTTCGAGGGGCTTTTGATGTGGGGCCCACGCGTCAGTGGGGGTGAGCGTGCGCGCGTCGAGATTGACCTGGCGCGCGCGCTCCGCCCGGCGCCCGCGTTGCGTGACTGCGTTACGAAGCCCCGGGAGGGGGAGCGCCGACGCTCACGTGCGCGGTATCCGGGACACGTGGGGCCCGCTGTGAAGTGGGGTCCTGCAGAGCCACCGGCAGGAGGTAGGATAGGAGGTGGCTCCTCCCTGAGTCTCCTGACTTGACACAAAAGTATTGATACAAATCAGCCAAGTATACTCCCTCCTGAAAAAATAAACATAATAGGATGTGATTTATCATTGTATAATAAAGGTGTGCTTAGTTCACGCTAAAATTGAAAGTTTGGTTGAAATTGGAACGATGTGATGGAAATGTTGGAAGTTTATGTGTGTAGGAAAATTTTGATGTGATGGAAAAGTTGGAAGTTTGAAAAAAAAAGTTTGGAACTAAACTCGGCCTAAATCTGAATACAATATTCAGACTAGTTAATATGATAAATCATATT
>CM020179.1:39642541-39681727 GCA_009805545.1 Oryza longistaminata
CAAAGACGCTCTGATCCGATACTTAGTCACAACCACACGGGCCTAGACGCTGCCAGAGACTTAATACAGATAAAATTCAATTCAGAGAGTTGTACTAGAACAATAACGAACTCGCCGCACATTTATTCAACGATAAGCCATGGAAACAGCTAAAACCCGATCCCCCCAGAAAGCCCCCCAAAAAAAAGTGATCCGTTCAATCTGCAATAAATGCTCCCGCCGCGAGATCCAGCGGGAGCCGCACCCAACCCCCCCAACCGCCTCGGGAATCACGCGACCGCAAGCAGCTAGCTAGATCCAACCGCCCCCAATCCGCGGGCGAACTGCGCCCTTATCCGAATCGATCCGTACCTCGTCGCCGGGAGAGGAGGGGAGATCTGCAGCTAGCGGCACGCACGCATCCACCAGCTGCGGCGGCGCGGGACTCCTCCGATCAGGCTCGGATCGGAGAAGCCAGCGGGGGATACCCCCGGCGGCGAGGGAGGATTCGAGGCGGCGAGGGCGGCGGCGAGGGCAACGCGGAGGAATTCGAGTTCGGTGCGAGCGTTTGTTTTGTTTCGTTTGTTTGATCCGCTCTCTCCTCGCGCTTACGCTTCCATGGCCTTCTTTTTCCGCCTACTCCTATACTACTAGTAGTAGTGCTGCTTCTAGTGCTCTCGGTAACGGGGGGTTTCCTTTTTCGAGGGGCTTTTGATGTGGGGCCCACGCGTCAGTGGGGGTGAGCGTGCGCGCGTCGAGATTGACCTGGCGCGCGCGCTCCGCCCGGCGCCCGCGTTGCGTGACTGCGTTACGAAGCCCCGGGAGGGGGAGCGCCGACGCTCACGTGCGCGGTATCCGGGACACGTGGGGCCCGCTGTGAAGTGGGGTCCTGCAGAGCCACCGGCAGGAGGTAGGATAGGAGGTGGCTCCTCCCTGAGTCTCCTGACTTGACACAAAAGTATTGATACAAATCAGCCAAGTATACTCCCTCCTGAAAAAATAAACATAATAGGATGTGATTTATCATTGTATAATAAAGGTGTGCTTAGTTCACGCTAAAATTGAAAGTTTGGTTGAAATTGGAATGATGTGATGGAAAAGTTGGAAGTTTATGTGTGTAGGAAAATTTTGATGTGATGGAAAAGTTGGAAGTTTGAAAAAAAAAGTTTGGAACTAAACTCGGCCTAAATCTGAATACAATATTCAGACTAGTTAATATGATAAATCATATTCTATTCTAGATTTAGTTCTTTTTGACATGGTGAGTATGACATAGGTGATTTTTCTCGAAAACACTAGTGAATTGACATAGATATTAGGCAATGTTATTTATCACCTCTTCCTAACTTCTGCTCTCTCTTTTTTCGTACGCACACTCCTGCTAAAAAATATATTTTTATAATAATCTATATTGAAAGTTGATTTAAAAAAATTGTACTGATCATTTTGTTATTGTAGCTATTGTTTAATTAATCATGCGCTAATAGATCGCTCCTTTTTGTTTGGGAGGTGAACCGAACTCACCTCCACTATAAAACTTTGCTCTTAGATAGTGATGCTTAGAGCATATACAATAGTTCCCAATATCCCTACATCCCAAACAAATTACCACTTTTGGAGATTTGCGTGCTCCAACAGTCCCCTAGTACCTTCCTCTATCCCCAATGCTTATTGGTAATCACCAACACCCCCTCTCCCCTCACAGACAAACAGAGGCTTTGTTTGGATCATGGGTTAAGAGGAGCGGGATTTGAGGTAACGATATGAGTGAAGACTTAAGATGAAACGAGATATGAAAAATGAACGGCTAGGTCTAAAGGTTATCCTTCAATAAGATGAAATAAGATTTCTTTGTCCCATTATCCAAACATAGTCAAAAGGGAAGTTTCAATTCCCCTATACTCGCAGTTTGTTTTGGCGGCGCCACAACTATCGCCTCAATCGAGCTCCGTCCGTTCACCATCGTACTCCCTCTCCCCCCACTCCCACACCCCACCTACCAATATGCTTGAGGCCACCACTCCCTCACGACGGCGCCACGTCGACACTGCTGGAGTTGTGACTGTCCGCGGCTTCCCGCTGCATCGAGCTCATGCTTTGCGAGTGAGATCTTGTAGCAGGCTGCGATGATGATTTTCAAACATACATTGGTTATATAAATTGGAGGATTTTATAGAGAACGAAGTATATGGTAGTGCCGTGGAGTAGGCTGCGTTATCTCCTTGTTGGTATTGATTGAGGGGTCCTTCGCCGCGTTAGATAGTACGCACAACACCGTTTCAAAAATGTAAGACATCCTTATTTTTAGAGTAAAGAATATTTATAAGTTTTGACTAATGATTAAATAAACTAAAAATATGTGTTTAGTATTATGCATGTGATTCAGATTCATAGTTAATTAATTCCCTTAATTTAGTCATTAATATTATAAAATAAAATAAAATAATAATCAAAGCCGTAATAAAAAATATACACTATATCTTGGAATGAAGGAAGAATTACAATGTCTTTGTAAACTTATACCTTAGATTTGAATGATACATGATATTTGCATGAGAAGATACTACACATGGTGTGAAATGTGGATTTGCTTAGCACTTTAGCTAAAAGACGTGCCTTTTTAACCTTCAACAGTTTGTAACATAGACCAATTATACAAAGAGTATAGTAATTGGGACGGTATAGCCACACCGAAGTGCCATTAGAATTTAGAAGTTTAGAACGTACTGCCTCTGTTTAAAAATAAAACAATTCAGTTACTGAATGTAACACACTCGTAGTACTTTTTTTCGCTACACAGTACTGATTGCTTTATTTTAGAAAGGAGAGAGTAGGGTGTAAAACCAAGGAACAGCCTCGCCATCTTAAATAGCTAAATATTGCACATTACTTTCTCGCCGAAACACAGAGAAAGCAGAATCAGTCAACATCATATTCCATAGACAAATTTTCATGCACAAGTAAATGTCTGATATGATGATATATACAACATTTTGCTCCTCGTCCTCGTATAGCACTGGAATATCACTGAAAAAGAAAGATTTTATTGATACGAGTCGTGGTAGAGTATCCAGCGGACCAAACAGTTCAGGCCGAGAAAACTTACATGATGGCGCATCTCTTTGTTCTGCATTTGAATCTTCAGGACATCTCCAGTAATTTCATTCTGCAACTGAAGTTGAAGATGGTAAACATCACACACGTACTTTATACGGCTGAAGTTTGCTAACCCCACTTCACAAAATGTATATTAACCAAACCATATATTTACAAAATGTTAATATCTTACAACTATGATAGCAGCAAGTACATAGTAGATGTTACTAGTTTACGTCTGATCTAGCACGATTGCTATGTGGTTTTGATTCACATGTTTGTAAGGATTTGTTTCCACCTTGTATACACATTCTGAGAATCATGCATAGTGCTAGCTTTTTTTTTTTTCTCCAATTTCATTAACGAAACACCAGTTGTCTTGAGCATAGTGCTAGCTATACATGACTCTCCGTTGATAGTTTATCTAGTTTGATCCTTCAAAGAACAGTTTATCCCGTCCCCTATGCTATTATTAATATTAATCTGCTCCCATACATAGTATACGAGAGTTGAGTATACCCATGATTATAACTTACAAGAGTGTTGTCATCAAAAGCACATAAAATTTTTAACAATGGACAGAATGAAAATCAAGATCCTTAACCAGTCACATAAAAAAAGATTGATGCATTTGTTAACCTACCAATACACGACGAATATACACACATTGAAATGCTCACTTAGCCAAGGTAATTAGTCCATGAGAACACACTAAAAGGATGACCTACCAGAAACGAATGTTAACACATAAAGATGCGTAATATAGAACACACTAAGATGCTTGTTAAACTAGATAAAGCGTACAGCCACACAAAAACAACATTGCTAGTTTATTGGTGATGTTGGCATGGAAGAACATTAATTCAGAATGAAGTGGCAACATTTTTCACGCCAAAGTTCTCAACTTGAAACCCTATTGGTCATTTTCAGGCATAGAGTCAATCATAGGTGTTCTACCAACAACAATTGCCACAGCATTATCAAATCTTAGGAAATAAATTGTACCTGGCAGGCCATAATTAGAGCTTGGGCTTTAGTGTTACCACTGAAGTAGTCACGGACAGGCTTAAAGAACAAAAAATTACAGTAAGAACAAATTAAGAGCAGAGAATAACGAGTAGTTAAATTAAGGGGAAGAACATAATGGCAAGATAAAATATCTACAAGCATCCCTCGGATTTGGTTGAACTCCTGCATATCCAATATCCTGTAGTAGTTCACATACTGATTGGAACCAGACCATCATCCCGCAATCCCACTGCTCATTGTGCAACTTTATTTACTAAAATTATATTAAAGAAAATCTTGTTTGTCGCTAGGTATCTTATTGAAATGTGGACTTGGACCAGCCTTACACCCATAATAATGCAAAAATTCCCCCTTAAAAACACTCAACTTTCATTTGTATACAAATAATTCCATGTACAGCTTTATTAAAAGGTGTTTTTAACCTAAATAGCCTAGTGATCCTAGTAGAAGCTATCAACACATGACTAGCCATTTGGACAGTAGCTCTTAAGAGAGCAATATATATAAGTTACCTCTAGTATGTTTATTGCTTTCTCAAGAGCCATCTTAACATCAGCAGAATTGAGATAACCTCTTTCATAATCAACACTAAGTTCTTCCATGCTTACAAATGTCCTGTAGAAAGGTAAAAATCTATATCATGGGGTTTGGAGTATGATATCAATCTATAGCACTTATATTTACAGCATAGCAAATTTGTTTATTTCGTGAATTAGTATTTACTAAGCTGCATGGACTGATTATTGAATGTAGATTGTCATGATATAGAATGGATCAGTGTACATTCTATAGTTGAATAACAAAATTGGCCTTTGTAACTTTTAGTAGATAAGCGAAAGATCAAAGAACCTTACTTGGTACTACCATTCCATTCATTCTGGACTACCTCCAAGTTCCCAAACCAAGGTAGGATGATATATTTGATATACTCCAAACATGGGTTGTGTACCACTACTTTTGGAGGACAGAATGCCCTCTGTATTTTTGAATTTAAAGTGTGCTGCAATGAACGAAATGGCATTTTCAGATAACCATAATCATAAAAAAAAAACAGTGAACAAGAGAGCTAAATATTGCCCATAGATCATAATACAAACCTGATTGTCCCCTAATAATACAGCGCACTGTATATCTCATGGAGAATTACAAGAATGGCACAAGTGTTCAAAATTAACTACTTGATCAGCATTTAGAAGGACTTGACTAGTGAAGCAAAAATACAACAATTTGAGATAAATCTCTTGTACAGAAAAAAAAAGTTTCAGGTGTAAAAGGGGTTTTACCACATAGGCTGAGAGAGATTCAACTATGAAAACTATAGGGCTAAGTGGATAACATATTCTTAATATGGCATCAGGAGGCAATAAAGTTATTTTATTGTCTGCATCATTTTAATCTATTTAACTTGTACAAGCAATACAGTTGATCCCCCAAGTGTAGTTATTAGTATTTCCATATCTTTCCTTGGGCAAGCCATATTGTCCCTATTACTCAACCTTTAGATGAATAAGTAGTACAGACGGATGTTTAATTCATTTAGCTAACCCAGGCAGCTCAAAACCTAACAAAATCCTACATTTTCCACGAGACACAGCCTCAAGCTTCTAACCAAGAATACCATCCGATCATTAAAATGCCACAATTTATTTACATCAATGATGCTATACGGAATGTCAAATCTGTTTTAACAAAGAAAACACACTAGTATCATCAGAAAAGATGGTCCATCTCAGTATCTCACTTATTGATGCTTTGGCTTAAGGAAAACAACAATTTTTTTCTTGCAAAACAACATGCATTCACATAAATATTACATGCAACAAATTTCATAATGTAGCTATCACGTAATTTGTTCATATTGTCATTTTTCTTAATTACTATTGCAATACACCTACTCCTATATATTGCTATCAGTTACCATTTTTCCACAGCAATTGTGAGTGTATGCCCTCCAAAACTCTTGAATTCAACCAGATTGTGCATATATTTAGCTTAAAAATATGCAAAAGGGAGATCGATATATTGGCCTTAGCAATAAAGGCCAGATAGCCATTGCAAAATCATCAGTTTATCACACAAAATACCTCCTCATCATGCATGAAGATAGTTCGTCCACGATCTCTCAAGTCCACATATTCAGGATCTTCTAGTAAATTAGGTAGAGCATCTGCAATTGAACTCTTCAAGTTAAGGATACATTTCAAAGAATGCCAACATCAACGCTAAAACAGCAAAAAAGTACAAACATATGCATCCATCATTAGCAAACTGGGGTTAACAGAAAAAGAGGTCTGATAATCATACCATGCAGCAAAATAGTTGGTTTGTTCACCCAGTTTATGTTTTCGCAATAATCTCTAGTGAGCATGATAATATCTCGTTGATCCATGCTGAATAGCCATATGTTCGTCTGCAGTTCAACAATGGAAGGCTGCGAGTATTTTCGTGCAGGGCCAAGATAATCTATAAGTAATATATATATAGCAAACTGTTCATTACAATAGTTGACCTAAACTAGAACTGGAAGGCTATTACTTGAGAGCTAACATTGTGATAACTGATAGCAATTCTACAGGAAGGGCACTTCATATCAAAGATCTTCTTAGAGTAAGAATATAAAAAAAATGCTAGGAAGCTTCATCCCAGCATCATTTGCAGGCATTCAGAATGGGAAATATGGTGCGCTGTTTTTCAAGGTTTTACGTACCTAACTACCTATTGAAAATTGAGTAACTTATTTGAGGAACTTAATAAACAGACAGACCTACCAATCTACTCCACACTAGCTTATCAGCCTTAAGCTTTTTTGTTATTATTTTGAATGAAAATCCTAATGTGTCTGTTCACAGGGCTTTCTCTTCACATAATGTATGATATAGTATCCTGTGCAATGTTATGAATGGTATATATCATTATGTTCATCTTCAATCACTTACAATAATTTGTGTTCCTCTAACTGACTAATTTCTAAAAACCAACCTTCTCGCATAATATAGAAGCAACCTGCATGCAAGGATAAATTATCTCAGCAGCAGGAAGTATTTGTGGCCCATGTTCTGCATTACTCCAAAAGATCCTGGTTGGCAAACAGTAATGATGTGATTTGTTTCTTACAAGAACAAAGACTGATTTGGTTATGCAATGAACAAGTTCAAGGTTCGCAAGTGAAGAGAACCTAAAAATGCAAAAGAAGGAAATAATACCTTGCAATTCTTTTCATGGTATATCTTCTGGAGACATCCATGGCAACTGGCCAGTAATCAACTGCATGGAGATTCAATTCATCTGACAACCACACAAGCTCTACCCTGTCAAGGTCCATGCCAGCTGCTTTCCACATCTCAATATTGAGATAGCCAATGTTCCGTATTTTACTTAGGTTGTTGCCAATCTTATAATGACGCTGCAAAAACCAATCTGCCATCACAATTTTGACTGCACAACCAGCTTTGACCATCCTGTTGACATAGATAGTCTTCATAATCCCCTGCATGATGACAGATCGATATAGCCAATTCATTTGCAAACAATATATTAAATGTATGAACTATCTTGGCATGAGCAGCAATTAACTGTTTATACTGATGCATTAGGTAGAAAATGGCCTAAGTAATTCCAAGATTCCCTTTAATCGTGTGTTTTACTGTTTGTGTGTGTTGTACCTGCTCTATGTCCATATTGGTCGATGGCTCAAACCAAACACAGCATGTAGGGCTGGGCTTCTTCTTCTTCAGCAGGACGCGGAGCTCATCCTCATAGATGCATTCATCTCCAATGCTCCTCAGGAGTGCAAACTTCTCATCAGAATTCATCACCGCGTTATCCCTACAAGAGAAACGTCAAAGTCAAGTGCCATTACAACAACAAACTTTTCGGATGTAAAATCACAAATCCCGCATGAACGTATGCTTACTCGGTGATGTCGAAGGCGACATTATCTGAGTTATCCATCATTGCGGCGGGGTCGGCGGCCCGAGTGCGGCAGATGAGGTGGGGCGGGTTGCAGATGGCAGCAGAAGGAAGAAGCGGCTGGTATCAGCGCCGGGCGACCACCGCAGGTGGGAGGGATAACGGCGATGCGGCGGCGGCGGCGGCACATTGGGGAGTATATATAGCTATATGAGAGGATTCGGATCGGCATCCAACCGTTGAACAAGGAAGCAATCCAATGGTTGGATTAAGATGCTATCTCTTCCATCTTTATGGGCGGCGGCGGCAATGGCGCAGGTAGGCATGGACAAGGGAAGGTGCGACGAGACGGCATACCGGCGCAGCCGCGCAGCTCGCCCGCCGGCCGCGATGCTCAGCTATATCCTTCTCCCGTGGCGCGAGTTCATCCACAGGCCGGTTTGCGCCTTCCTACATATCGCCACGCCACTCCGCCGCCTGCCGCCGGCGGGAGCTTTCCGCTGAGCTCCCGTAGATCGGGCTCGAGCTCGAGCTCGCCCGTGGTCCGCCTCCGCTGTAGCATAGAGCCATAGAGCAGCGCAATCGCTTCATCTCACGGCTCACGCTGCTGGCTTGTGGTCAATTGGGAAGAATGGACTGGGGAATGGATATCCCTCCTCCTTTTCTGTATGCCACTATAAAATTATTTAAACTTTTTTTTAAATAGATTAATATATATTTTATATCATTCCATAAACATACATGTTAAAATTTAACTTTTATAAGTTGCAACAAAAATAATAAAATATTTTCAGTTTTATTTTGTTATTTTTGTTACAAGTTATAGAAATTGAATTTGGTATTTTATGTTTGTTGAGTGATATATTTCATATTAATCTATGTTGTTAATTTTTTAATTTTTTTGTGTAACTATTTAAATGACATGTAAACAAATATGGGATATCCCCTCGAGCGATGAAAATCCATATCCACAATAGTTGAGCGAACGGATATATTAAGGTCATGTTTGCGAAGGAGAATAAACTTTGAGAATAGGGTCGATTTGATCCTTAGAAGTTTCATTTTAGATAAATATCACTACTATTCATTTAATTGTAATCATGCTATTACAATATCTGCAAAATTATATCAATGTCATTTTATGCCCGTCCATCATTTTTCTACCATATTTTATATGATTAAAATACCCAATCAACATGTGGACCCACATGTTTTTTCAACTTCTTCCGGCATTCCTCCATATAGTCCGCCACCAAGGCCTTCTATGTGCTACATGACCTCGTCGCCGTCAACGCCACGACGCACGAGGGAGTTGTTGCCATCTTCGAGTAGAACTCTACTTCTCTTTCCTTACTCGGATCACCTTCTATATATAATGTATGATTTTATATAAAACTTGGTATACTGTAGGTTTCACTGAGCCCAACCCAAAAGTATTGTACATGCCTTACCTATAACACAGACACGTAGTGTGCATAGTAACTAACAAGTATCACGAAAAAATTTATAAAGGAGTTTATATCTACGGTTAAAGTCTTATATTCGAATTTATCATACACGAGGAGGAAAAAAGATTCCAATTTATTTATACTTTTAAAACTGTTAGTATTGAATTTTTTATTAAAATATAAAATATAATGAATTTAAGGTTAAAATTTTATAATATTGAACATACGCGTACAATTTTGTAATCAAAGAGAGAGAGAGAAGCCGTAGGTCCTTTGCACCGATCTCCAAGTCCCCTCGGCCTCGACGCCAGCACGCGACCCCCGTCTCTAGCGAGTTCTCCCGTCGTCTGCGGCTCTGCACCGATCTCGCGAGCCGCCGGCAGCGGGTGCCGACGTCGTGCTGCTTCCGCCGCATCCTCGCCGGTGAGCACCCATACGCAAATCCTCCTTCCCACCCCTCTCTATCCACACCTCTTCTCTTTGCCCCAACCTTCCTCTCTTCTAGATCTGGAAGCTTTTCTCTTTGCCTTAACCTAGCACTAATAACAGTTTGTTCCTAGAAACAAAAAATGGGTGTTCAACTGAATGTCTGAATCCCCATGCCCCAGATCCGGTCCTGAATGCCCTGCGTTCAGGGTAGCTCCCTTCCTGATTCACGATGTTTTTCAGTGAGCACTGGTGCATTTTGTTTTGTTTTCTTATAGCACCAAGTTGAGCTGATGGATGATTAAATACATCCCATTTGCTCGTTCGCTACTTTCGTGTCATATATGCCTAATAAATCATGGATGCTAAAATCCTAGTAACAAGTAACAAGTAAGAGTCGATCTATTTGGTACATTTGATTCACCCAGATATGGATGCTTATCGGTGAATTAATTAAGAAACCTGTCCATGATTTCTATGTGTGTTCTGTGTATAGTATTCTTCTTGAAGAGAAGTACTTCCTCCGTTTCACAATGTAAGTCATTCTAGCATTTCTCATGTTCATATTGATTTTAATGAATCTAGATAGATATATATGTCTACATTCATTAACATCAATATGAATGTGGGAAATGCTAGAATGACTTACATTGTGAAACGGAGGGAGTATCATCTAGTAGCCGCATTGTCGTCTTATATATATTTTAAATGTGAATGATATTTTTTCCCCTCCAGATTTTAGGTCAAGTTTTCCAGGATTTGCTAGTCATGGCCAAAGGCTGGATATTCTCTGCTGTGTTAATGGTGTTTCTAGTTTTGGCTCCCCGCTGCGAGGCGTTCTATTTGCCAGGCAGTTACATGCACACGTACCGGCAAGGCGAGGAAATATGGGCAAAGGTGAACTCACTCACTTCCATTGAGACTGAACTGCCATTCAGCTACTACAGTCTCCCATACTGCCGTCCCCAAGGTGGGATAAAGAAGAGTGCTGAAAATCTAGGTGAGCTACTGATGGGTGACCAGATTGACAATTCCCCATACCGGTTTCGTGTGAATGTCAATGAATCACTGTATCTGTGTACCACAAACCCACTTGACGAGGCTGATGTGAAGCTACTCAAGCAGCGAAGCCGAGACCTCTACCAGGTGAACATGATTCTCGACAATCTTCCTGTGAGGAGATTTACTGAACAGAATGGAGTGACCATTCAGTGGACAGGCTATCCAGTTGGTTATACCCCGGAGGGAAGCAATGAGGTCTACATCATTAATCACCTGAAATTTAAGGTCTTGGTCCATAGGTACGAAGGAGGTAAAGTCAAGGTAGTTGGAACTGGGGAAGGAATGGAAGTGATCTCAGAGACAGAGACAGATGCCAAGTCTGGCTATGAGATTGTGGGATTTGAGGTTGTCCCATGCAGCGTGAAGCGTGATCCTGAAGCTATGTCAAAGCTTAAGATGTATGAAAAAGTTGATCCTACAAACTGCCCTGTGGAGATGGAGAAATCTCAATTGATTAGGGAGAAAGAGCAGGTTACTTTTACATATGAGGTTGAATTTGTAAACAGTGATATCAGATGGCCATCACGGTGGGATGCATACCTGAAGATGGAGGGTGCTAAAATTCACTGGTTCTCAATCATGAACTCGTTGATGGTAATACTGTTTTTGGCTGGAATTGTGTTTGTCATATTCTTGCGGACGGTGAGGAGAGACTTAACTAGATATGAGGAGTTGGATAAAGAGGCCCAAGCTCAGATGAATGAGGAGCTCTCTGGGTGGAAGCTTGTTGTTGGTGATGTCTTCAGAGAACCAACATCATCAAAGCTTCTCTGCGTCATGATTGGTGATGGGGTTCAAATTCTGGGTATGGCAATCGTCACCATCTTCTTTGCTGCCTTTGGGTTTATGTCTCCTGCATCAAGAGGAATGCTGCTCACAGGGATGATATTTCTTTATATGTTGCTCGGAATTGTGGCTGGATATGCTGCTGTTAGGCTCTGGAGGACTTTAAAAGGAACTTCTGAGGGATGGAGGTCTGTCTCCTGGTCAACAGCCTGTTTCTTCCCTGGTATTGTCTTTGTTGTCCTCACCGTGTTAAACTTCATGCTGTGGTCAAGGAATAGTACAGGAGCTCTTCCCATTTCACTTTTCTTCACGCTTCTGTCCTTGTGGTTCTGCATCTCTGTGCCGCTTACCCTTCTCGGTGGTTTCTTTGGCACAAGGGCTGAGCCAATAGAATTCCCAGTTCGAACCAATCAAATACCAAGAGAAATCCCTGCAAAAAATTACTCTTGGCTCCTTGTGCTTGGTGCTGGGACTCTGCCTTTTGGAACACTATTCATCGAGTTGTTCTTTATTCTTTCGAGTATTTGGCTTGGAAGGTTCTACTATGTGTTTGGGTTCCTCCTTGTTGTCCTCCTCTTGCTGGTTGTGGTCTGTGCTGAGGTATCTGTTGTTCTTACCTACATGCATCTTTGTGCGGAAGATTGGCGTTGGTGGTGGAAAGCTTTCTTTGCCTCTGGAGCAGTAGCGCTTTATGTGTTCCTGTACTCTATCAACTACTTGGTGTTTGATCTCAGAAGCTTGAGTGGCCCAGTTTCTGCTACGCTCTACATTGGATATGCTTTCGTTGTCTCTCTTGCCATTATGCTGGCTACTGGGACTGTTGGGTTCCTGACATCATTCTCTTTCGTCCACTACCTTTTCTCATCAGTTAAGATTGATTGAAGACCATACCTTACAAATCTCCAAGGATGACTGTACACTGAATCACTCTAAAGCAGCAATGATTTGATCATGGCATCTGAAGGCCCTTTACACAGTTGTGATGTCTTCCTTATGTAGCTAATTACTGAGATTATTGTACCACGATGAATATGGTGATGGTATGTACCAGCATATATGCTTTTAAGCTTGCATTCATCATCTTTTCTTTGTTAAAATTTTGTTGATTGTGCAAATGCTTTCTGAAAAGACCATGAATTTTACTTAGCATATCAGTGGTACATTATGGAGTGATTGCTTTGTTATGTAAGTTGACTTTGCAATTGACCGGTTATCTTGAGGTATAACATCTTGTTCTGGCTTGTTTTTTCTTGTAACTTACCTCCTTTTGGCAAGATTCCATACAGACTACTACTAGTTTTACTTTGGTTATAATGTATGATAGTTCATACACACATTTTTTTACCTGAACCATTTATTGCCAGAAGTGAGCTGTAATCATTTTATTTCGGCGTATGCACATGTGTTTCTAGTCTTTTATTTCAGTCTTCTTTAGATTTATATCTGTTCAGATTTCTGTAATTTCTGAATTCTGTAACAGATAGTTCATATACTTTGAACAGTGCTTTATTGGATAACTTCACATGTTTCACCATTATGTTGAGGTTTCTAAACTACACTGTCACGTAATGTAATAATGTACTACACATGTAGCTACACTTGAAACATGACGTGTATATATACATGTATTAACAGTACCACGGCTATTTTTGCACATAAATCCAGAATATGTCATTCTGATCGTTGCTGTAAAGCGTTAGTTGTGAGTGTGTAGCTTACCTGTAAAAATGACAGGGTGCAAACTCTGCATGTTTGCCTGCATCATGCAAGGTGAACGTGTCCTCCAAATGCTATATTGTTTGGTAGCTTTGAACAATACTTCACACACAACCCAGTATACATGTATCGTTGATGGTTCCATGTTTCCGGTGAAATGCGTTGTTAGGCAACTTGAGCATTTTCGTCATTAGGAGTTTCTGACCACTCCTCTTATGGCAGTTGGAACTTCAGTTTAGATGGTGCTTTATTCAGTGCTCAGTTGTCTTCTTGGGTTAATGACATAACAAGATGTCAATTGTTTTTCTTTGGGGGTCCGGAAGCAAGTCTCATTCTTTGCTGTTGTGGTTTTTGGGGGGTGGGGGTGGGGGGTCTGGAAGCAAGTCTCATCCTTTGCTGTTGTGGTTTTGTGCTGCATTATTCTTCCCCTTGGTAACCGCTGTTCTTCTCTGTCACAACAGTCATGACATACAAAATCTACCAGCAAAAGGCTGATGCCGATGTGGGTTGCTTTAAGTATTCAGCCTTTACCTCCCCCATCCACATAGTCTTCTACTGTTCTACAGCTCTACTCTACCTACAGACTTTGATCTCTGCAGCTTTAGAACACTACTACTTAAGAGGAAACTGCATACTGCTTGTGGTGTTTGAGTGGTTTATCATATATCAAAACAGTATTCTTGTATGGCAAACTGGCATGTGCTTTGTATCTTGCTCCTGATGCACACCATCAGCCTTTTCTGTCAATTGTGATCTGGGCTAATTCAAAACTGAAAGGTAGTATACACATGCAGGTAGTGTTTCTTGAAGAAACTTGTCCCTTTCCATGCTCATGCAATCCATCTGAATTATTTTTATTTTTTCCTTAAGTCCATGCTTATATTTTGTAGGCATGTTTGCAATGTTTCAGCTATGTTTTCTGACTTTGTAATAGTAAGTTTTGTTTTCTCTGGGCATTTGCGAGCAGCCTTTGTTGGAACACTTGACAGATATTCAATATTAAAGAGCTGTTCGATTACAGTCCTTATGTTTTATCCCCTGATATCATACTGTTGAATGCTAGGTGGCTGCTACTTGTTACGCTGCTTCTGTTTACAATGAATCTTGTAACGAGTTAATGCCTTTGAGCAATTTTCTTGATAAACATGTGTCTACATGAGTTTTAGAGTTGCTGTCAACCTGTCCGCCGTGCATACTCGTTTTCTGAATTCTGAAGGTTGTAATCAAGTCACAGTTTTTCTGTTAGTTGCCACATGTTCCGACGTCTGTGACATGGTTAACAGTTTCTGGTAAGCTGTAACAGTAGGCCAACATACGCCGCTTCAAACCCCTATGATTCCTTGAAGAAATTATGCAGCGTTTAGATATGGCTGCATGTATTCTTGTTCACTGTTCATGGTATGCTTATGATATTCTGATGTCTGCACTCCATTTTGTGGATAATATACTTGCACTCTTTCTGTTGCTTTTTTTTTTGTGAGAAATATGTAGATCTACACCCAGTTGTGCTCGCATTTTCTTCCCTGGACCTTGACACGGGATCTCCCACTAGATGAATAAAGCAGAAGTTTATTGCCACCCAGTTTGAAAGAGCTGAGTGGCTGATGGATTATTTGTTTTGCGATAATATTTGAGCGTATAAATGAATAAATTAACTATGAATAATATAAAGTTGAAAAATTGTTTTAGAAAAGTTTCTAAGCAGTTTATATATATAAAGTTATTGCCAAAAAAAATGCTGAGGAAATGTTACCGCAAAAGGTGTTCAGAAGTTCGTCTGTGATCAGCAAAATCAGATGCGTATAGTGGACACCGCAAAAAACACAGTATATGACAACTTGACAGGTAGCAAGATAGTTTAACTGGAATTGTAACAAACTGCGGTGGTGATTTGGTGAGTGCTTTTAACCTGCTCCGGTTGTATATTTGCAACTACCCACGGCTCATTTCAAATTTTTTTTACCGGACCTTGAAAAGTAAGGGAGGAGGCACGATGATACAGGGGGAAGATATGGATGGATCATGGATGGATGGATGGTGGCCGTGGAGAAGCACAGGGAGGACAGGAAGGGGACGACGCCGTGCAAAGCCCATATCCTGGCCTTTCCAGTGGATGGGCCACTGGGCCGGGATCACGGCCTATTTCATCTGTTTTGGTCTGGACCGCCAATTCCATACCTGATCGAACGAATCGAACGGTTCCCCATCTCCGCCGGCCGGCGGCGGGCGTACGTCCTCCGGCGACCACCCTATTCATTTAATTGTAATCATGCTATTACAATATCTGCAAAATTATATCAATGTCATTTTATGCCCGTCCATCATTTTTCTACCATATTTTATATGATTAAAATACCCAATCAACATGTGGACCCACATGTTTTTTCAACTTCTTCCGCCATTCCTCCATATAGTCCGGCCTTCTATGTGCTACATGACCTCGTCGCCGTCAACGCCACGACACACGAGGGAGTTGTTGCCATCTTCGAGTAGAACTCTACTTTTCTTTTCTTACTTGGATCACCTTCTATATATAATGTATGATTTTGTATAAAACTTGGTATACTGTGGGTTTCACTGAGCCCAACCCAAAAGTATTGTACATGCCTTACCTATAACAGTGACACGTAGTGTGCATAGTAACTAACAAGTATCACGAAAAAATTTAGAAAGGAGTTTATATCTACGGTTAAAGTCTTATATTCGAATTTATCATACACGAGGAGGAAAAAAGATTCCAATTTATTTATACTTTTAAAACTGTTAGTATTGAATTTTTTATTAAAATATAAAATATAATGAATTTAAGGTTAAAATTTTATAATATTGAACATACGCGTACAATTTTGTAATCTATTCTTCTTTTCTCCTTGACTATCTAAAACTGTCGTAAGTTGAAAACTTTCAAACATAAACTATATACTCTTGTAATATAATTTTATTATAATTGACATTATAGCTTCAATGCAACTATACGGCTCCATCTTTTAGCTTATGCATATGCATAACCAAAACGCTTATTACTAACTAGAAAATAATTTGCGAGTAAAAAATTTTATATATGTGTTTTAGTGATTAATAAACAAATGCGGTAAAATAAACTACAATGAAAAAACCCCACAAAATCAACATCAAAATTAAATTTTAAATTTTGGCTTATAAACAGAAGCGAAATGATAAGGTAGATAGTGTAATTACATTACAGTTACACTACAATTATAAATATTTTACCCAAACAACTTATGATAGTTTTTTTTTTAGTATTTCTCTTTTTTTTCAGCAAGCAAGCACGTATACTAAAGCTAGCTGGATCCCCGGAGTCATGCATACCAACAGTGGCATCCGAGCTGATGTGAGAATTTCTGATGGTGATGGCCACAGCTGCCGGCCCCCACCAGCAGAGCAGAGCAACCACCTGACGTCATGCGTACCAGTCGGACCACCAACCAATCCAATAGCCATCAGATTGCACTGCAGAGTGAGTGCTGGTTCAACAAGGATGATTTTGTCATCAGGAAAGCTTTCTTTATATAAAGCACGGGCATGTAGCTACAAAGTATGAGCTTTCTTAACACTAGGCTGAACTGCCCAGAGAAGAAGAGAGTGACAAGCAAGATCGAAGATCGAATCAAGCTACCGCCATGGGAGGAGCAGGGGAAGGCGACGGCCAGACGGAGCCGCTCCTCGAGAAGCTCTCCAGTTCCTCTTACTCGTCGGAGGAGATTGACAAGAGAACAGGTCAGGTCTAATCATCAGCTAATCCTTCGCAAGATTACTCTTTCATTTTTTTTATTTGCTTAAATACCTGCATCGAGATCATCCGTCACAAGGTTTCCAATCTTCCAGCTCTGACTTCTGAACTGTCTGTGCTGTGATGATCTTCCTGACTTCTGAATTGTCTGCGCTGTGATGATCTTCCTGTGTAGCTGATCTTAATTAGCACCAGCTACAGCTAGCTAGTAAATTTTTCCCCGTTTGATCGATCTATATTGCTGGATTACATATATCCCTACATTAGAAAAACACGGCTAAGGTTGCATATATCCGGTTAGATGTAGATGCTTCATAAAAAAAAAAACTTCTCTAAAACATAATCAAGTTACTGTGGTGATATCAACAGGGACGGCATATCACTGTACACATTAATTTCTGATTATGTTCCAACGTGGTTCGTACAAATTAATTAAGGTGCGGTAGTCACATTGCTGTGATTGCCCTTCAGGTCACTGTCTCGTAACAATTAACCACTACGATGGACTGCGATTGCGTGGGATAGATTTGTTTAAAAGTTTGCAAGATCAACAAGAAAACCTCTAGCATCTAATAGGTTAATATTTTTTTAGGATATCATGAACATCTGAAATGATAACGGGAAATAGCTCAAAGCAAAATACGACTTATTTTTCCTATATAATGGAAGCAAATTACGACATGAAGAAAACAATTCAATTGTGAGCCTTATCAGATAGTTACATTGGTATGAAAATTTAAAAAAGAAAATAACTTAACCGGCAAGGACATGTCTGTCCCCAAGACTTTTTACTAAGAAGAGAAAACCTTAACCAAAACGGCCGAGAAAAGCTACGAAACCTTAGCCCCCAGTCCCCCACACAAGGACTCTCCCATGGATTGATTCTTAACATGTGCTTTGATATGGTTAACTCTAACTTTATAGATACGCAATCAGAGTTGTGCGTTGGGCCTTTTTTTAACGCCGATCATTCATCTTTGCACGAACAAATTATCTTACCGTGCTACATATTAATGTCTGAGTTATTAGAAAACACTAATCCAGTCCATGTATATGTGAACAAGCATATCAAGTTATGAGCAGCCGCCCAACACCTCGTATGCTTGCACATAGGACACGAGAAACTGATCAATTGGAAGGTAAAGACATCTTGGATCATGCGTGCGCTCTGTGAGGGACCATGAGTACTCGAACAATACATACAAAGTGAAAACTTTTAACTAGAAAAAAAGAGTCATATCCAGGAGAGATATACTCATATGTGCCAAATATAATACTCCCTCCATCCCAAAATGTTTGACGCCGTTGACTTTTTTAAACATGTTTGACCGCTCGTCTTATTAAAAAAATTAAGTAACTATTTTTGTTTTCCTATCATTTGATTCATGGTTAAATATACTTTAACGTATACATATAATTTTATATATTTCACAAAAGTTGTTGAATAAGACGAACGGTCAAACATATTTAAAAAAATTAACGGCGTCAAACATTTAAGAAAAGAGGGAGTAGCAGGTCACGCTATATGAACAAGAGGTCCAGCTCCAGCCCCATGAGTCATGAATTGCATATGCGAGAGGCTCTAATTGATGGGCGGTGCTTGCAGGAACGGCATGGACGGCGACGGCGCACATCATAACGGCGGTCATCGGCTCCGGCGTGCTGTCGCTGGCGTGGAGCGTGGCGCAGCTCGGCTGGGTCGGAGGACCGGCAGCCATGGTGCTCTTCGCCGGAGTGACCCTAGTCCAGTCCTCCCTGCTCTCCGACTGCTACATTTGTCATGACCCGGACCACGGCGTCGTCAGGAACAGGTCCTACGTGGACGCTGTGAGGTTTTACCTAGGTGATCATCTCCCCCAAATTTTTTTTCCAAATTTTAGATTCTAGATTTTTGTTTGCACGTTTTTCGTATAAAAATTTTCTATAAAAATTTTTTTCATGAAATACTTTTCTATAAACAAGTTTTCAACTTTGTAATAATTAATTGATTCGTTTAGTTATACTCAAATGGCTATCGTAAAGATTATATTATCCGTTGATTTCCGCTATCTCAAAAAGGACCATGGTTTTACTGTTTGCACGCACATGAAAGTAGAATGGGTTGATATCATACAGTACAGTAGGTGGTATACTATATGGCACACTGACAACAATTGTGTTTAGTAAAGAACATTAGAGAAAAATAATACTAGAAATGCAATCGTCAGAAGTTGCAATTATTGCCAATAAAATTAATGCTGTCTCTTTGCCTCACAAGGGGAAGTCGATGTACAAGTGCGTACGGGTAGATAGGACGAACAGAAAAAGAAATTGATCGATGATACACGGTTCATCGACCGATCTGTACTTTATTAATAGTTAAAATTATCAAATTGTGCCATTTTATGCTAATGACTTAATTAATGTCACTACTGACGGTGGATAGCATGAACGGTGGCTACAGGTGAGAAGAGCCAGTGGTTCTGTGGTTTTTTCCTCAACATCAACTTTTTCGGGAGTGGGGTGGTGTACACACTCACCTCGGCCACCAGCATGAGGCAAGTTCATTTTTCATGTGAAACTAGCATCTTAGGTCGCGTGTTCACGCGACTGTTACCTCTCTATCTATTAAATATATTTATATGCTATTTACGTTAATTGACGTAAATGTTTAATAACAATTAATAATAAATATGTTTTTAACATATATTTTTTAAGAAGTGCAACTATAACATTAATGGATTTATATATCTTGATTTGTCATTAAGAATATTATCGTAACAACAAATAATTTATCATATATTACCACCGCCATTACCTCCTACAATATCTAAATGCGTCATTTGTAGTAATAATGTAAATAGCCACATCTGTTACGTGTTGCAATTCTGTCATCACCAGTTGATAAGTATCTATACACGTTTTTATCATAAAACTTATAATCATATGGTTTAAATCAACTTTAAAAAATCAAAAAATATTATGTTCTCCATGTCACATGATTTTTTAATTTAAGATGTGGTGAAGTAATTGATAGTATTAGATTATGTAGCTATTCATATTTTCACGGATACTTGTTATTGTTGATATAATAGAATTACTGTTGAAATACTCATTGGTGATTTTTTTTAAAGGATAATTTTGAAGGTATTTTTTCACTCTCATATCTTTGTTCCCACATATTTTATGGGATGTGCTTGAAGGGTTTAGAACATCCCCTGACACTAGTTGCTTTTTTTGACTGATTTTTCTCTATTTTGATCCAATGGTTCTCTTCATTCAAATCATACATCCAACGGTTCATATTTATTTGTTGATGTGGCTCATTCTAGTGGGATGTTGATATCCCCTTTTCACTAATGTAGATATGGTCTCTCTCGTTTTCTGTCATTATGTGCCTTGCGTGGCAAACGTCTAACCACGGCTTTATTAGTTGTAATGCAGTCGTAAGATGAGGAAAAGATTTTAACTAACATGATTAGATAAAGTTTATTTTATCTACTACCTCCGGCCGTTTTAAAATATAGCAAGGAATGTGGACAAGGAGCTGTCCAAATACGTTTGAGACGAAGGGAGTAGGCACTGAATGGTGATGCTGTCGTTGTCCTTTAATAATCTCAGTAGAAGGTAGCTAGATCACTGTTCAGTGGTAATATACAGTCGCAATCAATGATTATTTAATTGATGGTGAGGGAGTGTGCTAATACCTAACACTGATAAAGGTCCTTTTCAAATGGACCTCGCGTCGCGTGTGCACCGAATTTCTAGTACGGGCAATGTTGCATTTGTAGTTTCTTTTTTCCTTCTTCTTTTCTTAATCAGAACACACAACTAATTAAGGTCTCCTTTAATTTGAAGAAAAAACATAAAAAAATTTATAAGATTTAAATCTTATAGGAATTTTTTTTTCCTATATGACCCTTTAAAACGGAAGGCTGGAAACTAGTCTACGAAATTTCTAAGTAATATCTTCATCCATATAAGTTTTGGAGGATTTTTAATATGAGGTCCAACCTCATTAAAAGTTTTTTATGATTCTATCTCTTTCATTTAATTATGTTTTTCTTGTGGTTCAATGAAACAATTATTTCTGTATTTTTTCTGTGTTCGACAATCCTCTATATTGCATTTGAATTTCTGTCATAATCTTCTTTTTTTCAATCTAGCGTTTCAAAGGAGCTCTAAATTATTATAATTAATTTATGGACCATTTCATTCACCCATGGTTCATACTGTGCACGCCGAACTGTCAGGATGGCCAAACCTGATTAAGGGCTTGTTCGGATGAGATTGCTGCTGCAGCGCTGCAGCTGCACGGCAGCAGCAGCTACAGTGCTACAGCAGCTAGCTAACAGCGGCTGTAGAGGCTGCAGGCAGCCAACAGCCAGGCCGCTGCCAGCCAACAGGCAGACGAACGGCTGGGCTGTACAGCACAGCCAAAACAGCTGCGTAATCGAGCTGCCGAACAGGCCCATCCTCTGGTTCGCTCCTCTGGCAAAGGTCAACAAGTCAAGACGATTGAACTCGATTATGTGAAAGGAACAGGGGAGTATAATATGTATCATTTCAGTTTCTAAAATAAAATTACGATTATCAGATAACACAACATCATCATCAGGTTAGAACCCCTTTAAATCGTAGGAATAGAAAAATAGAGGAATATGACAAATATAAAATTCTGACGGTGACAGGCTGACATGTATGCAATAGTAAAACAAATGATTGTAAAACATAAGAATGACCGTTTGTTTAGATCACAAGAAAAACACAGCAAATTGAGAAAAATAAAACTCAAAGATAAAATAGATCTCATCTCATGTTAAATTTTCTCCAAAACTTACATGGAATGAAGTATTCCATAGAAATTTCATATGGTTCCTTTGATTTAAAGGGCTATTTAGAAAAATAAATCCTATAAGAATAAAATAATCTCCTTTGAATCAAAGAGGGCCTAATTATAGAGACATTCATGGTTATACCATTTCTGAAAATTATCACACTTTGATGCTTATACATATACATTTTTTTGAAACGAATAACCTTACAAATTTCAATCAAACAATACACTTCATTTTAAGAGTGTTTACGATTATTTCATCTTTCGCGTTCCATTTCCATGCACTCCCAGTTCAGACCTTCTCCTCCGGTGGCCGGCTGCTGCCGGCGTCAGCTTGGGCATGGCCGTGCTCCTCGTCGCGGCACTCGCCGTCGCCGGCTTTGGAACGGAAGACGAAGTAGTAGGCGAAGCCCAGGACCACCAGCGTGACGCCCCACACGCCCAGCTTCAGCGCCAGGAACGGCATCGCGTCCGACACGCGCCACGCCACCGTGTTGCCCAGCGCCACGGCGACCGCCCACACGGCGAGCCTGACGCGCCGCAGCTCGGTCTCCCTCGCCGGCGGGGACGTCCGGCATCCATTTGCAGGCATTCAGAATGGGAAATATGGTGCGCTGTTTTTCAAGGTTTTACGTACGCTTAACTACCTATTGAAAATTGAGTAACTTATTTGAGGAACTTAATAAACAGAACAGACGCTACCAATCTACTCCAGCACTAGCTTATCAGCCTTAAGCTTTTTTTTTTGTTTTATTAATTTTGGCCATGAAAATCCTAATGTGTCCCTGTTCAACAGGGCTTTCTATTCACATAAGTGTATGAGTGATAGTATCCTGGAGGCAATGTTATGAATGGTATATATCATTAATGTTATTCATCTTCATCACTACAATAATTTGTATTCCTCTAATCTGACTAATTTCTAAAAAACCAACCTTCTCGCATAATAATAAGAAGCAACCTGCATGCAAGGAATAATTAATCTCAGCAGCAAAAGGTAAGTATTTGTGGCCCATGTTCCTGCATTACTCCAAAAGATCCCTGGTTGGCAAACAGTAATGATGTTTGATTTGGTTTCTTACAAGAACAAAGACTGATTTGGTTATCGCAATGAACAAGTTTCAAGGTTCGCGAAGTGAAGAGAAACGCTAAAAATGGCAAAAGGAAGGAAATAATACCTTGGGACACTCTCTCTCTCATCGGTATATCTTTCTGGAGACATCCATGGCAAAACTGGCCCAGTAATTCAACTGCATGGAGATTCCAGTTCAATCTGACAACTCACACAAGCTTACCCTGTCAAGGTCCCATGCCAGCTGCTTTCAACATCTCAATATTGAAATAGGCCAATGGTTCCGTATTTTACTTAGGTTGTTTGCCAATGCTTATTAATGACGCTGCAAAATCCAATCTGGCTCACAATTTTGACTGCACAACCAGCTTTGGGACGCATCCTGTTGACATAGATAGTCTCATAATCCCCCCTGCATGAATGAACAGGATCGATATACCAATTCATTTGCAAACAATATATTAAATGTTATGAACTATCTGTCTATCTTTTGGCAGTGAGCAGCAATTTAACTGTTTATACTGATGCATTAGGGTAGTAAAATGGCCTAAGTAATTCCAGAATTCCTTTAATGTGTGTTTTACTGTTTGTGTGTGTTGTACCTGCTCTATGTCCATATTGGTCATGGCTCAAACCAAACACAGCAGTAGGGCTGGGCCTTCTTCTTCCTTCAGCAGGACGCGGAAGCTTCATCCTCAATAGATGCATTCATCTCCCAATGCTCCTCAGGAGTGCAAACTTCTTCATCAGAATTCATGCACCGCGTATCCGATACAAGAGAAAGCGTAAAGTCCAAGTGCCATTACACTAACAAACTATTGCGGATGTAAAATCACAAATCCGCATGAACGTTGCTTTACTGCTCGGTGATGTCGAAGGCGACATCATCTGATTATCCATCATTGCGGCGGGGTCCGGCGCCCGAGTGGCGGCAGATGAGGTGGGGCGGGTTGCAGATGCAGCAGAAGGAAGAAGCGGCTTGGTATCAGCGCCGGGAGACCACCGCAGGTGGGAGGGATTAACGGCATTGCGGGCGGGGCGGCGGCACATGGGGAGTAATATATAGCTATATGAGGAGTTCGGATCGGCATCCACCGTTGACAAGGAAGCAATCCAATGGTTGGATTAAGATGCTATCTCTTCCATCTTTAAATGGGCGCGGCCGGCAATGGCGCAGGTAGGCCATGGACAAGGGAAGGTGCGACGAGGACGGCATTCGGCGCAGCGCGCAGCTCGCCCGCCGGCCGCGATGCTCAGCTTATATCCTTCCTTCCCCGTGGCGCGAAGGTTCATCCACAGGCCGGTTTGCGGCCTTCCTACATATCGCTCACGGCCACTCCGGCCGCTGCGGCCGGGGGAGCTTTTCCGCTGAGCTCCCGTAGATCGGCTGGAGCTCGAAGCTCCGCCGTGGTCCGCCTCCGCTGTTAGCATAGAGCCATAGAGCAGCGCAATCGCTTCATCTGCACGGCTCACGCTGCTGCTTGTGGTCAATTTGGGAAATGGAGCTGGGGAATGGATATCCGTCCTCTTTTCTGTATGCCATATAAAAATTATTTAAACTTTTTTTAAAAATATATTATATATTATTTTTTATATTTTTATATCATTCCATAAACATACAGGTTAAATTTAACTTTTATAATGTTGGCAACAAAAATAATAAAATATTTTGTCAGTTTTTAATTTGTTATTTTGTTAGCAAAGTATACGCAATTGAATTATAGCGATTCTCTATAAGTTATGTGGAGTGATATATTTCTATTAATCTTATGTTGTTTATTTTTTAAATTTTTTTGTGTAACTATTAAATGACATGTAAACAAATAAGGGATATCTCCCTCGAGTGACGAAATCCATATCCACAATAGTTGAGGCGAATACGGATATATTAAGGTCATGTTTGCGAAGGGAGAATAAACTTTGAGAATAGGGTCGATTTGATCCTTAGAAGTTTCATTTTAGATAAATATTACTACTATTCATTTATTGTAATTGCATGGCTATTACAATATGCAAAATTATATCAGTGTCATTTTATGCCGGTCCATCATTTTTTCTACCATAATTTTATATGATTAAATACCCAAGTCCATACATGTGGAGCCCACAATGTTTTTTTCAACTTCCTTCCGCCATTACCTCATATAGTCCGCAACAAGGCCTTCTATGTGGCTAAATGACTCGTCGCCGTCAACGCACGACGCCGAGGGAGTTGGTTGCCATCTTCGAGTAGAACTCGTATTCTCTTTCCTTAATTCGATCACCTTATATTATATGTTATGATTTTATATAAAACTTTGTTACTATGGGTTTCACTGAGCCCAACCAAAAAGTATTGTACATTCCTTACCTAACACAAGTGACCCGTTAGTGTGACATAGTAAACAACAAGTATCACGAAGAAAATATTATAAAGGATTTAATCTATCGGTTAAAGTCTTATATTCGAATTTAATCATACCACGAGGAGGAAAAAATGATTCCCATTTATTTATACTTTTTAAAACTGGTAGTATGAATTCTTATTAAAATATAAAATAATGAATAAGGGTTAAAAATTTTATAATATTAACATTACGCGTACAATTTGTAATCAAAGAGTAGAGAGAGAGAGAAGGCCGTAGGTCGCTTTGCACGATCTCCAAGTCCCCTCGGCTCTGGACGCCGCAGCGACCCCCGTCTCTAAGCGAGTTCTCCGGTCGTCTGCCGGCTCTGCACCGATCTCGCGAGCCGCCGGCAGCGGGTGCCGACGTCGTGCTGCTTCCCCGCATCCTCGCCGGTGAGCACCCATTACGCAAATCCTCCTCCACCCCTCTCTATCCACACCTCTTCTCTTTGCCCCAACTTCTCCTCTAGATCTGGAAGCTTTTCTCTTTGCCTTAACACCTAGCACTAATAACAGTTTGTTCCTAGAAACAAAAAATGGGTGTTCAACTGAATGTCTGAACCCATGCCAGATCCGGTCCTGAATGCCTGCGTTCAGGGTAGCTCCCTTCCTGATTCACGATGTTGTTTTTCAGTGAGCACTGGTGCATTTTGTTTTGTTTTCTTATAGCACCAAGTTGAGCTGATGGATGATTAAATAACATCCGATTTGCTCGTTCGCTTACTTTCGTGTCAATATATGCCTAATAAATCATGGATGCTAAAATCCTAGTAACAAGTAACAAGTAAGAGTCGATCTATTTGGTACATTTGATTCACCCAGATATGGATGCTTATCGGTGAATTAATTAAGAAACCTGTCATGATTTCTATGTGTGTTTCTGTGTATAGTATTCTTCTTGAAGAGAAGTACTTCCTCCGTTTCACAATGTAAGTCATTCTAGCATTTCTCAGCGTTCATATTGATTTTAATGAATCTAGATAGATATATATGTCTACATTCATTAACATGCATATGGATGTGGGAATGCTAGAATGACTTACATTGTGAAACGGAGGGAGTATCATCTATAGCCCGCATTGTCGTCTTTATATAATTTTAAATGTGAATGATATTTTTTCCCTCCAGATTTTAGGTCAAGTTTTCCAGGATTTGCTAGTCATGGCCGAAGGCTGATATTCTCTGCTGTGTTAATGGTGTTTCTAGTTTTGTGCTCCCGCTGCGAGGCGTTCTATTTGCCAGGCAGTTACATGCACACGTACCGGCAAGGCGAGGAATATGGGCAAAGGTGAACTCACTCACTTCCATTGAGACTGAACTGCCATTCAGCTACTACAGTCTCCCTACTGCCGTCCCAAGGTGGGATAAAGAAGAGTGCTGAAAATCTAGGGGAAGCTTGATGGGTGACCAGATTGACAATTCCCCATACCGTTTCGTGTGAATGTCAATGAATCACTGTATCTGTGTACCACAAACCCACTTGACGAGGCTGTGTGAAGCTACTCAAGCAGCGAAGCCGAGACCTCTACCAGGTGAACATGATTCTCGACAATCTTCCTGTGAGGAGATTTACTGAACAGAATGGAGTGACCATTCAGTGGACAGGCTATCCAGTTGGTTATACCCGGAGGGAAGCAATGGGTCTACAATCATTAATCACTCTTGAATTTTAAGGTCTTGGTCCATAGGTACGAAGGAGGTAAAGTCAAGGTAGTTGGAACTGGGGGAAGGAATGGAAGTGATCTCAGAGACAGAGACAGATGCCAAGTCTGGGCTATGAGGATTGTGGGATTTGAGGTTGTCCCATGCAGCGTGAAGCGTGATCCTGAAAGCTATGTCAAAGCTTAAGATGTATGAAAAAGTTGATCCTAACAAACTGCGCCTGTGTGAGATGGAGAAATCTCATATTGATTAGGGGGAAAGCGCAGGTTACTTTTACATATGAGGTTGAATTTGTAAACAGTGATATCAGATGGCCATCACGGTGGGATGCATACCTGAAGATGGAGGGTGCTAAAATTCACTGGTTCTCAATCATGAACTCGTTTGATGGTAATACTGTTTTTGGCTGAATTGTGTTTGTCATATTCTTGCGGACGGTGAGGAGAGACTTAACTAGATATGAGGAGTTGGATAAAGAGGCCCAAGCTCAGATGAATGAGGAGCTCTCTGGTGGAAGCTTGTTGTTTGGGTGAATGTCTTCAGAGAACCAACATCATCAAGCTTCTCTTGCGTCATGATTGGTGATGGGGTTCAAATTCTGGTATGGCAACGTCACCATCTTCTTTGCTGCTTTGGGTTATGTCTCCTGCATCAAGAGGAATGCTGCTCACAGGGATGATATTTCTTTATTGTTTGCTCGCGAATTGTGGCTGGATTGCTGCTGTTAGGCTCTGGAGGGACTTTAAAAGAACTTCTGAGGATGGAGGTCTGTCTCCTGGTCAACAGCCTGTTTTCTTCCTGGTATTGTCTTTTGTTGTCCTCACCGTGTTAACACTCATGCTGTGGTCAGGATAGTACAGGAGCTCTTCCCATTTCACTCTTCTTCACGCTTCTGTCCTTGTGGTTCTGCATCTCTGTGCCACTTACCCTTCTCGGTGGTTTCTTTGGCACAAGGGCTGAGCCAATAGAATTCCCAGTTTCGAACCAATCAAAACCAAGAGAAATCCCCGCAAAAAATTACTCTTGGCTCCTTGTGTTGGTGCTGGAACTCTGCCTTTTGGAACACTATTCAATCGAGTTGTTCTTTTATTCTTTTCAAGTATTTGGCTCGGAAAGGTTCTACTATGTGTTTGGGTTCCCCTTGTTGTCTCCTCTTGCTGGTTGTGGTCTGTGCTGAGGTATCTGTTGTTCTTACCTACATGCATCTTTGTGCGGAAGATTGGCGTTGGTGGTGGAAAGCTTTCTTTGCCTCTGGGACAGTAGCGCTTTATGTGTTCTTGTACTCTATCAACTACTTGGTGTTTGATCTCAGAAGCTTGAGTGGCCCAGTTTCTGCTGCGCTCTACATTGGATATGCTTTCGTTGTCTCTCTTGCATTATGCTGGCTACTGGACTGTTGGGTTCCTGACATCATTCCTTCTTCGTCACTACCTTTTCTCATCAGTTAAGATTGATTGAGACCATACCTTACAAATCTCCAAGGATGACTGTACACTGCATCACTCTAAAGCAGCAATGATTTGATCATGGCATCTGAAGGCCCTTTACACAGTTGTGATGTCTTCCTTATGTAGCGCTAATTACTGAGATTATTGTCCACGATGAATATGGTGATGGTATGTACCAGCATATATGCTTTTAAGCTTGCAATCATCATCTTTTCTTTGTTAAAATTTTGTTGATTGTGCAAATGCTTTCTGAAAGACCATGATTTTACTTAGCATATCAGTGGTACATTATGGAGTGATTGCTTTGTATGTAAGTTGACTTTGCATCGACCGGTTATCTTGAGGTATAACATCTTGTTCTGGCTTGTTTTTTTCTGTAACTTACCTCCTTTTGGCAAGATTCCATACAGCACTACTACTAGTTTTACTTTGGTTATAATGTAATGATAGTTCATAACACATTTTTTTTTACCTGAACCATTTATTGCCAAAAGTGAACTGTAATAATTTTATTTCGGCATGCACATGTGTTTTCTAGTCTTTTATTTCAGTCTTCTTTAGATTTATATCTGTTCAGATTTCTGTAATTTCTGAATTCTGTAACAGATAGTTCATATACTTTGAACAGTGCTTTATTGGATAACTTCACATGTTTCACCATTATGTTGAGGTTTCTAAACTACACTGTCACGTAATGTAATAATGTACTACACATGTAGCTACCTTGAAACATGACGTGTATATATACATGTATTAACAGTACCCGGCTATTTTTGCACATAAATCCAGAATATGTCATTCTGATCGTTGCTGTAAAGCGTTAGTTGTGAGTGTGTAGCTTTACCTGTAAAAATGACAGGGTGCAAACTCTGCATGTTTGCCTGCATCATGCAAGGTGAACGTGTCCTCAAATGCTATATTGTTTTGGTAGCTTGGAACAATACTTCACACACAACCCAGTATACATGTATTGTTGATGGTTCCATGTTTCCGGTGAAATGCGTTGTTAGGCAACTTGAGCATTTTCGTCATTAGGATTTCTGACCCACTCCTCTTATGGGCAGTTGGAACTTCAGTTTAGATGGTGCTTTATTCAGTGCTCAGTTGTCTTCTTGGGTTAATGACATAACAAGATGTCGATTTTTTTTTTTTTTTTTGGGGGGGGTGGGGTGGGTGGGGGTTGGGGGTGGGGGGTCGCTGGAAGCAAGTCTCATCCTTTGCTGTTGTGGCTTTGTGCTGCATTATTTCTCCCCTGGTAACCGCTGTCTTCTCTGTCACAACAGTCTGACATACAAAATCTACCAGCAAAAGGCTGATGCCGATGTGGGTTGCTTTATCAGTCTTCAGCTTTACCTCCCCCATCCACATAGTCTTCTACTGTTCTACAGCTCTACTCTACTACAGACTTTGATCTCTGCAGCTTTAGAACACTACTACTTAAGAGGAAACTGCATACTGCTTGTGGTGTTTGAGTGGTTTATCATATATCAAAACAGTATTCTTGTATGGCAACTGGCATGTGCTTTGTATCTTGCTCCTGATGCACACCATCAGCCTTTTCTGACAATTGTGATCTGGGCTAATTCAAAACTGAAAGGTAGTATACAAATGCAGGTAGTGTTTCTGGAAGAAACTTGTCCCTTTCCATGCTCATGCAATCCATCTGAATTATTTTTATTTTTTCCTTAAGTCCATGCTTATATTTTGTAGGCATGTTTGCAATGTTTCAGCTATGTTTTCTGACTTTGTAATAGTAAGTTTTGTTTTCTCTGGGCATTTGCGAGCAGCCTTTGTTGGAACACTTGACAGATATTCAATATTAAAGAGCTGTTCGATTACAGTCCTTATGTTTTATCCCCTGATATCATACTGTTGAATGATAGGTGCTGCTACTTGTTACGCTTCTTCTGTTTACAATGAAGGCTTGTAACGAGTTAATGCCTTTGAGCAATTTTCTTGATAAACATGTGTCTACATGAGTTTAGAGTTGCTGTCAACCTGTCCGCCGTGCATACTCGTTTTCTGAATTCTGAAGGTTGTAATCAAGTCACAGTTTTTCTGGTAGTTGCCACATGTTCCGACGTCTGTGACATGGTTAACAGTTTCTGGTAAGCTGTAACAGTAGGCCACATACGCCGCTTCAAACCCCTATGATTCCTTGAAGAAATTATGCAGCGTTTAGATATGGCTGCATGTATTCTTGTTCACTGTTCATGGTATGCTTATGATATTCTGATGTCTGCACTCCATTTTGTGGATATATACTTGCACTCTTTCTGTTGCTTTTTTTTTTTTGTGAGAAATATGTAGATCTACACCCAGTTGTGCTCGCATTTTCTTCCCTGGACCTTGACACGGGATCTCCCACTAGATGAATAAAGCAGAAGTTTATTGCCACCAGTTTGAAAGAGCTGAGTGGCTGATGGATTATTTTGTTTTGCGATAATATTTGAGCGTATAAATGAATAAATTAACTATGAATAATATAAAGTTGAAAAATTGTTTTAGAAAAGTTCTAAGCAGTTTATATATATAATAGTTATTGCCAAAAAAAATGCTGAGGAAATGTTACCGCAAAAGGTGTTCAGAAGTTCGTCTGTGATCAGCAAAATCAGATGCGTACAGTGGACACCGCAAAAAACACAGTATATGACAACTTGACAGGTAGCAAGATAGTTTAACTGGAATTGTAACAAACTGCGGTGGTGATTTGGTGAGTGCTTTTAACCTGCTCCGGTTGTATATTTGCAACTACCCCGGCTCATTTCAAATTTTTTTTACCGGACCTTGAAAAGTAAGGGAGGAGGCACGATGATACAGGGGGAAGATATGGATGGATCATGGATGGATGGATGGTGGTGGATGGTGGCCGGTGGAGAAGCACAGGGAGGACAGGAAGGGGACGACGCCGTGCAAAGCCCATATCCTGGCCTTTCCAGTGGATGGGCCATCGGGCCGGGATCACGGCTCTATTTCATCTGTTTTTGGTCTGGACCGCCAATTCCATACCTGATCGAACGAATCGAACGGTTCCCCATCTCCGCCGGCCGGCGGCGGGCGTACGTCCTCCGGCGACCACCGCCGCCCCGCCGCGACAGGGCGAAACCTGATTTTTTTTTAGATAATGGATTAAACCGGCCTCTACATCTAAACGGATGTACACAGCCATGGACGAACCCGATGTACATGCTCGTATTCCGCAATATCGTCATCAAGGGACTCGGAATGAGATCCTCTACAGTCACTGCACTTTACTTCGTCACTGACATATGGGCCGAGACTCACATGGGTCCACGTGTCAGTGACAAAAGGTAGAATGCAGAGCCCACATGTCAGTGGCAAAGGTACAGGGCAGTCGACTGCAAAGGATCTCACTCCAGGACTCGCCCCGCACCCCCGAGGGAGAGCGACCACGCTGCGCCTCACCGGCCGCCCGTCACGTATGGCCGGAGCCAGATCGCGAGCGGTGGTTCAATTCTCCGATGCTCCGGCTGTCCGGCGTGCCGCGCGACAGCGTCCTTCTCTCGGCTGTACGGGGCGCCCTCCGTCTCTGCCGACCGCCGCTATGACTTTGCGGGGGCAGACGCGCGCGCCGCACCAGCGGGCGCACGACGGTGACGGCCGAGCACAGCAGCTTCAGCAGCTGCAACTGCCAGTAACTAAAGCTTTTTCTTATTCTTCTTTTCTCCTTGACTATCTAAAACTGTCGTAAGTTGAAAACTTTCATACATAAACTATATACTCTTGTATATAATTTTATTATAATTGACATTATAGCTTCAATGCAACTATACGGCTCCATCTTTTAGCTTATGCATATGCATAACCAAAACGCTTATTACTAACTAGAAAATAATTTGCGAGTAAAAAATTTTATATATGTGTTTTAGTGATTAATAAACAAATGCGGGTAAATAAACTACAATGAAAAAAAACCCACAAAATCAACATCAAAATTAAATTTTAAATTTGTGGCTTATAAACAGAAGCGAAATGATAAGGTAGACAATGTAATTACATTATAGTTACACTACAATTATAAATATTTTACCCAAACAACTTATGATAGTTTTTTTTTTAGTATTTCTCTTTTTTTTCAGGCAAGCAAGCACGTATACTTAAGCTAGCTGGATCCCCGGAGTCATGCGTACCAACAGTGGCATCGAGCAGATGTGAGAATTTCTGATGTTGATGGCCACAGCTGCCGGCCCCACCAGCAGAGCAGAGCAACCACCTGACGTCATGCGTACCAGTCGGACCACCAACCAATCCAATTGCCATCAGATTGCACTGCAGAGTGAGTGCTGGTTCAACAAGGATGATTTTGTCACCAGGAAAGCTTTCTTTATATAAAGCACAGGCATGTAGCTACAAAGTATTAGCTTTCTTAACACTAGGCTGAACTGCCCAGAGAAGAAGAGAGTGACAAGCAAGATCGAAGATCGAATCAAGCTCCCGCATGGGAGGAGCAGGGGAAGGCGACGGCCGACGGAGCCGCTCCTCGAGAAGCTCTCCAGTTCCTCTTACTCGTCGGAGGAGTTGACAAGAGAACAGGTCAGGCCTAATCATCAGCTAATCCTTCGCAAGATTACTCTTTCATTTTTTTTTATTTGCTTAAATACCTGCATCGAGATCATCCGTCACAAGGTTTCCAATCTTCCAGCTCTGACTTCTGAACTGTCTGTGCTGTGATGATCTTCCTGACTTCTGAATTGTCTGCGCTGTGATGATCTTCCTGTGTAGCTGATCTTAATTAGCACCAGCTACAGCTAGCTAGTAAATTTTTTCCCCGTTTGATCGATCTATATTGCTGGATTACATATATCCTACATTAGAAAAACACGGCTAAGGTTGCATATATCCGGTTAGATGCAGATGCTTCATAAAAAAAAAACTTCTCTAAAACATAATCAAGTTACTGTGGTGATAAACAGGGACGGCATATCACTGTACACATTAATTTCTGATTATGTTCCAACGTGGTTCGTACAAATTAATTAAGGTGCGGTAGTCACATTGCTGTGATTGCCCTTCAGGTCACTGTCTCGTAACAATTAACCACTACGATGGACTGCGATTGCGTGGGATAGATTTGTTTAAAAGTTTGCAAGATCAACAAGAAAACTCTAGCATCTAATAGGTTAATATTTTTTTAGGATATCATGAACATCTGAAATGATAACGGGAAATAGCTCAAAGCAAAATACGACTTATTTTCCTATATAATGGAAGCAATTACGACATGAAGAAAACAATTCAATGTGTGAGCCTTATCAGATAGTTACATTGGTATGAAAATTTAAAAAAGAAAATAACTTAACCGGCAAGGACATGTCTGTCCCCAAGACTTTTTACTAAGAAGAGAAAACCTTAACCAAAACGGCCGAGAAAAAGCTACGAAACTTAGCCCCAGTCCCCACACAAGGACTCTCCCATGGATTGATTCTTAACATGTGCTTTGATATGGTTAACTCCAACTTTTAGATACGCAATCAGAGTTGTGCGTTGGGCCTTTTTTTTAACGCCGATCATTCATCTTTGCACGAACAAATTATCTTACCGTGCTACATATTAATGTCTGAGTTCTTAGAAAACACTAATCAGTCCATGTATATGTGAACAAGCATATCAAGTTATGAGCATCCGCCCAACACCTCGTATGCTTGCACATAGGACACGAGAAACTGATCAATTGGAAGGTAAAGACATCTTGGATCATGCGTGCGCTCTGTGAGGGACCATGAGTACTCGAACAATACATACAAAGTGAAAACTTTTAACTAGAAAAAAAGAGTCATATCCAGAAGAGATATACTCATATGTGCCAAATATAATACTCCCTCCATCAAAATATTTGACGCCGTTGACTTTTTTAAATATGTTTGACCGCTCGTCTTATTAAAAAAATTAAGTAACTATTTTTGTTTTCCTATCATTTGATTCATGGTTAAATATACTTTAACGTATACATATAGTTTTATATATTTCAAAAAGTTGTTGAATAAGACGAACGGTCAAATATATTTAAAAAAGTTAACGGCGTCAAACATTTAATAAAAAGGGAGTAGCAGGTCACGCTATATGAACAAGAGGTCCAGCTCCAGCCCCATGAGTCATGAATTGCATATGCGAGAGGCTCTAATTGATGGGCGGTGCTTGCAGGAACGGCATGGACGGCGACGGCGCACATCATAACGGCGGTCATCGGCTCGGGGCGTGCTGTCGCTGGCGTGGAGCGTGGCGCAGCTCGGCTGGGTCGGAGGACCGGCAGCCATGGTGCTCTTCGCCGGAGTGACCCTAGTCCAGTCCTCCCTGCTCTCCGACTGCTACAATTTGTCATGACCCGGACCACGGCGTCGTCAGGAACAGGTCCTACGTGGACGCTGTGAGGTTTTACCTAGGTGATCATCTCCCCCAAATTTTTTTCCAAATTTTAGATTCTAGATTTTTGTTTGCACGTTTTTCGTATAAAAATTTTCTATATAATTTTTTTTCATGAAATACTTTTCTATAAACAACTTTTCAACTTTGTAATAATTAATTGATTCATTTAGTTATCCTCAAATGGCTATCGTAAAGATTATATTATCCGTTGATTTCCGCTATCTAAAAAAGGACCATGGTTTTACTGTTTGCACGCACATGAAAGTATAGATCGGTTGATATCATACAGTACAGTAGGTGGTATACTATATGGCACACTGACAGCAATTGTGTTTAGTAAAGAATATTAGAGAAAAATAATAGAAATGCAATCGTCAGAAGTTGCAATTATTGCCAATAAAATTAATGCTGTCTCTTTGCCTCACAAGGGGAAGTCGATGTACAAGTGCGTACGGGTAGATAGGACGAACAGAAAAAGAAATTGATCGATGATACACGGTTCATCGACCGATCTGTACTTTATTAGTAATTTAAAATTATCAAATTGTGCCATTTTATGCTAATGACTTAATTAATGTCACTACTGACGGTGGATGGCATGAACGGTGGCTACAGGTGAGAAGAGCCAGTGGTTCTGTGGCTTTTTCCTCAACATCAACTTTTTCGGGAGTGGGGTGGTGTACACACTCACCTGCGCCACCAGCATGAGGCAAGTTCATTTTCATGTGAAACTAGCATCTTAGGTCGCGTGTTCACGCGACTGTTACCTCTCTATCTATTAAATATATTTATATGCTATTTACGTTAATTGACGTAAATGTTTAATAACAATTAATAATAAATATGTTTTTAACATATATTTTTTAAGAAGTGCAACTATAACATTAATGGATTTATATATCTTGATTTGTCATTAAGAATATTATCGTAACAACAAATAATTTATCATATATTACCACCGCCATTACTCCTACAATATCTAAATGCGTCATTTGTAGTAATAATGTAAATAGCCACATCTGTTACGTGTTGCAATTCTGTCATCACCGAGTTGATAAGTATCTATATACGTTTTTATCATAAAACTTATAATCATATGGTTTAAATCAACTTTAAAAAATATTATGTTCTCCATGTCACATGATTTTTTAATTTAAGATGTGGTGAAGTAATTAATAGTATTAGATTATGTAGCTATTCATATTTTCACGGATACTTGTTATTGTTGATATAATAGAATTACTGTTGAAATACTCATTGGTGATTTTTTTAAAGGATAATTTTGAAGGTATTTTTTCACTCTCATATCTTTGTTCCCACATATTTTATGGGATGTGCTTGAAGGGTTTAGAACATCCCCTGACACTAGTTGCTTTTTTTGACTGATTTTTCTCTATTTGATCCGATGGTTCTCTCTTCATTCAAATCATGCATCCAACGATTCATATTTATTTTGTTGATGTGGCTCATTCTAGTGGGATGTTGATATCCCCTTTTGACTAATGTAGATATGATCTCTCTCGTTTTCTGTCATTATGTGCCTTGCGTGGCAAACGTCTAACCACGGCTTTATTAGTTGTAATGCAGTCGTAAGATGAGGAAAAGATTTTAACTAACATGATTAGATAAAGTTTATTAATTTTATCTACTACCTCCGGCCGTTTTAAAATATAGCAAGGAATGTGGACAAGGAGCTGTCCAAATACTTTTGAGACGAAGGGAGTAGGCACTGAATGGTGATGCTGTCGTTGTCCTTTAATAATCTCAGTAGAAGGTAGCTAGATCACTGTTCAGTGGTAATATACAGTCGCAATCAATGATTATTTAATTGATGGTGAGGGAGTGTGCTAACACCTAACACTGATAAAGGTCCTTTTCAAATGGACCTCGCGTCGCGTGGCACCGAATTTCTAGTACGGGCAATGTTGCATTTGTAGTTTCTTTTTTCCTTCTTCTTTTCTTAATCAGAACACACAACTAATTAAGGTCTCCTTAATTTGAAGAAAAAACATAAAAAATTTATAAGATTTAAATCTTATAGGATTTTTTTTCCTATATGACCCTTTAAAACGGAAGGCTGGAACTAGTCTACGAAATTTCTAAGTAATATCTTCATCCATATAAGTTTTGGAGGATTTTTAATATGAGGTCCAACCTCATTAAAAGTTTTTTATGATTCTATCTCTTTCATTTAATTATGTTTTTCTTGTGGTTCAATGAAACATATTTTCTGTATTTTTTTCTGTGTTCGACAATCCTCTATATTGTATTTGAATTTCTGTCATAATCTTCTTTTTTTCAATCTAGCGTTTCAAAGGAGCTCTAAATTATTATAATTAATTTATGGACCATTTCATTCACCCATGGTTCATACTGTGCACGCCGAACTGTCAGGATGGCCAAACCTGATTAACTTAATTGACATTGACGAATGATATCATGGGGCGCTACTCTAGTTAGCAATGAATTCGGACATTTTCTATGGGTTTTGCAGGGCGATTCAGAAGGCGAACTGCTACCACCGGGAAGGGCACGACGCGGCGTGCTCCGTCGGCGGAGACGGCTACTACATGCTCATGTTCGGGCTCGCGCAGGTGGTGCTCTCGCAGATACCGGGCTCCATGACATGGCGTGGCTCTCCGTCCTGTCGGCGGCCATGTCTTCACCTACTCCCTCATCGGCTTCGGCCTCGGCGTCGCCAAAGTCATAAGTACACACGCATTTAACAGTATTCATTAATGCTAGTAGCTCTCACTGTCATTACAACTGATGCGAAATGGTACGATATTGGGACGTACATTTCATTGCTAGAGTGGATATCTCCTGTTACTTGGATGTCATCTAAATAGTTATTAAAAAATTAAAAAATAAATAATAACATAGATTAATATGAAATATATCACTCCACAAAGGCACAAACATACAAAACCAAATTCAACTTTTACATGTTGCAATAAAAGACACGATTAAACTGAAAGTTATCGTACATTCACAGTTATATTTGTTATTTTTGTTTACAACTTGTAGAAGTTAAATTTAAAATTGCATGCTTGTGAAGTGATATATTTCATATTAATCTATGTTGTCAATTTATTTTTTAAAAAATAATGACTAATTAGGTGGCATGCACGAAACGAGAGGTTTTTCCCTCGAGGGATGAAATCACTTTCCCCAATATTAGATAATGCCTACTCCAACGTACGTACAGTACAGCTAACAACGCGATCGAATGTGACTTAATTCGTTTTTTTGTTCAGCTAATGGAGTGATCAAGGGAGGAATCGGGGGGATCGCCATGGTGTCCGCGACGCAGAAGGTGTGGCGAGTCTCGCAGGCGATCGGGGACATCGCGTTCGCCTACCCCTTCGCGTCGGTTCTGCTGGAAATCGAGGTAATACGTGCATGCTATGATGCGTATGTGCAATGCGCGACAAGCTAGGCGATCGAACGGCGATGATGAGCTGAGCAGCTAGCAATGGCGGGTGTTTGTGGTGAAAGGACACGCTGAGGTCGCCGCCGCCGGAGAGCGAGACGATGAGGACGGCGTCGAGGGCGAGCATCGCGGTGACCACCTTCTTCTACCTCTGCTGCGGGTGCTTCGGCTACGCGGCCTTCGGCGACGCCACGCCCGGTAACCTCCTCACCGGCTTCGGCTTCTACGAGCCCTACTGGCTCATCGACTTCGCCAACCTCTGCGTCGCCGTCCACCTCTCGGCGGCTATCAGGCAAGAACAGGGTTTGAAATTTCGGTTCGAATTTCGCCTCCCACCGAAATGCTCATATATCGCCCGAAACTTTCGATTTTTTTTACAATTTTTTATGAATTTAGTTAAATTTTATTTAAATCCATTAAAAATCAGTCAAAAATTCAAATAATCCCGTATGAAAAAAAACCGAAATTTGGGTTCTTTCGCCCCGCCCCCTCCAATAGAAACCCTAGTTTCAAAATTTGAAACCCTGGACAAGAAGTGCCACTCACATGTTCCCCGACTTTGATACCATATTGAGTTGCATGAACCGAATCAGTTCAATCCAAAAACTTAAACCGATGAGAAAAGACGACAATTCACACGTGCATGCAGGTGTACTCGCAGCCGGTGTTCGCGGCGGTGGAGCGGCGGATGGGCGGCTCGGGGGCGGGCGTGGTGGAGGTGGCGGTGCCGGCGGCGGTGGCGTGGCCGTCGCGGTGGCGGCGCGGCTGCCGCGTGAACGCGTA
>CM020179.1:39681752-39693375 GCA_009805545.1 Oryza longistaminata
CCGGTGGCGCGTCGAGCCGCAGGGCCTCGAGCTTCTCCACGAGGCACAGCAGCAGCGCGACGAGCCAGTAGGTGACGGCCAGGAACGCGATGTCGCGGGGCCGGTGGCGCGCGCGGTACGCCGCGGCGGCGAAGGCGGCGGTCGCGCCGGCGAAGACACGAGCTGGAGCGCGCACCGTGCGCGCCACCGCCCGTCCCGCTGGCGCGGCTCTTCGCCCAGCCTCTGCCATGGCACCGGCGCCACCGATGTTCCCTGCGCGGTCGATGCCTCCATGAACGGCGGCGGCGAGAACGCGCTGCTGGTGGGTCGGCTTCACGGCGGCGGCGGCAGCGTTGGTGTCAGTGAGTGTAGTCAGTGATTCTTGGTTGCTCTTGAGCCGACGCGAGCGTTCGAGCCTCATATAGCGATGCGAGCAAGCGAGACGAGCGCCCGCCTCTGCAATTGCACGGAAGGCACGGCGAAACAGCGCGGCCGCGTGCTGCAGTGCACGGCCTGACGCTCTCGCCGCGTCCTCCCTCCCGCAATACATGAACACGGTTACATTTCTACCATATCCTACAATTCTGAATTTCTGACCGGGTGATGATAATTTAAACAATTTGGACAAGGATAACTTATATATATTACAAAATACACGATAATCACAAACCACGAGTTGTCCAAAGTTCAGACAGTTGATTTATCTACAGAAGTGCTATGGATATGCCCAATACTTTTATGAATTAGCTACAGTCACATATACTGTAGTAAGTTCAGAGACAACGGGGATGTGTAGCGTAGCTTTCATCCTCCATTGGTTTATCTCAGCGAAGGGATTAACCACATGTACCTCTGTCCTTCCGGCCTGCGCCGGACAGCATGAGGCTCTGGATGACCGTGGGCATGGGCGGGCTCGAGAGCTTCGACAAGCTCCTTCGTCCTGTTCTCCAGGTTGAATGCGCACAGGTTGCTGTAGGAGTCAATGAAGTAGACGCAATTCGACTTCAGGTTGAGATGATCCTTCGCCCGGTAACAGACCGAGCTGTAGTAGCTGACAAACAGCGCAAAGTTCCCAATGTTATCAACCTTCTCCCAGGAAAATGTCCCCTTGTCCAGATCCAGACCACAAACTTATCATTTGATGCGCTTCACCCTCATTAGATCACCAGCTGGGGACTCCACCAAACAGTTAAGCTTTCCATGTTGATGCGGATAGTGAATGAGGTTATGATAAGGGTCATTCACCTGCGGGGCGTCTTCATCTGGCCATGAACGGGGCGGTTCTGCCCACACTGAACTGTGCCATATATAATCGACAGTGTAGAGCTGTCTCCTGTGCTTGAAGATATCCACTAGATCATGCATTGATTCCACTGATGACCAGCTATTGCTTCCTTTACGCGTTACCTTATATCCTTTCTGGTCACGTAAGATGACAGCAACAGTGAAGTTTGTGTCATTCATGTCAAGCAAACATGGCCTTGGAGAAGGCCCTTCGTCCGATTGGGGGAAGATTGAACTTCATGCCACTAATGGGATTAACCAGCTGCATGGTTCCATGAGATGGGCTGTAAAAGATGAGCCAACCATGGGAAGAACCAACAGGAATCCAGGTGGAGCCAAAGATTGTACAGTGCTCGGAGACGAATGGTTTGGTTCTTCCTTTCAGGTACACACAAAAATTTAGAATCATAAGCGCATTTGTAGGAGCATCAGCCATGGGTCTATCCTTGGACAGTTGAATACATCTCTACAGAGATGGTTCCAAGATGTGCATACAGCACGGAATCTCAGATAGTCAGGGACGGCAAGCTTCTTTACAATTACACCAAGGATATCATTCTGAAGACCAGCCCAATCTGCCATCCCAACGGAATTAGCTTCTAGGCGCCTAAAGCAAATCTGTATGTCAGATTATCGGCATGATCAACTCATGCATCAAAACAGTAAAAACATAAACTTTCTGCAGCAAGTACTTGAAAATGTTTAAACAGGATTATGAAGTTGCATAACCTGTATTTTGCATAACATGTGTTCCTGATAGTAAATCTAAAAATAAGTATATGATGCCTAGTGGAAACATATGAGATGCCATGTTCATTTAATTCTGGATGTGGTCAAGAAACAGAAGTAAGAAAGACAACCAATTTCAGTTATGAAAAGCCTAATCCTTATGGTCAAACTTGTGAAGCAAGTTAGATGATGCCCTACAGGCCAGACATAAAGAAGTATTGTTTGACGTATCAACCCATCACAATGTTATATCACCCAACAATTTTATCTTTCTTACTTCACAAGTAGAGATTAAACAAAAGCAGTGCTAAACCATGAATGAAAACATGAATGCCCTATAACCATGCTGGCTGGCTATAAATTAAAACACAATTTAAGTATTTCACCAAGTGATTATGCATGCACGCAGTAACTCTGCTTAGTGATAATAGTACCTTGGAACCTTCGCAGACATGCCACTTATAAGTTATAAGTTATAACCAATTCAGATGCTGTAGATAACCAAATTCGATGACAGAAGCATTCCAATATTTCAAAACGTCAGCAGATTGATGAGGAAAGAGCGTGTCCTGTTGATTTGTAGGAGTCAGTAAATGCGCCAAAAGGTCAAAATGATTAAATAGGGGAAAGGGGATAACAAATTTTTTTTTAGCAATCCATTAGTCAAAGGATAGAAAGGAAGAAATATAGGCTGCCCCACTGCACATTTATTTATGCCTCTTTCGGCTTCTCATTTGTGCCATCATTCCGTTAAACCAAATTTCATTCTTGCCATTCTGTCGATTTCCCTGTTCACAATGTTTTAAAAGATTGAAATCCTGCTTGTTCTCGCACCAACCGACTACTGGTTGTCATGCTACATAGCCATAGCATTGGGATGGTGCAGGCAGGATCCATGCAGTGTTTAGCTGTGGGAAGCTGGAAAGAGTGAAGTATGGAGGAAGCTAGATCATGGACATCCACAGTTAGCGATGCCATCATCTGAGCCACCCCAGCTCTGCTCTTTCTGGCCACTCTGTTTCTGTCACCTGAAGCACAATCTGAACGTGCTCAAGGATATGACATCTCCAACACACTCCTCTATCCTTCCTACTGCAAAGAGACTTGGTATTTTGCTGATCTTGTAAGCAGCAGGCATGCATGGGTGACAGCACTGTGTAAGCGCAGCTGTGAGTAGCAAGAAGGATATTTGGGGTTTGCTGGAAATTCTTACATGCTAATGATGGTCGACCTTTGAGCATTTTAAAGTGGCAAATATGAGAAGTGCTATAACGGAATGATGGCATATATGAGAAGTTGAACCGAATTAGTGACAAATGTGAGAAGTGGACACTCCTTAGTGACATAAACAAAAATGAAACAACATATAAATGAAACAGCATGACATGAAACAGTTAATAGAACAGTAACAAACTCAATCGCCAAGCTTACATGTTTGGGTTTACAGGGTAAATGTGAATGCACATGCAGAGCATCAATTTTTTAAAAGGCACCTGAGGAGTATATCAGACTGAACCACATGAAGAATGGACTCGTCGGTAAACATCAAATAGACACCTTCTCTCTATGTTTCTATCTCCAATTAAGGTGCTTGGATGGGTCCGTAACAAAAGAAAATCAATTTTCTTACCACCTGTGAGAGAATTGGTACTAATCCTGATGCTCGATGAGCCTTCAATTGTCCGATGATAATTATTTTAAGCGCCCATGCGTAAACACCTTATATTAGAGATGCCTAACAATATTTTTCACATGATTCTTACAGGAAAGAAAAGAAGCCAAAATTATGATCCATACACGAATTATGAGCCCTGAATCAATCCAATCAATCATTATATATTATCTAAAAAAAATCAATCATTATAAAGGACTACTAATAGGATAACCACCAAACACTACTATGATGATGAGTTGGGGTTGATTCGTGCTCTACACTACCCCTTCAGAAGATCGAAGATTATCTTCTGTAGCTAGATCCACCCAATACAAATCGAACCAAATAAGCAGAATATATATAATCCTGACCCAGTAACTCGCTTAAAACCCTAGAGCACACATGCCACATCACAACCAGAGAAGAAATTAAACAATCAAAAGAAACCAAGTTACCAACCAAGCGCCGGTCCCCTGAAAACCTCAGCGACGGCGAGCCCGTAGGAGGATCCCCGATCGATGCCAGCGAGCCAGCGGGACGCCGGCCGCCGCGCTGAGCGGACGCGGCGTTCCAGCAGCAGCACAGTTCCTGGAGTCCGGTGCCGAGGCGCACCTCGCCGACGGCAGCTACCGCGGCGGTGCGCGGGGTTCGGCTGGAGCGGATCGCCGGCGGCGGCGACGGGGTCGCGACGCCGAGCGCCTCCGCCGCGAGACTTGGGGATCGACGATGGGTACTCAGGTCGTCTTTTTCAATAGAGAGAAAAGAAGATAATAATTTTATAATTATAAAATCGGCGAAAAAAAGTGAGCCCACCTAGGGTTTCAGGGCCCAACCTAATTAGGCCCAAGCCCACGGCCCGAATCGAGCGAAATGCGGGCGCCACCGCGCGAAATCCAAACGAAACGCAAAAATTTTCCCGCAGCCCGCACGCCCCAAATTCGAAATTTCAAACCAAAATTACAAACATTTCGCTTCCCACCGAGCCAAAATTTCGTCAGATTCTTCGCTGCGCGGCTGCGCGCGCGTCAATGGCGCCATCTCGCCGATTCGACCGCGAAATTTTCAGTCATTTAAATCCTCGTTCGTTTCGATCCCAAATCACCCGCCGCGAACCTCCTCCTCCTCCTCCTCTTCTTCTTCCCCGTGTAGCAAAATCTCCGGTCTCGATTCCGTCCATGGAGTTCGCCGTCGGCAGCGGGAGCGTGCGTGATCTGCCGCCTTCCAAGCGGTTCAAGTACGTCGGGTCCAGTCTCGGGTTGGCGCCGTGCCTGCCGGCGAAGAACGGGTTGTGCCCGCCATGCCGGAGGGCGGCGGCGGCCGCGGCCGTCCCCGTTTGCCTCCGGCGAAGAAGCGGGCTTATGCGGCGGCGGCGGCGGTGGAGGGGGGCATTTCGCTCTGTGCCTCCCGGCTAAGAAGCGCGCCTATGCGCCACCGGTGACGATGCCGTCGCGACGGCGTGTCTTCGGCCAAGAAGCGCATCCGCGCGCCGCCGCCGAGATAGGTGCTTCTCCCTGCGTCCCGGCTACGAAGCGCGTCGACATTCTGCCGCGCCGCCACGCGGGCGGCGGCGGAGAAGGTGCTATTTCTCCGAGCATCCCGGTCCCGGTCAGGAAGCGCGTGCCGCCGCCGCCGCCACCGGAGAAGGCGGCGGTTTCTCCGAGCATCCCGGTCCCGGCTAAGAAGCGCGTCGACGCACCGCCGGCGCCGCCGGCGGTGGCTACTGATGCTTCTCCCCGCGTCCCGTTCAAGATCTCGTCAACACCTGCCGCCCGCCGAGAGATGCCGCCGTTCTCCGAGCATCCCGGCCAAGAAGAGCGCCCGCGCGCCGCCGCCGTCCGCGAAGGACATCGCCGCTCCGGTGTCGGTTTGCCTACCGAGCAACAAGCGCGTGATGCCGCCGTTTCTCCCGCCACGCCGCCTCCATCCAAGGAGTCGGATGGAGCTCGTGTCGCCGCTGTTAAAGAAGCCAAGCCTCAAGGATCAATAAACGTGTGGGCAAATGGTGTGGAAGATGATTACGCAAGAGCTGAAGCATCCAAGATTCAGGAGAAGCTATCAACCATGAAGAAATCGAGGAGCAAGTGTCGAAGAAACAAAGATCAAACACTTGCAGAGAATCGAAAGATCCGGAATGCAGGCAATCCTGCAGCGCTATTAGTGCGAAGCAATCTGAAGTCGAAGCACTCGAGAAAGCTTGCAAAGCGATTGATCTCAACGAAGCAGCACGGGAAGAAGACTCGTGGGATGGAGAAAGAGTGGCGGAGAGCCAACGCAAGAGCCCATGCGGCGGCGGCGGCGGAGGAGGAGGTGGAAGAGGAGGACGACGGCGTGCACTGCGCGTGTGCGGGAGCACCGACGGCGACCCGTCGGACCCATCGTGTTCTGGACGACCGCGTGCGCGTGACCGCTCAGTGCGCTGCATGGCATCCTCGCTACGCACGCTCAGCCACTGTCCTGCACTTCGCGCGTCCATCCCGACGGCGACTGTGTCTGCTCGCTGCGCCGCCGCCGCCGCCGCCGCCAAGAAGAGCAAGGGCAACAAGCGCGCCGCCGCGCTGCTGCCTCTGCCCGGCGAGGGCGGCGCGATGAAGCGCACGACGGACGCGCGGTGGGCGCACATCGCGTGCGCGCCTGCTGGTGCCGGAAGTGTTTCTTCCGCGGACCCCGACGGCCGCGACGGCGGTCGACTGCTCCCGCGTCCCGCGCACCGCTTCGCCACGGCGTGCTACGTCTGCGAGAGCGGCGCGGCTGCGCGCTCGAGTGCTCGCAGCCCAGGTGCGGCCTAGGGTTTCCACGTCCCTGCGGCCTCGACGCCGGCCTCTGCATCGAGTACCAGGAGGCCAAGGCCGGCGGCGGCGGCGGCGTCGTCGCCGGCTTCTGCTTGAGCACACCACAAGCTCTGGGAAAAGGTATGGCAATCTTCATTTTTTTGAAATTTTCATTGCTTGCTGCGTTTCAGGAGTGGTTTTGGTTGAAAATTGCAAAACTAATTAAGCGATTTGAGATTTTTGTTTGTGTTTATTGTTGCGCAACAAGTACAGGCTGTGCTTCCGGACGGCGTACGTGGCGGCGACGACGGCGCTGGCCGTGTGGTTCCCCTACTTCAACCAGGTGGTCGGGCTGCTCGGCGCCTTCACCTTCTGGCCGCTCTCCATCCACTTCCCCGTCGAGATGTACCTCGTGCAGAAGAAGGTGGCGCCGTGGACGCCGCGGTGGCTCGCCGTCCGCGCCTTCAGCGCCGCCTGCCTCGCCACCGGCGCCTTCGCCTCCGTTGGCTCCGCCGTCGGTGTGTTCTCCTCCAAGACCAGCTAATAATTGAAATGCGTCTGCTCGATCAGCAAATGAATCGAAGAAAAATGGTCTGTAAATAGCTAGCAAAGGAAGTGTTAATTTGTTCTTGTATGGAGAGAACATTTATGTACAGATCGGTAAAATTAAATGCGCAAAATGGCACTTCAATCAATGGTCAATAGTGATGTTGATCTGCATCCAAAAAAAAAAAAAATGCATCTTCAGGCTTTAGCCAAAGAGGACTTTTGACTCGAAAAATAGAACAAAAAAAATAGGGAGCTGTTGAAGCACCGGTATGGCATTTGCAACATGATTTAGTACTTGATATCACCACAATGAATTAGCCATTTTTATGACAACGGGTTGAAAGCACACTTCACTAAAGAATAATATAATTGGTCGTGAGTGCAGCCGACGGATTACAACATGATATTTTACAATGGCATTTTTACGAATTTCGTTCGGGTGGCCAAAATGTTGAAGACAGAGATTCAGTAAGTACACGGGATTTGAAGCCATTCATTTAAATTACAAAACTGACTCTTCTTGAGTAAATTTTTTTGGCAGAGAACCAATCGAGCTTTATTAATCTAGGGTATTGGAACCCATTCCAGTTCTAACTCCATCTCACCTGATTCTACATTCTGCAACTTTAGGTGCACTTCCTGTTTTACCTTGCCCGACACAACATTGACAGTGCTATCTTTCACCAGGGCATTGTCTTTGGTCATGAACCACCTTCCAATTTGCATGTCACCAACACGCGAGGGATCTCCAAAGGCCATGACGGCTGTGATCATTGGTTGAAGATCTATCTCCGCTTCCCCCATGATATCATCAGCAGAGAACGTATCATGGTCGTATACTTCCTGAAAATAGAGAGATTATTATGTTATTTGGATTCAGTGAAAAGACAGCTTTTCATATTGGCTGCTTTATATAAGGGTACTTCATTCCATAAATGCTTCCCCTCTCTCCGTCATTTATTTTTATTCAAAAAGAATGCCACGGATGGTATCACGATATCACCTCATTTTATAGGATTTTATATACACCTTATGATTAAAAAAAATCGGATATGGAGCCATGGAGACCTGATTTTTCTTGTTAATTCCCTCTTACAAATTTCAAGCATCATTTTTTTAATTTCCTTGCAACCTGTACCGATTAATGTGATTCTAAATTGGAGTGAGATGTATGATATTAGGAAATACCAAAGCTCAATTTATTAGTATTATCTTTATTTATTATATAACTCATGCATTTTTATGTAGAATAATTTATGTATATTTCCATACCAGCCCATTGGTGCAAATAAGTATTTCCCTATGAACTGGTGAGCTAGAACTTTTACTACACCCAAATTGAAATATCTTCATCACTTAGTTAGAACAACATTCATCACTTGCAAGATGGTAATAATCAATGTAATCTAGCCAACTATGTATAGCGTTATTTTAGGTTCTAGCATTATGCATGTTGTGTTTAACCGACTTTGTAGTTGATTAATCATGTTTCTTATTGCAACTAATTTCAGGAAAGAAAACTGTGTGATGATATTGCTACTTATTAGTGTACTACACTCTTCCATTAGCAGCTTATGGAACTCAGTGAAATAACTTTGATCAAACTTACAAGTTTAAGAGGTCCATAATTTCGAGGAATTGATATCTTAAGCACCTCATTCCATACTGGGTTCAAGTCACTCGGTTTAACAGTGGTTTGAGCTTTCTGCAATTAGGCCAACAATTGAATGTTTAAAGGAACAAATTAGCATAGCAATCAAAATGGTTTATGAATTTCAAAAGAAAAAGCATACCTGCTCCCCAAGTGTTAGAACAACATATGGATCGCTCGTTAGCATGTCTCTGACGGCCAACTGAGTACCTTTTACCACTGTAATGTTCAGTTCTCCAACAAATTCTCTTGTATCGTCCTGTGACCATTTGCAAGGTTAAGGCTGATTGTCTGGATCACTAAAATCATGCAACAATCATTAAATATGCTCCATTTCAATGGCTAACTTGAACCCACAAATAAAATGGTTAGACAAATCTTCACAGCTGTATCATATATGTTTCAGCAGAACAGCTTACAGCGACATGCTTCCCTGAAGTGCTAGAGGTACTGCTAGTTACACTCTTCACAGCATTGGTCGCATCAAAAGAACCCTTTGATGTAATGCGCAAACTTGGCTTCAAAAAATCTTGTGTCTCATACTTGGCTCTGTGTATCAAAAAATAATATATCACTCTCCATTCTAAATATAAGCATTTCTGCTTGTTCTTCAAAATGTATCAAGACATCCTCCATCCAGATACATTTAGGGAAACACACAGAAATGTTTATATTTTGGAATTGAGGGAGTAATATTATGAATAACTCTGATGAAATTACATATAATTGGATAGATAACTATCAAACCTTATAAATTTAGTCCTATATTCCATAGTTGAATCCATCTTGGGTTTTGGGTGATCTTTTGGAAGAAAAGACTCATAAATGGAATTTGCATATGAGTTTCCACCAATCTCAAGCATGGAATCTATATCACTATCAGACCAATCATCCAGAGTTACTGACAAAACCTGACAAAAAAAAGAACAGGTGGAAGAATGAAATCAGTAGTGAAAGCTGCAAACATGAATACTGATTGTGTAAGTAATTCTAAGAAGAAATAATGGGAAAAAAGTTTGAAGATACAGTTGCACAACAGGAGGATTTTTTTTTCTTCTTTTGTAAGAACTAAAACTGACAAAGAAAAGTTCCTGTGGTCCAAATAACCTTTGAAACGTCTGGTCCAAGTGCTCTATGTACATCTCCACACTTTAAGCAAAGAAATACTCCGATATTAGCAGACCTGAAATGCAAAGTAAACATTGTTTACACTCTAAATTTCAGATAGACGACATGGGAAGTCCAAAACAAAGGTCTTCAGCATAACATGCAAATGTCTTTCCATTAGTATGGAAACATTAGAACATAATAGGTATTCATACAAAAAAAGATGCCCTAATCACTGTAACAGAGGCACTTACGCCCATTTGGGATCAGGTGCACCACAATCAGCACATATCCGGTTGTCACTTTTTAACATTAGATCCTTCAATTTTCTTGCTTTGCCTGCCATATAGTAAAAAAAAAAAAAGCTAAAAACTTGTAGACGTTAGGGAAAACAAGAAGAACATAAACGTCATTGGCATCATTTAGGGCACTGAATAAACTAAATTTGGTGTGTCATGCTACAGCAAATACATCGTTTCCTATCCTAGTCATGAATAAAGTGAAATCCACCACAGAAGTTTTGCTATTTTGCAGGTTTATCCTCACTATCCATATGTTGTATATCAATACAAATACATACATTCTACGGTTCGCAGATAATGACATATTGTATATAATTTAGTAAGATATCCGCACCTAGAACAGGCTTGTTTGACTTGATGTGTTGATAGTTATTAGTGGTACTCATTTTGGATTTGGAACCTCGGATAGCTCACAACAGCAAATAAACTCTTTGTTCCTGCAGAAAGCATAAAAGAAAGAGTCAAGGACCAGGTTCTTTACAAAATAAGAAGGCTAATGTGAATTTCTCCAAGGATATATAACTTAAATTAAAAAAAAGAAACATCACAAATCCACATTTCACAATGCACAAAAACAAGTGTTCAGCTGACACGCCTCACCACAAATAAGGACCAATGGATGCCAAATTTAGGAGGCACAGTCCAGTACATGGGTCTGGTTATCAACATTTTGTTGGTCTCGAAGCATATAAGCAGCCTGGTTTTGGGGCTTGAACAGAATTGGAAATCATGGATACCCAAAAGAGTTGATCACATTTGGTCGGGATCTATACATTTATGTAATTCAGGAAAAAGAAACACTCCAGCAGAGATGGCTGGAATATTTTGACCAGATTCCAAACCAAACGGCATATGCCACTTGTGGGGGTAAATGTGATCACCAATTGTTTGTTCCGGTCCTATTTCTTCAATGCTACATCGTTGTCACAGTTGCAAGGACGTGTTCGACAAGGGAAAAACAAGAATCACTGCTGCAGTAGTCTCCACTCGACCACCCTAACAGCCCAACCCAACGTCCCATGTGGATCCAGACGTTGTCTGATCTCAGTATCTCACAATCTCTCAGGCCAGCATGTAGATTGGCCTAGATCAGGCAGAATGACAGGCTTGAATACAAAAGGCCAGGGGATCTCAATAGCTGGTTGGTTGATGTCCATAAATTGTACGCTTCCAGCATATAACTCTAATAAATGGGCATTACCCAAGATTCCTCCCAGGTTTCCACACGCATATCCAAAGCTAAGATCTTCATCAATCGTGTCAACCTCCCGATCTCCGAGGCAATGACACCATGGTCGCATTCCAGCTCTGAAATGGAACGAAATGGTCGAAGAACAAATTGAGAATTCAGACATCAAGGCCCCCCTAGCACCGTGGTGGGTTGTGTCCATGTTCGTTGGGGACCAATCACGCGTCAAGCTATCAAATCAAACCGGATCAACCACGCATACGACATTCCTCTTCCCGCGCGGATCATCATCAAAGACAATAGGAGGCTAACCGCATCCGGGATTCCAAAATCAGCAAAATCAAGAACAGCAAAGCGGGGGGAGGAAATGGGTGAGGGGGAGGACCAACCGGATGGATCGCGGCGGGCGGG
>CM020179.1:39693395-39734790 GCA_009805545.1 Oryza longistaminata
GGCGGGGGGAGGGGTGCCGCCGGCGGCTTCGCGGTGGTGGTTGGGGGGAGTGAGGTCGCCGGCGGCGGTGGAGCGATCGCCCACCGGGCAGTTCGTCGCGCTGGGGGGGCAGAGCCTGGTCGCGGAGAGACGCGGAAATGGAGCACGAGTGCACGACGACGTGAGGACGGAGCGGAATTAGTATTTTGGGGGGGATGGTAATGATATTCTCCTATTCCTATTTCTGTAAGCCCAAATTCTCATGGGCCACCATGGCGGATTGGCGCGTTGGGTGCTTCAGCTTGACCTGACGACGTCGTTGCTGTTTCTTTTCTTCCTTCTCCGGCTTCGTTCGGTGGAAACCGCCCTCGCAACTCTAGCAATGCATATGAACACGCATATACACCCCCACAAATATGTCCCCTAAAACATACTCTAAGAGATAAAAACTACTTCCTCCGTTTCACAATGTAAGTCATTCTAGCATTTCCCAGATTCATATTTATGTTAATGAATCTAGATAGATATATATGTCTAGATACATTAACATCAATATGAACGTGGAAAATGCTAGAATGACTTACATTGTTAAACGGAGAAAATATATTAAAAGTTTATCTACGTGTACGTAATATTCATTGACACCAGAATTTAAACCCCAGTAGATAGAGTCATACACCCACGACTCCACCATCACACCATTGGTGTTTCCCTTGGCAATACAATTACGCAATTGTTATTACTGTCGTTTCCAAGCTATGAGCTCTTTTTATCAGCAATTCAAAACTCTAGCTTTCTTCCTTTTTCGAGCCATAAAAAGCTATATCCAAGCTGCTGATCTGGACTAGTCCTTACTTAACATTTTAAAATATTTCATCTGTTTCATACTATAAATCATTTTGATTTTTTTTTTCTAGTCAACCTCTTTTAAGTTTAATAAGATTTTTAGGAATATTTAGCAACATTTAAAACACTAAATTAGTTTTATTGATATAGTATTGAATATATTTAATAATATGTTTATTTTGCGTTGAAAATGCTAATATATTTTTGTACAAATTTGGTTTAAATTTGACTTGAAAACATCGAAACGATTTATAATATGAAACGAAAAGAGTATATCAACCATGGTAGTACTATATTGCTATATAGTACTTTTTTTGGTTATATTTTAAGGCGGAGAGTTTTCATGATTCATGTATTCAAACTTCATGCTTTGAGTCTGCAAAACTCAAACTTCATGTATTCGTGATTCATCGATGAAAAAGAAAAAGAAAAGAAAAGAATAATCTCTGGGCTGCATAACCTGGAACGTATTTCGTCTTAACACAATCTGAAGCATCCCATTACGTATACGATCTAACGTCAGATATTATCTTAACATCCCTTGTTCTAAACTTTTTCTTAACACATGCGTGGCACGCGAGGAGCCGCCTCCAACTCCCAAGCCGACGGCGGCAATGGCGCGGCCGCGCGGGAGAGGCGAGGCGCGGCTGGCGGCGCGGCGGCCGGCCGGCGGGTACTGGGCGAGGGAAGAGCCGATCTTCTTCGCCTACACGTGGACAGGATACGGCGTTCACATACAAAGTGGTATAATCGCTTCGATCGAATCGTTTTTTCTAGGCTTGGAGCGCGTGGATTTGTAGTCTCCTAAGTTGGCGCGTTCGCGTCCATCCGTGTTGGTGTTCTCGAATCTGGAATGGATCAATGGAGGAGGAGTGGAGGAATTTTGCAGCTAGGGTTCGGTTTGGGATGCTAGTGTTTGGAATTTGCCATTTGGATTGATGGTCCGGCTCTCCGACCTATTCGTGCTAGTAGAAATTATTTCGAATCTGCGACCTACAATGTGCGACCGTTTAAGCATGTCGATGATTACTATGGTTCAATCAGCTTTGGTGGTGGTTTCTTTTGATTAGCATTGGCTATTTGGGCTTCAGTTTTGATTGGTTCCATCGACTGTTCAGTCATGTTGCTTGCCGTGGTGGAGGAGACGCTTCGAAATTCTGATCGAGCATTGCATTGGTTAATGGTTGGTCTAGAAGAGGGACAAATTTATTGAGATGTCACTGTTTGCTGAATTGATATGGTCTTCATGTTTGCCATCGACTGCATCATATTTTCGATTTTTTTTTTAGGCTCATTGTCAAGAATTGTGCCATTCTGCACCCAGTGGCGGAGCCACCATGATTCCTGGGTATTCCCGGGAATACCCAACATTTTATCAAAAAATAAGTTATACTTCTAGTATATACACATGTACAATATATTGTACACCTAAATTCTCAACTCTTTGATCCAAACACAGCCTAACTGGTCTCTTGCGATGCTCCAACCAACCCGACCCACTCCGTCATGACCCATCAGACATCAGTTGACCTACTTAGCCACCACTCTTCCAGACAACCCCCTTCTGCTCTCCCTCCGTGACCCATCCTCCTTGGCTCGGCTCCCTCGCCGCACTCCCCAATTGCAAACCCTAGGTGGCGGCGCAGCGAGACGGGCAATCGGCGGCGGGAGCTGGTCCGTGCTACCGCGGAGGGGGAGGCCATTGCCACGCGAGGCGGCGCCCGACACTCCGCCAAGCTAAGGCGGTCAGTCGGTTGGGTGGCCGGCAGCCGCGAGGGCAGGGACGGGCAACGGCTCAGCGCTTAGACGGGAATACCCAACTTTGAAATCCTGGCTCCCGCCACTGTCTGCACCTGCTCAGATGCATGATAGGTAGAAATTTGTTTAGCTTACGTTCTCGTATCCTTTTGCAGCTGCCATCATATCCTACTAGAAAATCTAGCTGTAACTTATTTAATTAATGTCCTCCATTAACTAGTTGATATATTCTTTTCCATATTCAAATATTTATGGGTCACTTTCTGATGAAGTTTTTATGATATCTGTCATGCTACTGAGCCCAAGCTTCATATAAGACCCCAATTTAAGAACATGAGTGGTATGTGAAGTCATACCTTGGGAATCTATCATGATAAAGATGGCTAAGTTATGCGATGAGTCTAGGACACATTCATCCATTGAATTCTGTTGACGCATATGAGTTTTTTAGTTTTCCTAGTCTCAAGGACCCACTTCAGTTAATTGCTTTGGTTGCATTATTTAGTTGATGTTGATAGAAACTCAAAACAAGTTAAGTTCATATTGTTTACAGCATTTCACTTGGTTTAATTTTGAATAATACCCATTTTGGAGTTTGGACAACATTAGCAAAATCCTGCAATATGAATTTTCATGAAATATATATTCAGTGTCAATGATAAGTTCATGGAAGGTTGATGGAGAGAAAGTAGTATGGTACTTCCTCCGTTTCACAATGTAAGACTTTCTAGCTTTGCCCACATTCATATATATGTTAATGAATCCAGACCACACACTGAATGTTGTGTCTGGATTCATTAACATCTATATGAATGTGGACCAAGCTAGAAAGTCTTACAATATGAAACGGAGGGAGTATATTTTTCCAGGAGATCATCAGTAACCTTTTCCATTAACCCTATACATGATCATCTTCACATTTCTTGTGTTAATTTGTAATATGTGATTCACACCGTGTAAATTTGAGGGATGATGTTTTTTTTCCTTCAAATTCAGGAGCTCGGAATCCCAGGGCACATGATACACAATTGCTAGGATACCTCCTGCAATGAATGACTATTAAGTTTTCCCAGATGCCACAGCAGATTAATGCTATTCCAGAGTGCTGTCATAATATTGCACTGCTTTATTGGTTTCATGATAAAATTGCTCATTGTTTTGCTTTGCTAACCTTTTTTTGCATAACTGATGCAAGTTGCATATCTGTTGAGAGAAATACGCAGATAAACTAGTTGCTCTGTGGACATTTGTCCCATGTGCACTGTTTGATGTCATGGGTGGACTGCTAGATGGACAAAGCACTTGCCCCACATGCATAGCTTCAATTATTCTCTAGTAATTCACATGTTTATGGCGTCATTACAGAACTCGGTAAGATACTTTCATTGCCCTTATTTTTCGTGTTCCAACTTCAGTAGTCCGAATCAGTTGAGTGGTATGTTAAGAAATGCATACCATTCATCTCTTTGAGTTCATCACAAGTGACTTTGTCATTATGTATCTAGCTCTCAGCGCCTCTCCTGGTTTCTGTTAAAAGTTGAGGTATTTGCACCTGGTTTTCTGTCAAAAGAAATCTTATTGCGTGGTTTCTTACTGATTCTCTGCCCACTATTGTTATAATATAAATCTATTGAATCAATATGTAAATAATTCTCTTATTTTATTTCATTCATTTTACAAACATTTTACTATGGAAGTACCTTTGCAACATATACTTGCATCACCATGAAAGGAGTATGGGGAAGGAAACCTGCCAACTTCTGCTATTGATCCAAGCAGCTCTCACGTGTTTATCTTCAGAGTGATTTTGCAGCTAAAGAATATGCATTTTTCCAGATTTTTACAAGTTCAGTTCGAGATACTTCAGGCTTCCAACAGAAGAAATGCAGTGCTATTACTACATCAAGAATAGCTGACAGTGACACCCAGAAATTAGCTGAAGCTATGCATAGGGGACGATCAACTTGCTCCAGAAAGCTACAAACCATAAGCATGTTCACAGGCACATACTTTGTTGGTAGTTTGCTCTCATTCATTTTTTTTTTGAACGAAAACTCTCATTCATTTCGTGAAAATTATCAGGGTTAGGCCACCATTGGAGGTGTCATGGCTAAGAGTAATTAGTACTGCAGCAGACTAATTTTCAGGATCATCTGGTGAAACGTACACTTACTGCATATATGATTTATATCCATCTCTGGCCCCATTTTCTGTACATTTGTTTTCTTCAAGAGCAACCTACCAATAATATATTTCTCCAGCATCTGCGCCGTATCAGCTCTTATGCTGGGTTTCTTAACAAATCACTAAACTCAGGTACAGGTAGGCAAGTGACAGCCTACAATGTGGAGGGGCCCTTGCTGAAATCTATAGTAACTACCAACCAGAATTGGTAGCATTGGATACCTGCACTGCATTCCAGTGTTGCAACTAACATTTTGTTTTGAGTTGGCACTTTTCTGGACACCTTTAGGAATGATTATGTCCACTTGTGTCCTCTGCTTGAACCTTTGGGGCAGCTATCGATCTCATTTATTCAGGTCGTTTTCAGTCCCTACGATTGAATTTTACCCATGTTGTGGAAACTACTGAACTATATAACTAATGATTTACTAATGCAGGTCTGATCAATCTGTGATGCCTGAACCTCCCTGAAGTGAAAGGTGCTCTATCGTGATCTACTAACCTGAGACATCTTGTCATATGGGGAGAAGTTTCATTTGCTGTGTCATGAGACCAGCGAGGAGATAAGGCACACATGGTTTCATTGTCATGCCAGCCAGAGCGAAGACAGGTAAAGTTTAAACTTCACTTTCTGCTAGCTTAAGGTTTGGGTGCTCCATAATACTTTGGTTAAGTTTGTATTGAAGTGAATTATGATAATATCATTTTGTGCAATTGTTTCTATATATATATATATGTTTTTGTTGTGTTTTGGCCTAACAGTTTTAATAATCGAAGTTGCAACAGAGAAATTGGACAAATGTCACAGAAGAAACAGTTGGATAACAGAAACTATCAAACAAATTACTGTACTTTAATTTTTCATAACCATGGTTCTAGATGACCTTAAAAATTAAAACAAAATGCAGCACATAACAACAACTGCAAACTGGCTCTTCCTCCGTCTACAGCCACTTGCACACTTAGGAATGATTTGTTTTTTATCATATGTGACTAAAATACCCTTAAATCAATCAGATTAAACTTGATCGCACCAATATTTACTAGGAGTTGAGGGAAGATAAAATGGTAAAAAGAGAAAGAGCTGGGGGTTGATGAACTTCAGAAATTCAGATTCTGGAAACCAGGACCAACTGGCACTGGAGTACTGGACACTAAGCACAGGCGTTTCCATCAGTAGATGTTGTGGGGGACGGATTCTCTGCCCGCTTTTCTCGCGAAGCAATCAAATCACAGCGCTTTCGTTTTCTCTTTTTTTTTTCCCCTCTCCCTCTCCTTTTCCTTTTCCAAGAACAGCCTGGCTGATTGGGACGGACCGCTTGGTTATCGCCATTCATCTTGCCTTGTCGAGTAATCCCTCTGAACCTGTCTTTGCCTGTAGTGGTTATCTGCTCATCTCCCTCCATCGATGTCACTCCAAGCTCACATAACCTACATGCTTGTGTGGTACATTTCTTGGCAAATGACAGACGTCTACGGGTGGCCAGTGATTTGGGATTACTTTACTTTTTTTTTCTTAAGAGAAGATAAGTTTATATTCTTTTTCGTGTGATTGTTTCTTTGTAGTATAATGGGGTTTTTTTTTTCTATAGTTATCTTGAAGTTGCTTAATGTACTGGAAATCGTGAATGGTTCAATGAGGCATGGAAGTCGTCGGCGCCGTCCCTGTATTTAGGCTTTCTTTTTTTCTACGGTAATCCGTTGAAGTCTCTTGTCGATGTTACATTTTATATATTGTTCTATACTGGTGGTTCGTTCATTTGTGTTTCCATTATGTTGAGCAGTTGAAAACGTGTGTACTGCGTGCCCTGGCTGTTGTAAAAAATATAATATATTTTCTTTCTGTGATTACTGGAAACACCTACGCAAATGCAAGGAGATTAGGAGAGGAGGCAATCAGACACCTAATCACCACATGTATTTTATACGCTGCAATGGTACTGTGCTGAATTGTTGATGTGACGTGGATTTTCTCTGTTCTCTCCTTAATTACAGGGAGAAATTTATTTTGATTTGAAGAATAATCAGACCGTGCTATTATGTAGCGATGGAGGTTGATGCATTTGACAGCCCTGCGTACAATTATAGAGACGGAGATTAAGAATGTTGTGCAGACTGTGCATGCCTAAGTATAATATGTCGCAATCGTTCCCCTTATTATTTACCTGGTCAGAACTCAGAAGTAGCTGCGAAATGCAAAATGAACTTTCGTCAATTCAATCTGCTGCCACGGTTCCGTCCCATCTGGTGAAGTAAATATGTGTCTTCTTAAGCTCAAGGTTTGAAAACATGAAGCATAAGTTATCTCATACAACGTGCTTTAAGAACAAGGATTCACGTACTGCGTGCTTGTTTGAAATATTAGCTACTCACATTATTTTTTTTTAACATTCAAGTGACTATAATAGTGAGTTTATCCTCCTAGGAAAGCCTAACTTAAACTTTAGAGTACAGTAATTAGAAGTAAACTTTAGCTATAATTAGAAGTAAAAATAGTGTGATTATTAGGCAATTATCTTTAGAGTACGATGAGAGACGAGACTAATAAAAATATCACGCTTTTACCTATTTTTAAATCAAAACCTGAAAATAGACGTCTGGGATGACTTCAACAATCTCAAGATATATCGGCTCAGGCTTCCGGATGTGCTCATAGGAATAGGATATACATGTGTATATTCGTAGGAGTAGGTATACGTTTGTTGTGAGCGTTTGCGTTAGTAGTGTTTCTAAAAAAAAATATAAGAAGAAAAAACTGTACTTAGAAAAAAACTGTTTTATTTATAGTTTTTAAGCTATAACACACGCTCAAAATAGAAGAAACTGTTTTTTATTTGGTTGTACATACCTACACTAATAAATCAAAATAAAAATCTGAATATTTACTAGCTTCCATGGACTGTAGTTACTGCATGCTTGCAAAGTAAAAAATAAAGAAATTAGAATTTTTTTGGCGAGGACAAAAAAAAATCTTGCACACTCACAAGGCTACCACGAGAAGGCTGAAGATAGAAACAACCAAACCCTTAAAATATGTCCACATCAGGGTTTTTATTTTTTCGAAGTAAAAAACTGCTCCTCACCAATTTAAAAAAAACAACCAAAAATCTATATAAAAAAAACCAACAACTTTGTGTTAAATGTGTACAGAGGTCGGCTAATACCGGTCGGCTTTCACAAATCAAGAATCACCGGTTTTCATCAATCGGTTTTCGCCTTGTTTAGTTCCAAAATAATTCTTTAAACTTTTAACTTTTCTATCACATCAAAATGTTTCTACACACGTAAACTTCCAACTTTTCCGTCACATCGTTTCAATTTCAATCAAACTTCCAATTTTGGTGTGAACTACACACAGTTTGTGAACCCTGGTCCACAATGTGTAGATTTGGGTTGAGGGTACACCATGGCCCCACTGTCAGCCTCTCAGCCCAAACCCCCATCCTAAATTTCTCAACTTCCCACCCCACCCAGCGCCCCTTCTCCCGGGAAAAAAAGTTACCTACCGCCACCGAACCAACCCGCAGCAGGAGAGTCCGAGCGCCGGCACTCTCCTCTTGTACAGTCGCCGAGTCGCCTCCCCCTCCCCGCTACTATTCACTTGACTTGTTTGTTACCGCGCGCCGCTACTGCCCCCTTCCCTTTTACCCGCCGCGCCGCACGCCCATCACGCGCGGCAGGGCAGGGCAACCCAAGCGCTCCTCCCCCCCATATAAGCCTCCCCCCCGTCCTCCAGCTCATCCTCCCCCCCTCCTCCTCTTCCTCCTCCTCTCCCGCCGCCGCCGCCGCCGCCATCGCGTCGAGCTCCCCGCGAGATCCCGCCGTTGACGGAGGAGGAGGAGGGAGGGAGTGAGTAGGAAGCGGAAGAGGAAGAGGATGGCGTCGGGACGGTACATGGCGTACTCGCCTTCGCCCTCCACCACCCCGCACTCCCCGCGCATCCCCGGCCTCCGCGCCGCCTCCTCCGCCGTCGCCGACCAGGAGAAGTAAGCTCAGCAACGCCACCTTCCTCCACTGCTTCGTTTCGCTTGTCGGGGGATGGGGGGACGAGCCTCCGCCGCCGCCGCCGCCGTGGCGGACTTCGGAAGGCGTGCGGCTCGGCTGCGATCGTGGCAGGGAGGGTAGATGGTGGGTAGATTCGGCCGGTTCCAGCGTGGATTCTACGTGCTGTGAGATTCCCCCAAGGTTTTTTTTTTGTGTGGCGTGAATCTGATGTCGGGTTTAAGGAATTTTTAGCATCGGATCTGATTCCCCCGCGGCGAGATCTCCCGTTTGTGGTAGCTCCGCTTCATTTTGACTGTGTTGAACAAGTGGGATGCTCGATTCAGCGTTTGCTCGATTCACTGACTTTTGGTGCTTATCTCGTATGATTTTGGGGGGAGGTCTCAGTGTTTTTGCTTAGTAATACAGAGATCAAAGCTGAGTTGGTTATAGGCGTGTATTGTATCACAAGGATGACGACTGATGAGTTTGTGCTGGTCATTTGTAGGTACCTCGCGGAGCTGCTAGCGGAGCGGCACAAGCTGAGCCCGTTCATCCCAGTGCTCCCTAATAGTGTACGGCTGCTGAATCAAGGTGAGCCCTCATATACCCATGCCATTTGTACCATGATACAACTGAACTAATGAGTGATAATACTGGTTGATTGCTATTTCTTCCACACACGCGGAATATTCTGTTGCGATGTGGGAATCTTTGACTCCTGTGGCTTGTGCACATCTGTGTTTGCTTCATGCTGTAGTTTGTGTTAATATTCTCTTTACTCTACCAGACTGCCTAAGAATAGATTTACCATGAATTCATATTGTGTAAAAAATGAGTTGCTATCGGTTTTGAGACTGCCAAGCAACCCCTACTTGGTAATCAACAATCAACTTTTGTTTTCTTCCTCTCTGTTGTAAATTTTGTTTCTTATCAATCTTCCTCTCTACCATGCCACACATTGGCCTCAACTCTTTAAGCTTACCGTGTACACAGCCTACTTGTTTTAGCTTGGCCCTAGATACCTTCTCTAACTTTGCCCAGGGTTTTCTGGACTATTATGGTTCCTTTTGAGCTCATTCAGAATAGTTCAAGGAGCATGCTGTTTCACAGAACTGAATTCTGCCTCATTTGAAGATAATGCCAAATGCTGTTTCAGAGATCTAGATCTGGATTGTTCAATGTGAGGTTAGAATGGAGTATAGTTTGTGATTTTTGAATGCAGGGTTCAAATTCTGACCTGTTTTGGTTGAATTTAAGATGCTATGATAGTAATTTTTGTGTCTATTATCTTTTAACCTTATCCAAACACCCCTAAGCTGGAGCTTGGTGGGAATACTAAAAATTGTAGTGGCATATCTCTCCTGATGGGTACCATCTGTGGTTTGAGTAGATTATAAATTTGATATGTCCACTAGACAAACTCCAACTTAGTGGGATGAAAGCCAGTTTTCTTGCATTTATACCTGTGAACGGACAAATAATTATAAATCATATTCGTAATTCTTAAATAATATGTTGAACATACCTTTTGGTATTTTTTCCATTTGTCTGCTTTAACACACATCTTTTGTTTTGTTTTCATAAATTTTATCTGTTCTACTATCTCTTCTGCTACTCTTTTTTCTACATTGTGTGTGATAATCATTTGTTTGATTTGCATAACTTCTCAGGATAAAATTTTTGTAGCTATACAACTAACTATACATGGATTCAGTTTGACACTGTTATAACTGTTAATTTTCTAGTGTAAAGGAGAGAGTTAAATGATTAAACTAACCCATCAGGTATATGTATGCATTTACTAATCACTAATTCTAACTGCTAACTTTCTATATCTTGTGCTTGAAATTGCAATGTTGGAGCAGAAATTTTACGTGTTTCCACACTATTGGAGAACGCGTCCCTTTTAAATCAAAGTGGCCTTGAACATGGTAGTCCACTAACAACTGGAGGATTATATTCAAATGGAGCAGCAGCTGATATGAATGGGTGGACATCAGCATTTCAATCAGAAGTATGGATACTGACCATTTAACATAACTTACTCTTCATGCCTAATTTACCATTTTTAAAGCTTAGGTTAGGTTTTTTCTAACTGATTTTAACACTACTGAAGCCGGTTACATGCTTGGTACTGCTTCTTCCTTGTGCTAATTTGCTAACTTTGTTATCCCTTCCAGGCAGTGGGTTCAAAAGATGGCATTAAATCCTTCTCTTTATTGCAACTAGTGGAGTTTGGATAACATGCTGACACTAATCCACTAATTTGGTCCATAGGAAGAAATTCTAACCAATTAGTTAGTTGCCATGCTAACATCAGAGTCAACTAATTGCTCTAACAATGTTATTTGTTATTTTATATTTTGTGCTGCACTTCAGAATTCAGATCAGTTTCAGATAATTATTCATGAGGCTTGTAAGTATCTGATTTGGCAAAATAGTGATTCCCTTACCAATCTTTATAATATAGATATAAAATGAGTTGTCATAAAACTATCCTTATTGTCTTATAGATCATAAATATCTTGTCATCTTTTGGGGTAACTAGCTTGTCAATGGAACCCATATATACGCCCAGAAGTAGTTGGGCACAATATTGCACTTTTAAGTTTAGTCCTATAACTCTTCAGAATGCTCCTAAATCATCTGTAGTTTAATCTATTTTTGCATTTGGATTTAAATTTCTGCATTTTCTATCACTGAATGCAAAGCTACTCCATTGCTCTGTATCGAATGCTCCTATTTGAACAAGTTTTAAATAATCAAACTGTGACCATTGCAGGGTTCACCAGCTTATAGCTGGCGTGGAGGTTCTCAAGGCAGTTCCTCTGGACTAATTGTTAAGAAAACCATGAAGGTTGATATCCCAGTAGACAAATATCCCACAGTAAGTGTGCTATTTTTGTAGTTGGCTTATTCGTGAATAGCTATATCATTTATGGCTTCATCCTCATGTGCACCTGTGTTTATTTTTCTCAGTTCAATTTCGTTGGCCGCATCCTTGGTCCTAGAGGAAATTCTTTGAAGCGAGTGGAGGCAACCACCGACTGCCGTGTGCTTATAAGAGGTCGGGGAAGCATTAAAGATCCAGCTCGGGTACAACTCCTGATACTAATATACCGTGCTTTTTATCTCATTAGATAAAGTGGACAATTTGGAGAATTATGTATTGATTATTGCATTTTAAGCAAGTTTTTTGTTGAATGGTGGACTAAAGATTGAATTATCACAAATATATATATTCTCTTGAAACATAGCAAATAGTTTCTTGATTTAATGTCATAGAAAACCGGTTCCAGCTTCCCCAAAATCTGCATGTTTCCAACTGGTACCATCTATACTTTGGTTGGTCTTCTTTGCCTTTCTGATGCATCTCTTGTATTTTCATTAGAGTTTACCTGCTCGGTGTTCACTTTTGCTAGTGCACTTATGCTAATGCTTTGTAGGAGGACATGATGCGAGGGAAACCAGGTTATGAACATCTGAATGAACCCCTGCACATATTGGTTGAGGCAGAACTGCCTGTTGAAATTATTGATACCCGTCTGATCCAAGCCCGTGATATCCTTGAAGATCTGCTGAAGCCTGTGGTATTGTGCTTTTGAACATTTCTGTTCTTTAAACTCTTAAACTGATCCACCTTATATATGATCTGAGAACCCACAAATCATTTTACAGAACGAACGCCTTAGAAGTAACTTCCTTCTTTTGCAGGACGAGTCTCAGGACTTCTTCAAGAAGCAGCAGCTCCGGGAACTCGCCATGCTCAACGGCACCCTCCGTGAAGAAGGGATGCAAAGATCTGGCTCAGCTTCCCCTTTCCACAACAGCCTTGGAATGAAGAGGGCGAAGACAAGGGGGTAAGTGAGCAAGTGTTCATGATGGGAGGACCAATCGTCTATTCTGAGACCAATGCCGAAGTATGCCTATGGGGTTGCCTTGCTGGCTGATGGCCCAAAAACGGTCTCGCACCGCCAGCATCGGAGCGGCCCGTACTTGATAATACCATATATCTGGAGTTGTGTATTCCTGCTACCGCCTACCGAGGGGTCTGGTTATGGCAACGTAGGGTGTTGGGCTATATATTGGGTTGTGCATGGTTTGGTGGTAGCTATGTGGTTTGTGTATTGCTATGAACTGATATCTGGGGTTTTGATATAAAGGCCCTGAGCTTGTATTTTTGAACTTTCTTAAGACTTTGATCTAAGGATGATAAGGGATAACTCGGATTGAAGAGATTTGTAACTTGTAACATTTTTGTGGTTGTACTGTTTATCGCACACTAATCGTTGAGCAAAATTGATGTCGGTATTCCGTTGTCATACAAATGTATTGCATTTTGCGGCACCTCAGTTTAGTCTGAAGTATGGTGAACCCTACAGGTAACCATTTTCACTGGGCATTGAACAGGTTAAAACAGGATAGTGCACAGCAGCAGCATCAATGTTTGCACGGGCCTTTTGCTTTGAGTCTTTTACCCCTATGCCATTAAGAAAGTTGCTGCTTACCTGTGTGCCACAAAAAAGTTTAAAGTCACATGTATGCCATGAGAAAAACTTTCGTTGACCCGTGTGCCATTCCGTCCACCTTCTGTTAGAACTTAACGGTTCCATAGCTTTGACACGTGGGACCCATGTATGAAAATGACTAATTTGCCCTTGAAGTATTTTCAGCTATATTCCCCTCTCCTGCTATCTCCCCGTGCGAACAAGACAAACAAACCCTAACCCTCGCCGCACGCCGCTGCCGCCGCCTCGCCTCGCCGCCTGGAAACCCCGATCGCCGCCGCCGCCGAGCCTCGCTGGACCCATCGCCGCCGCCGCCGCCTAGCCTCGCTGGACCCGTCGCCGTGTGCCCCGGCCGGCCGCCCCTGCGCCAGGCCGTGCGGCCAGGCTGGGCGCGCCGTGCGCCCTCGCCTCGCCGGAGCCGTCGCCTAGCCTCGCCGGAGTCGCCGCCGCCGTCGAGCCTCGCCGGACCCGTCGCCGCCGCCGCCGCTCGCCTTGCCGGACCCGTCGCCGCCGCCGCCCGCCGGAAGCCGGACCGTTGCCGCCGCCGCCGAGCCCCTGCGCTAGGCCAGCGCGGCCGTGTGCCCTCGGCCCCAGGCTGGCGCAAGGGCAAAACTGTCTTTACACAGCCCCTAACACCTCTGTTATGTCTCCATCCATCAAAAATGGCACACGGGTTAACGAAAATTGGGCTCATGGCATATAGGTAACTCTAAACTTTTTTGTGGCATACAGGTAAGTAGCAACTTTCTTAATGGCATAGGGGTAAAAGACTTTTGGTTTCGGTCATCTGACGCAGACTTTGCCTTTTGTGCAATCGCAGTCCGGATGCTTCATCTGATGCATATACTTCGAGGCCTTCTTGAGTCTAAGCATCTGATGCAGACTGCCCGTGACTTTCTGCAAACAGGAAAAGGAACGAGAGTACACTAGACCTGCAACGCAAATGTTGCAGGAAATGGGACAAGAACACTGTAAGCCGGAGCGACAAAAAAAACTTGCCAAGGAAACATTTATCTTTTTGAACTACAAAATTTTGAGTGGAAATTGTCACTCACGGTAAAGAGGCCGCTACAAATTACCATCTTAAGCTGCAGGGGCTACAGTTGTGTGCCTGATTGAGCATTACTGGCTCAAGAGGGCGAACTAGTAGACACTAAACTGGATATTGAAATACTCCAAATTAAGACTGTTACAAGCCTAGTTTACAGCAAGGGGCACTTCCACCCTCCTGCTAGTGTTCTCGGTCACAGCCTCATAGGCAATGGAATGCCCTATTGGGTTTCCTTCGCTTACCAAAATTTCTCTATACAACGGTAGTCGACCATGCATCTCAGTTCCAGAACCTCCAATAGATGCCTAGAATCACTTGTAGCTAAGCAGAACAGAATTAATTACATGCATGAATAAGCGGATGCTGGTGCTGTCTGATGGGCTGGTGGTGGGGAGCGAGCGTAGGTGGAGCAATGCATTGTAGACTTGCTCGAAAATAGGCTTCACGTGCATGGCGATCACCGGATCGGTTGGATTTATCGCCATAGCGACATCTGTCATCCACTGAATCTTCCGCGGCGTATCAGTAGCAATGTCAACTGCTAGCTGCTGCAATAGGGCTAGGAGGACCCCCTGGTTAAGGGGGACGGGGACCATTGAGCACAATGCGCGCAAATCAACCTGTTGAGTAGTACAATTATCAGAAAATAAACATAGCTGGTAGCTCCACATCAGGTGAACAATTCAGGGAAGAGGAAGATACCTGAGAGCACAACCAAGACACTATCGACACGTCACTTCTTTGAAGAGCCATTGTAAATGCCTCGTCAAATTTGCGTTCAGATATCAGTCTGCCCAACTCCTTCATTGGATCTAATGGAGCCTCAACCTTTTTACAAAACAAAAAGAGCAATGCACATGTGAATTATATAAATAAGCTTGTTCTTTCATACGTCAGGTTATACTAGAGTCAGGAAGAACTATCATTCTCATACCCAAATAGACATGTCAGAGATGAATAGTAAATTAAACTAGACAAGTCACCAGATTTTTTTAATAAAAAACAAAAATTCATTATCTGGAGCATTAAAAATATTTCAAGTATTTCGCACCTCCGGTGGACCAGTCACAGGGACATTGTTGGGCTGCAAAACGTTTGTATTATGTGCTTTTGCATTGCCCGATGCAAGCAGCGCCAATAGTTTGCGATGGCCATCAAGCAACTCTGCTGTAAGATTCTGGGTGATCGAAGACGCAGAAGAGATGGTATCCTGGAAATTAACTCAAGTAGACGAATATTAGTCATTTTGTTATGGTATTACCATAACTGGAAAGGACATTAGCACCTTAAACCTACCTGTGCCCTGACATCTTACATACAAGTGTACAACTAATAGTTGGGAAATTTTACCTTTAAAGTTTGCGCCAATGGGGCATGTGCTGCCTCAACTTGCTGCTGAATAGCAACAGTGTGTTCAGACATTCCTTTCTGGAATGCGCTATCGACTTGCTCAAACATTGTCTTGCAAGATTGTTCAAACGCTGGAACAAGGAAAGCTTCCAGGCTAGCACGTAAAGCATCCTGCAAGAAACCATTTAAGGCTAATCAATTCGTGCAGGAAAGCTAAAACCAATTTGAGCGCCTTTTCAGAAGGCAGCAAGGCATTTGTCGGTGAGACAGTGAGAAGATGAAGAAACAGGCCTTAACAGCAAGCACTATATCTCCGGAATGGATGAAACTATATACCAAGACACAAAAGTCCACCAAGTGGCAACAGTAATAGATGAAACAATCAATCAAGACATAGAAATCCACCAAGTGGCAATGTTATATTATGTTCAACTGCTGCTTGACAGCCATCTATAAAAATAAATGAACAAAGAGTAAATACCTGAAGGGTCTGTTTTACAGATGTGTGGAACTGCATTTGGATTTGTCTAGCAACAGTAGCTTCAAGTTTTGCACTAACAGACTTGTCCAGCTGATTCACCACTCTGTCACCAACCACTTTCTGAAAGCAAAACGTCAGATGAGTGATGACAACATGCAGAACAAGACTCACAACAAGAAATTAGCCAGAACCTGAATTGAATCAGCAACTGCAGAGGCTGAACACTTCTCGATAATAGGTGTTATTGCCCGTGCAATGACAGGTCCAAGTGAAGAAATTTCTTTCTTCAGTGACTTCTCCAAAGTAGCAGGAAGGTCCTTGCTTATTGAATTAGTGATAAGAGTAATCATTTGCTGCATTCGCTCTCTTTCAGCCTTTTCTCGTTTTGCATTCTCCTCCTGGATACGAACCCACAAGGCATCAAGGTTAGCCTTGATAGATTTCTCCATGGTGCGCCCTAATGATGCCTCAATTCTTTTGCCTTCCTTTGCAAGAGGTGCAACAACAATAGTACCCAGCTGCTTTTGCAAGTCCTTATGCATTGCTATGAGCTGCAAGACACAAACGTGCACAGTAAATAATCTGAGAACTTGCAATTATACCTTCTAACTTGCAGCTGAAAGGCATATAGTTAACCTACAATTATTGTCCTTCAGTAGCATTGATCATGCAATAAACAAGTCAAAATCAGGATTCTGGTTAACATGCCAGACACACTACTTGTAAAGGACATCATCTCACAACAAAATAGCTAAGCAACATATAGCTAACATTAAAATTTGGAAGTGCAGTAGTAGCAGTACACAATAATTGTAACATAAAAAACATGCAAACAGATAATGACTTGGAATGGCGAAAATGCTTCACTAAATTGTTACTATGCATTCAACAAAACAAATATAACTGTAAGTGCCAGAAGCATCTAGTCAAGGTAGCCACAGTGCACACAATATAAATTAGTTGAATATGGTCACCTGTTGAAGCATCCCTTGCGTAGTAACTTCTGGAAATGAATTGATAGGAGGGTATGCACTACTCGGAGGTTCATGTGAAGACTCAGTTGAGTTGAATGCGCTGGTAGAAGGAGATGACTGCCCAGATGCTTGAGGATGCATAATTTTCTCCTTCTTGGTATATGAAGATGATTGCTCCATAGAAGCAGAGGAATAATCACTTTTCTCAGGCACTTCAACAGGTTTTTTTGTAACACTTCCGTCAGCAGCACCAGTATGCTCAGAAATGGATCGATCACATGATGTCTGTGATTCTTCCACACTGTACTTATCAGTTGTTACCGAGCGCTCACTAATCATTTTAACAGTTTGCTCCGATGAACCAGCTTGCTCTGTATTCTCACAAACAACCTGTGCTACTTCAAGGTCCAAATTTTGATCAAATGTGTGCTCATTGGTATGTTTTGGTTCTACTTCTGCCATCTGATGACCACTACTTGTGCCATCCTGGATTTTCACTCCATCAGACTTAGGGACATGGTTGCTCTCAGCTGAAGATAGAGCGCCAGATATGATTTCAGATGGAGTTACCAAGTGTGTAGTGTTCCCTCCTACCTTAAACATCAAATGAGGATTTGGAAGCATTGTAACATCATTGCGACCATCTCTTGGATCATCCTTTCCAAAGTTGTCCTTAGGCATGGGTGTATCTTGCCTAGTCAAAATTTTAGGCTCCACATTTCTGTTCATCGCATAATCAAAAGCTGGTTGGTCCATTTCAAGGTTACCTAGTGACGATCCTGATCCAGAAGGGTCCATGTTTGATGCAAGAGAGGCTGATGGAAGATGAACAGAACCATCACCTTCTGTGTATGTAAGTGGTGGAGCTGATGGTTTAGGATCAAGTTCTGCAGATAACCACAAAAAATAACAAAGCCTGAATTAACTACAACACAAAAATAACAATTTCCGATACAAAAAATAACAATTTCTGAATTAACTGAACTAACCAGACTGTTGATCAACGGTTGATGATTTACTTGGAGAACCGACGGAATATGAATCGGTGAAGCTAGTTGGCATGGATGACTCTGCTCCTACCACTTCCAGAGGTGTCTCGTGAACACGAGAAATAGATGGATCCCTTCCAAGTCCAGTAGTTTCACTTGTAGGAGGTGAACAGAGTGATAAATCCAGTCCATACTGCTGGATGGCCATTGTTTGAACACAATAAACTTGTACAACTTGGTCATTGCCAGGTTGGCTTTCATGTGTGCCAGTGAGACTTAAAATAGGCATTGCAACTGTAAAATCTGCTATATAATCCAAGCGAGTTGAAGCAGGATCTGTGCCATACTCAACATGCACAGCATAAATAGCATTTTTCTTAGCATTTGCAAGTAAAATAATACTTGCTTGAGGCAGCACGGTAACTTGGTTGAAAAATGCCTCCTCTACCCTGGGTTCCAGTGAGCTGACAAGTTCCAATGTCTGTGTGCAATTCCAAGTCTCGGAATCACTTGGCAACAACACACCTCCTTCATTGGCAGAAGCCCAAATTTTAACTTCTCGGTTTAGAGGACCCTACATCATTTAACAGCATAATAATGTAATGTGTAAACTCTAACAATAGCTGCTATGTTCCTCAAAAAAAAAAAAAACAATAGCTGCTATGCACAGCAAATTGCTTAATTTCACAGCAGGTGCAAAAACATTCACGTTAATTGATTGTTCTAAACGAAAATGGAACACATAGAATTCAAAAGATCCGGAAACACTAAATATATCTAGCATCTCACAGTTTATCCAACCTAGGACAACCTTAGGCTACTAGTAACTGTAGGCTACAATTCTGGCTCACAGCCTAATTGGTAGTCCGTCACTCGTAACTTGACAAAAGAGAGTGAGGGAGAGGAAGGGGGAGCAAGAGAGGAGAACAGCAGCAGCACGAGGAAGTGGTGCTAGGGTTGGTCTTAGCCATGCACAGCAAGAGCAAGGTGAGATGGACAAATATAGCTTTTGGTGAGGTGGGGTCAGACTACTCCCTTCTTCATATTATTTTGCAGCAACACTTAAATTAGATTGGATTCCTCTAAGAAAAGTTAGACTTGGATTAGACTTAATACTTATGTCAGACTTTGAAGGGAAAACATCACTTTAATCCGAGTCATCTACCTGACTTGATTGGAATCGCTCCATGTCCAAGACTAGAGTATCAAATACCACCCTCTTAAACCCACATTTGCAGTGACCCACAACACTGTTCCTCCACCCAGTCATGATGGTTACTGGTTTCACTATCAATTAAATGCAAGTTGTGCACGCACCACTATGAGACATCTTATTAATTCATTAATAGAAAAAAAGAAAGTGTACAATCAAGTGATTCCAGTATATGGAGTGTAGGCAACAATGAGATACGTGTACTTATCCATCAGTTAGCATAATGGATTCAAGCTACTGGACAAATCTTTTGGCTAGCATAGCTTGTCTACGGAAGTTTACAGAACAAGATACCCCCAAGAAAAAGTATGCATAAAAAGGCTATGCACACTGAATAAAATATCGGCTAAAACAAAAGAATGTATACTGCTGTATCATTTAAAAAAAAATACATACTGCTGTAACGAGGTTTATATGGTCTGGATGCTCAGGTGCCGTGAGAAAAGCAACAGAATAAACAGCTTGACCATCATGTGGCTTCAGAATCGATAGAGGCACTGGCTTGCGATCATCCCAAATTTTTACCTGCAAAACATACATTAAAAATGGGCTAACAAAGAACGATTATTTCTCTATATCACATTGAGTTTGTGGATTTAGGGATGGTGGAGGTGGGATAGGGGCTGAAATAGGGGTTTATCTTTCTTATGCACTGCACCAGGTTGTTTTTTATTTTACAGCATGGAAGAATCTTGGGCAGAGAGCAACTAGCAACAACTCACTAGCGTTAGGTTTCACATGGCAGAAAAGTACTTGCAGTTCCACTATTTGACTATTTGTACTACGGCAAAGGATAGTTTACATTGTTATTTGGCACGGAGTAGTTTTGCAAAGTAAATATTGCAATCATGTACAAGAAATTAAATAAATTCAGTCAGAGCAATGAAATCAGGAAGGGCACAGACAAAATCGGGATTATTATTGGATAAACTATATCCGTTTACCCAGTGTACCTCGTGCGGATTTACCAGTCAGCCTCTGCCAAAACCAAAAGACATATTTTGAAATCTTTTGTCTAGAGGAAGTGATGCAGTTTCACCACGACAAATCCAACATGTAAAAATTAAAATTAAATACATATATCTTTAATCCTATTATTTAATTTTAAGTTAGAACTTATAGCATATCTTATAATCAATGAATGATCTTATTGTTTATTCGTTGAAAGAGAAAAGGGAAGGCTTAATGACAATCAAACACAATTTTGAAAGTAACATTCTGGCCAAAGTTGCCAGGGCAAGTACAAAATGAGCAGGAAGGGTATTTGATACAAACCGTGCCATCTTTTGATCCTGAAGCCAGTCGGGTAGTCATCCATTGAGATAAGGACAAATCTGTAACGTCATCATCATGATTACCAACTAAGCGCACACCATCAATGAGCTTGTCAAGATGACACTTGATAGGTTCCTCTGCACTTACGTCCCTTCCCCGTCGCACTTTAGTTGTGTCTATTCTTAAGACACAGTTTCCAATGCCAACAAACAGAATCTCCTGTAGGATAAAGGTGTAAGTACATTCATAAGTTGAGGAGCTTAAAGTCAGCAAATGTGATACAAATAACGCTTTACCTGCTTATGAGAGTGCCAACAGATCCTTGGATGGTAAGATTCAGCATCGCCAACAATCTGGATGGCAATTTCAATCTTTCCTGTAATTTGTGGTTTGCTGTCCTCATCAGGACCCTCATCAATCTTCCAAACATATATCCGACCATCTACACTTGCACTGCACAATAAGAAATCAAGTTAACACTTAAGACCCCCAAAAAATCCAAAAAAAAAAAAAGAACCATCCTTAAGAAATCAAGTTAACACTTAAGACTTAAGACCCATCTGACATTTCTTTTATACAAAGGCCATAAACTCAAAAAAAAAATGAATATGAGTTCTTCAGGGTTAGAATGCACATAGCTTTTGCAGTACTAATTAAAGGTCCTTATGAACAAGGTAATATTTTATCACTACGTACTCAGTACCTTGCTAAACGATGAACATCCTCAGCAAAGAAAGCCATATCTGTCACCCTCTGCAGCAAAATAAAAAATATCCAACACAAGAAATCAAATACTAATGCACTTTTTAATGTACTGACCAAAATTCACAAATCCACATGGAAATGAGTATATAACCATCTTGAAATCCCCAATGAATTCCTTAACCACTTAAATTACAATAGGCATTTTACACCAGCTAGACAAATATTATTTGATCATTGCTCCATAAAATGTGAATTCACATTGGACGAACATATTATAACTAAACTAAGCCATTTTACAATCATTCTACAGTCTTAACAATCAACGCCATGTTAGCAGAAGCGAATAATAGTGTATCAAGAACCCAAAATCAAGATGTTTAGAAGTAGCATACAACAGGACCATCTGAGTACGGGTACATTAAAAATTACCACATTCAAATCATACTGTATAAATGTAGAAACAACCAGATCACCTCATACATAAAGCAATATGCCCCACTTTGAATTTTACCAACCTATACCTTCCACATTACCGGGATCATACACATCATCATCCAGTGTCCATTAACCAGTGAAGGAGTATGCAGTGAATACCTGTGTGTGGCCACGAAGGAGCGAACGGAGCGCGGTGTTGATGTTTAGCACGCGGATGTTCCCGAGCTTAAGCCCATACACGATGTACGTCCTGTTCACGGCGATCTGCCTGCCCAACACGAGCCCGGGATCCGATGTGTACTTGGTGATCGGCGTCACCTCCAGCTGCGGCGGCTGCGCCTCCCCCGGTAGCCTCGAGTCAACATCGTGAACCGCTCTGTCCCCGCCGCCCAGAAGGCGCCCCCGCGGCATCTTGCTGCTGGTGCTACTCAGCATCCTCGCCGGCGGCGCCGACGGCATCGCGGGGATCGGCTGCGGGGGCTGCGCGGCGGCGAACTCCGACGCCGGCGGTGCGGGCATGGAGGCGGGAATCGAGAAGGGCCGGCCCGGAGCTCCCCAGGAGCTGCATGAGGCGCGCGCCGTGGTTCTGGCTGGGCCCCGCGGCGGCGGCGGCGGCGCTGGATAGCGGCCGGGTTCGGGGTCGGCATCGGCATCGGGAAGGAGATGACGGGCGGGCATGTGCGGCGCCGCCATGGGGTCCTGCGGGTAGTGGAGGAACGGGGGGCGGTGGAAGGGGGGAGTCGCCGGCGGGTAGGAGTACGCGGCGGACGCGGCGGCGGGCCCGCGGCGGGGCCGCCGGGGAAGATGGGGGCGGCCGGGGGCGTTGGAGGGCGGCTTGAACAGCATGCTGACCTCGAAGGGAGTGCTAGGGTTGGGGTTAGGATTAGGGTTTCCGGTCGGGGTCGCCATGGGAGGCGCGGCTCGGGAGGGAGGGGGAGGAGGAGAGTGGAGTGGCAGATCTGATGGAGGAGGAGAGGGCGGAGTTGGAGGCGAGACGAAGTGGAAAGTCGAGGTGGACGTGACGTGGGCCCAATGTCACCACTCACGTCAGAGGCAGTACGTCAGAGGATCACGTCGTGGACGTGTGTTTAGTTTGTTTCTTTTTGTTTTTCACTTTTTAAGGCCGCGTCATTTGCGTTAATTAAGCCTTTAAATTGGTTGGCAGTTTATATTGCTGCTATAATAATCATCTTGCAGGGACTGTGCTGAAATTGTTTGATACTGAAAATTTGTGTCATGCAGAATATGGTATTTGGCACTTAGGATGCATCCACGTTGTTTGATCCGAATATATATAAAAACCTAATGGTTTAGTGTGGACTGTTAGAAGATTACTCCCTCCGTTTCACAATGTAAGTCATTCTATCATTTTCCATATTCATATTGATGCTAATATGAATATAGAAAATGATAGAATGACTTACATTGTGAAACGGAGGAAGTATTAGTTAAAGCATTGACATTAGAATTTCGGTTTGAAATCCTACCTTTTATTTAGATGCCAATAAGAAATATGGGTGTATTTATTTTGTTAGGTTTAGACTTTGACTAACCATTGCCTCACAAAATTATAATCATACTTTTGAAGATGAATCTAATAGTATCAATTTTATTTCACAAAATCTACATTATAATAGAGTAATTATTGATCAAATTTTACCCTAACAAAAAAAGTACTAAAATTTAACATTGTAGTATGGGCTTTTATAACTTATAGTGCAATTAGTGTACTCATTTATGATTCCTCCCGGCAGCTCAACGGTAGAAACAAATCCTAGTATCACAAATTATCAATGCAGGTATAATATCTCACGATGACTACTCAGGGACAGAGATATCATTTAATCCCAGCAAGCGAGGTATTAGAAGAAAGAAAAATCATTCTCTTTTGAGGAAATGAAAATACACGAGATCAGATACCAATTCTGATACGATCTATGATCAAGAAGAATAGTACTCCTTTCCAAGTAGACATTGTTTTGTTTCCCATAAAAATGAAAAACACTTTCTGCATAGATTTGCTTCGAGAGGTCAAGGGGAATGCATGCTAGCTAGTATCACGCTCTTGTTTAACAACTTCGAGACCGGATCTGAACTGACGGTGGCGATTTACACGCGTATCGGTGGCGCACAGGCACACGGTGTAGGAGCCGCACGATTCGCGTGCGCGCGAGCACCGTCGCCACCGGCAGCGGCACGGCCCGGCGCAGCCGCGCGGCGAGGTACTACGGCCGCACATGCGCCTGCGCGGCAACGAGTACAGCGGCCACATGCGCGCGGCCTCGGTTTTCGGGCCGGGCCATCATAAATCTTCAGGCGTCAGGTGCGCCTACCAAACGACGCTGGAGAGTTTTTTCTTCTTGTTTCTCACGGCAAAGTGCGCGTTGGAACGAAAGGATGATTTTGGCCGGTGTTGAATTGATGAATTCCAATAGGCAGCTCTGAAATTGCTCGAGGAAACTGAATTGCACAGGTCTAGGGTACAGTATTACAGATCAATGAGAAACACCCAGGGGTCTTCCGGCCAGCTTCATAAAGTGGTGGGCTAGAATGCTAGATGACCTGGTCGAAGCCTCACCCCTTCTAATTATTTGATATTAGATCATTCCCTAATATTCACGTCAGTCTTAGATATCAATGCTTTGTATGGTCCACGGGTACGGAAATAATTTAGTACTCTCACCGTTTCAAAATATGTTTATTTTTCACATATCTTAAACATACCAGTAAAAAAAACTACAGTACTCCCACTTTATCATATCTTAATACAATTGTTTCTCTTCTTAAATTTTTTTAATGTATTTATTTTTTACCTCATAAATTTCAATATAATCATTATAAAAATGAACTTATTTTGAGATAAAAGAGAGTAGCTAAAAATGAACTTATTCTGAAACAGAGGAAGTACTGCATATTTAGATTTATAGCTAGAAATTTACTATTACTACATCCTCTCCAGGTGACATGTTAGTATCTAAGGGCCCCTTTGAAATAGAGAATTAGCAAAGGAATTTTGGAGGATTCATTTTTCTAAGGATTTTTTCCTATAGAGCCCTTTGATTCATATGAAGAGGATAGGAAAACTTCCATAGGATTGCATTCCTATGATCAATTCCATAGGAAAATAAGTAAGAGGTTAGACCTCTTGTGAAACTTTCCTTTGTTGAGTGTATTATGTGGTATAATCAAAGGGCTCTTCTCTCCATTTCCTATGTTTTCAATTCCTGTAGGATTGGAAAAACATACAACTTCAATTCCTACGTTTTTCCTATTCCTGTGTTTTTCCTATCCTGTGTTTCAAAGAGGCCCTAAACTGCAAAGTAATCCTCACTAAAAGGATAATAGAACATTATAGATATGATAGACCAGGATTACATTTACTACTAAAAATTCATACGCGAGCCCCTCTCTCTTTTTTTTTTTTGTCTCCACATGTATATACTTTTCTTTTTTATGTCGGCTAAAAAATTAGGCCAACCAAGTTTCATTTAAGATATAGTAAAACTAATATGCTTGGTTTGACCTGCTGCTAGTAATTCATTTTGACAGAAGCGCTTGTGAAAAACTGAAAAACAATGCACCTTAGATCCACCGATGATCGATGTCAGAATCAGGGGGCGAAGCCACGTTGTGTTTCCCTGGTGCATGGGACACAGGTCCAAAAAATTTCCATCCAAAAAACTTTCACGGATGCATGTTCTTTTACTGCATATGTAATTGAGGCCGTGTTTAGTTGGCCAAAATTTTTGGGCGGAGGGAAAAATTTTGGGGTTTTGGCATTCTGGGAACTAAATAGCCAAAGTTTTGGCAAACAAATTTTGGGACCTATTTAATGCTGCCTGATTTGTTCCTATTTAATGCTCTCTTAGGTGTTGTTGCTTGCATGCAGGGTGAGGGGTACTACTCGTCCAACCATGAACAGTACCCCGAAATCTTTCACCCCAGTTTAGTTCCCAAAACGCGAAAACTAGCCCATGCCAAATATTTTCGCTCAGACCCGAAAATTTTCGGCATCTAAACCGGGCCTGAATAGTTAAATATGTGATATATAGGAATGGGACACAGGGTAATTCCTATTCCTTCGCCACTGGCTACAGAACTCCAACATAGAGTCAATGTCCAGTGAGGTAGCAGTCATAATTAATTAATTTACAATTCTTTTATAACCTTGGACTTAATAATATTCAGGTCGTGACACAAGACTCAGCCAAACGACAACTGTTCGAAACATGTAGGAGTACTATCATTTTCAAGCTACTTTAATGCCATCGCGACTATGACAAGAGATATTAAGGGTCATTTTGGATTGATGCCAAAATATTACCATACCAAGTTTTTGGTAGTTTATATAGTGAATGTAATTGTTTGATTTGGAGCCAATTGAATGGTAATGCCCATGGTTAATTTGGCATAATTCTAGAACTTTCTTGACCATAACATGAGATTTGGCTTTCAATTGGTATCAATTCAAACCCACTCACTTAAAATGCTACCCTACTAAAATATTGGTAGTTTCAAAATATAAATTTTGGCACTACCAATATTTTAGTAGGGCACGAAACCAAACAAGCCCTAAGATCAAAACAACGCAGATGAAGATGTTCAAGACGCCGCCTGGAACTGAATTTTGATTCCATCCCTACAAAAAAAAAAAGGATGCTTCCATCAGCAATGATCAAAACAATACAGTTTTCACATTTAAATATTTATCTTCTACCCAAAAAGAAAAAGATAATAAGGTGGCAGTATATGATCTAAGCTAACTGTAGATAATAAGGCTCAGGTGTGACATGAAGCAATAATCTTTCCAAGCACGCTAAGGTAGCAAGTGTGAGAACCCAAGAAACACCCCATAGATGAAAACGAGAGGGGTATCAATTACTGTAAAAAAGATTGACTCTCGAGCAGCCATTCCGTCTTCGTCATCGTCCACACTTTCCATGGTAGCATCACCCTCAACAACCTGAATGGAAGGGAGTGCTAGGGTTGGGGTTAGGATTAGGGTTTCCGGTCGGGGTCGCCATGGGAGGCGCGGCTCGGGAGGGAGGGGGAGGAGAGTGGAGTGGCAGATCTGATGGAGGAGGAGAGGGGCGGAGTTGGAGGCGAGACGAAGTGGAAAGTCGAGGTGGACCGTGGACGTGGTGTTTAGTTTGTTTCTTTTTGTTTTTCACACTTTTTAAGGCCGCGTCATTTGCGTTAATTAAGCTTTTAATTATTTGGGCCTTTATTGCTGCTTCTAATAATCATCTTGCAAGGACTGTGCTGAAATTGTTTGATACTAAAAATTTGTGTCATGCAGAATATGGGTATTTGGCACTTAGGATGCATCCACGTTGTTTGATCCGAATATATATAAAAACCTAATGGTTTAGTGTGGACTGTTAGAAGATTACCCCTCCGTTTCACAATGTAAGTCATTCTAGCATTTCCTATATTTATATTGATGCTAATGAATCTAGACATATATATGAATGTGGGAAATGCTAGAATGACTTACATTGTGAAACGGAGGAAGTATTAGTTACAGCATTGACATTAGAATTTCGGTTTGAAATCCTACCTTTTTATTTAGATGCCAATAAGAAATATAGGGTGTATTTATTTTGTTAGGTTTAGACTTTGACTAACCATTGCCTCACAAAATTATAATCATACTTTTGAAGATGAATCTAATAGTATCAATTTTATTTCACAAAATCTACATTATAATAGAGTAATTATTGATCAAATTTTACCCTAACAAAAAGAGTACTAAAATTTAACATTGTAGTATGGGTTTTTATAACTTATAGTGCAATTAGTGTACTCATTTATGATTCCTCCCGGCAGCTCAACGGTAGAAACAAATCCTGGTATCACAAATTATCAATGCAGGGTATAATATCTCACGATGACTAATCAGGGACAGAGATATCATTTAATCCCAGCAAGCGAGGTATTAGAAGAAAGAAAAATCATTCTCTTTTGAGGAAAATGAAAATACACGAGATCAGATACCAATTCTGATACGATCTATGATCAAGAAGAATAGTACTCCTTTCCAAGTAGACATTGTTTTGTTTTCTCCATAAAATGAAAACACTTTCTGCATAGATTTGCTTCGAGAGGTCAAGGGGATATGCATGCTAGTATCACGCTAATGCCTTGTTTAACAACTTCGAGACCGGATCTGAACTGACGGTGGCGATTTACACGCGTATCGGTGGCGCACAGGCACACGGTGTAGGAGCCGCACGATTCGCGTGCGCGCGAGCACCGTCGCCAGTTCGCCACCGGCAGCGGCACGGCCCGGCGCAGCGACGTCGCAGCGCGCGGCGAGGGTACTACGGCCGCACATGCGCCTGCGCGGCAACGAGTACAGCGGCCACATGCGCGCGGCCTCGGTTTTCGGGCCGGCCCATCATAAATCTTCAGGCGTCAGGTGCGCCTACCAAACGACGCTGGAGAGTTTTCTGCCCTTTTTTTTCAGGGCAAAAGTGTGCGTTGGAACGAAAGGGTGATTTTGGCCGGTGTTGAATTGATGAATTCTAGGCTGTGTTGGATCTAAACTTTCAACTTTTTTCATCACATCAACCTGTCATACACACATAAATTTTCAGTCACATCGTACCAATTTCAACCCAAACTTTTAATTTTAGAAGGAACTAAACACAGTCCAGGAGGAGCAGCTCTGAAATTGCTCGAGGAAACTGAATTGCACAGGTCTAGGGTACAGTCTACAGATCAATGCTTTGTATGGTCCACGGGTCCAGAAATAATTTAGTACTCTCACCGTTTCAAAATATGTTTATTTTTCACATATCTTAAACATACCAGTAAAAAAAACTACAGTACTCTCACTTTATCATATCTTAATACAATTGTTTCTCTTCTTAAATATTTTAAATGTATTTATTTTTTACCTTCATAAATTTCAATATAATCATTATAAAAATGAACTTATTTTGAGATAAAAGAGAGTAGCTAAAAATGAACTTATTAACAGAGGAAGTACTGCATATTTAGATTTATAGCTAGAAATTTACTATTACTACATCCTCTCCAGGTGACATGTTAGTATCTCTTAAACTGCAGGGTAATCCTCACTAAAAGGATAATAGAACATTATAGATATGATAGTCCAGGATTACATTTACTACTAAAAATTCATACACGAGCCTATTTTTTTGTCTCCACATGTATATACTTTTCTTTTTTATGTCGGCTAGAAAATTAAGCCAACCAAGTTTCATTTAAGATATAGTAAAACTAATATGCTTGGTTTGACCTACTGCTAGTAATTCATTTTGACAGAATCGCTTGTGAAAAACTGAAAAACAATGCACCTTAGGCTGTGCTTAGTTTGGCGTAAAGTTTGGATTTTGGTTGAAATTGGAGATGATATGACTGAAAAGTTGTGTGTGTATGACATGTTAATGTGATGGAAAAGGACTGAAGTTTGGATCCAAACTTTAGATCTAAACACAGCCTTAGATCCACTGATGATCGATGTCAGAATCAGGGGGCGAAGCCACGTTGTATTTCCCTGGTGCATGGGACACAGGTCCAAAAAATTTCCATCCAAAAAATTTTCACCGAAGCATGTTCTTTACTGCATATGTAATTGAATAGTTAAATGTGTGATATAGGAATGGGACACAGGGTAATTCCTATTCCTTCGCCACTGGCTACATAACTCCAACATAGAGTTAGGCCCGATTTAATTCCCAATTTTTTCTTCAAACTTCTAATTTTTTCATCACATCAAAACTTTTCTACACACATAAACTTTCAAATTTTTTCTTCAAACTTTTAATTTTAGTTAAACTTCTAATTTTAGCGTAGAAATAAACACACCCTCAATGTCCAGTGAGGTAGCAATCATAATTAGTTAATTCAAAATTCTTTTATAACCTTGGACTTAATAATATTCAGGTCGTCACACTAGACTCAGCCAAACGACAACTGTTCGAAACATGTAGGAGTATCATTTTCAAGCTCCTTTAATGCCATCACGACTATGACAAGAGATATTAAGATCAAAGCAACGCAGGTGAAGATGTTCAAGACGCCGCCTGGAACTGAATTTTGATTCCATCCCTACAAAAAAAATCCCTACAAAAAAAAAAGATGCTTCCATCAGCAATGATCAAAACAATACAGTTTTCATTTAAATATATTTATCTTCTACCAAAAAAAGTTAATAAGGTGGCAGTATGATCTAAGCTAACTGTAGATAATAAGGCTCAGGTGTGACATGAAGCAATAATCTTTCCAAGCACGCTAAGGTAGCAAGTGTGAGAACCCAAGAAACACCCCATAGATGAAAACGAGAGGGGTATCAATTACTGTAAAAAAGATTGACTCTCGAGCAGCCATTCCGTCTTCGTCATCGTCCACACTTTCCATGGTAGCATCACCCTCAACAACCTGAATGTGATCAGGCTGATGTTGACAGATTCTGACCAATCGATAGAAAGCTTAATCCTGCATAATCACGAAAGAGAGATCAATGTACCAAAGACGCATCATATGTGCAATTAAATACTCCTAGGATGTGTTTGAATAATGGGAAATGAGGAGTGGGATTGGGATTGGGAAATGAATGAAGGGTTAAGATTAGAGGACTTTTACGGTACATTCTACTTAAAGTATATACTTGCAGTATATGAAAGGGTAGATTTGGTATTTGCTAAAAATCTGAAAAGGGCTATTTAGTCATTTAATTGAGATCTTGTTTCCATCCGTGGTATTTTTTGGGATTTCGTCATCCGTTCCTGATACCAATCCAGTCTACCTTGTACGCGCGGTACGCTGGGTCGCCGGCAGCCGTATGTTGTCTCGCGTGTGGCTTCCACAGTTCCACAAGCACCGCCCAGCCGCTGCCGTACACGATGACGCCGCCGCCGCCGCCGGCGGCGGAGCCGGAAGCGATACAGCCTCCGCCGGGAGCAAAGCCACCATACTGCCATTGTCGTGCGCAGCACTATCGCCGTAATGGATGATGTTACAAATTGCACGTCGATTCGTAAGTGATCCTAATTTTCAGTTGCCATGTGCGTGATTGATAAATTGAAACTGCGAGATAGAATCGGTACATATGTTTTTTAAAAAATTCTTCTTCACTCTTTTAAAATTGCTGCCGCCGCATGCCGTTGCCGTGCTTCCCTGCCCTGCTGCCGCCGCATGCCGCACTGCTGCGCGGATGCCCTTGCCGCTGCGAGCTGCCGCAGCTGCACGCCGGCAGCGGCGGCTTTGACGGGGCGCCTATCGACCGGATCTGACTAAGCGAGGATATACGAATTTACAAAATTACCCTCCATGCAAATAGGGGAAAAGACAAATATACCCTATTCAATTTATCCTGTAGGATAATTAGAAAGAAGATCAGATTAATTTACACCGTTAGATCAAATATAATGATAGTATATACTTGCAGTACAATGTACCGTAAAAGTCCTCTAAGATTAAATGGAAGAGAAAAAATGAATGGTTAGGATTTAAAGATGTCTTTTGATTGGTGGAAAATCATTTTCCTATCCCATTAGCCAAACATGGACCTAGCAGATATTAAAGGGCACAAGAAGGCGATTTATCAGCCATAGACAACACTGGCTCAAAAGTTATCGACATCACGAGTTTGTCTGAGGACTGGAGAGGAGAAGGCGATTATCTATTTATCTGCTTAGAGTTCTCTCTTCAGAAATGCAACGAGATGGGTCCTCACTAGCATTTACAAAACCGTGCGGTTATTACAGTTATCAAATATGGTAACTTTCTCAGATTTTTACCTCACGGTAACCGCCAAACCGTGTGGTAGCTGTAACCCTATCCTAAATGATTTGGTAAACGGTTGTGTTGTCACCGTGAAAGAATAGATATCTTATTTGAAAAACTGTCAATAAATGCACTCAACTGAACCTTAGACACTCCTCTCAAAAAAAAAAAAAAAAACTGAACCTTAGACACTGAACTCCATCGATCGACTTCTTTATACCACACAGCCTACAAGGCAATTACTACCTCCGTCCCAAAATAATTGTATTTCTAGGACTCAAAATTCGTCTCAAAATAATTATAATTCTAGAGTACTAATTGCACCATCAATCATCTCTCATTTAAATTTCTCCCTATTTTACCCTCAACCATCTTCCCACTCTCACATAAACCATTTAATGAGGGGCACCATAGTCTTTCTTTTCAAACCTTAATATATGCTAAACAACATAGAATTACAATTATTTTGGGACGGAGGTAGTAATAGCCAATAGAAAATGGCACAGTTTCTTTAACACAGAAAAGCCACAGTAGTAGGCAACAATTAAGAAGGATATGATTATGTTTTACAAGCCTAGGGTGATAAAGGGCTTAAGTATGTCTCTATGAAAGTAAATTGCACAAAAGTAAAGGAGACAAGAGACAAGGAATTTTTCACCCAAGGTTCGAAAACTCGCTAGTTTCCTAATCCCTGTTGAGGCGAGCCCAACTTCACCGCTCAATCCATAAAGCCACCGAGTCCCCTTCGTCTAGAGGTGGGCAAGGTGGGAGCCGGGTGGACTACCCAAGCCTCGATCAGTAGGGTAGTTCTTCGTTCACTCTGAAGGTGGTGAACTCCAAACCACTTACAACCAACACTAGGCCTTCTCCACAATCTTCTCGAAGAGATCACAACCGGGCAACTCCTCCAAGCCGTTTAGGAGGCGTCAACCTAAAGGTTCGAAAACTCGCTGGTTTCACCCAAGGTTCGAAAACTCGCTGGTTTCCTAATCCCCGTTGAGGCGAGCCCAACTTCACCGCTCAAACCATAAAGCCACCGAGTCCCTTCGCCTAGGGGCGGGCCAGGCGGGAGCCGGGTTTTTTTAAAATGGCCCCCCAAGTTTGGTTGGGGGCGCGCACCATCTATGGAAAAAGCAATCTTATTAATTCCATTAATAAAGAAAAAAAAGAAAGTGTACAAATCAAGTGATTTCCAAGTATATGGGTGTAGGCATACAATGAGATCCGTGTAGCTGTATCCATCAGTTAGCATAAATGGATTCACGCTACTGGACAAATCTTTTGGCTAGCATAGCTTTGTCTACGGAAGTTTACAGAACAAGATCCCCCAAAGAAAAGTATGCCATAAAAAAGGCTATGCACACTGAATAAAATATTGGCTAAAACAAAGAATGTATACTGCTGTATCATTTAAAAAAAAAACATACTGCTTGTAACGAGGTTATATGGTTCTGTGATGCTGCAGGTGGCCCGTTGAGAAAAGCCAACAGAATAACAGCTTGACAATCATGTGCTTCAGAATCGTATAGAGGCACTGGCTTGCCGATCACTCCCAAATTTTTACCTGGCAAAATACATTAAAAAAGGGCTAACATAAGAACGATTATTTCTCTATTATCACATTGCGTTTTGTGGATTAGGGATGGTGGAGGTGGGATAGGGGCTGAAATAGGGGGTTTTATCTTTCTTATGCACTGCCCAGGTGTGTTTTTAATTTTTACAGCATGGAAAATCTTGGCAGAGAGCAACTAGCACAACTCACTAGCGTTAGGTTTCACATGGCGAAAAAAGTACTTGCAGTTCCACTTTTGACTATTTTGTACTACAGCGGCAAAGGATAGTTTTAACATTGTTATTGGCAGGAGTAAGTTTTGGCAAAGTAATATTGCAGTCAGTACAAGAAATTAAATAAAAGATTCAGTCAGAGCAATGAAATCAGGAAGGGCACAGACAAAATGGGATTATTAGTTGATAAATTATATCCGTTTACCCGTGTACCTCGTGCGGATTACGCTAGTCAGACCTCTGCCAAAACCAAAAGACATATTTGAAAATCTTTTGTCTAAGGAGGAAGTGATGCAGTTTCACACACGACAAATCCAACATGTAAAAAAATAATTTAAAGTACATATATCTTTAATGCCTATTATTTAATTTTTAAGTTAGAAGCTTATAGCATATCTTATAATCATGAAATGACTTATTGTTTATTCGTTGAAAGAGAAAAGGGAAGGCTTAATGACAAATCACAACACAATTTTGAAAGTAACATTCTGGCCAAGTTGCCAGGGCAAGTACAAAATGAGCAGGAAGGGTTATTTGATACAAACCGTGCCATCTTTTGAATCCCTGAAGCCAGTCGGGTAAGTCATCCATTGAGATCAGGACAAGATCTGTTAACGTCATCATCCATGAATTACCAACTAAGCGCACACCATCATGAGCTTGGTCAGATTGACTACTTGATAGGTTCCTCTCGCTACTTACGTCCTTCCCCGTCGACTTTAGTTGTGTCTATTCTTAAGACACAAGTTTCCAATGCCAACAAACAGAATCTCCTGTAGGATAAAGGTGGTAAGTACATTCATAAGTTGCAGGAGCTTAAAGTCGGCACAAATGTTGATACAAATAACGCTTTTACGCTGCTTATGCAGAGTGCGCCAACAGATCCTTGGATGGTAAGATTCAGCATCGCAACAATCTGGATGGCAATTCATGCTTTCCTGTAATTTGTGTTTTGCTGTCCTCATCAGGACCCTCATCAATCTTCAAAACATATTCCGACATCTAGCACTTGCACTGCACAATAATAAATCAAGTTAACACTTAAGACCCACCAAAAAATCAAAAAAAAAAAAAGAAAGAAGGGGAAAGAATCTGACATTTCCTTTATACAAAGGCCATAAACCAAAAAAAAATACAAATGAATTGATTCTTCAGGGTTAGAATGCACATAGCTTTTGCAGTAGCTTATTAAACGGTCCTTATGAACAAGGTAAATTTTATCACTACGTACTCAGTACCTGCCTGAAACGATGAACATCCCTCAGCAAAGAAAGCCATTCTGTCACCCTCTGCGCAAAAAAAAAATATCCAACACAAGAATCAAAATACTAATGCACTTTTTAATGTAGCTGACCAAAATCAACAAATCCACATTGGAAATGAATATTAACCATCTTGAAACGCCCGCAATGATATCCTTAACCACTTTAAATTACAAAAAGGCATTTTTACACCAGCTAGACAAATATTATTTGATCATTGGCTCCTAAAATGTGAATTCACATTGGACGACATATTATAAACCTAAACTAAGCCACTTTTACAATCATTCTAACGTCTTACAATCAACGTCCATGTTATCAGAAGAAAATAGTGTATCAAGAACCCAAAATCAAGATGTTTAGAAGTAGCATTCAGACAGGACGCATCTGAGTACGGGAACATTAAAAATTACCCACATCAAATCATAACTGTATAAATGTAGAACCAACCAGATCACCTCATAACATAAAGCATATGCCTCATTTGAACTTTTACCAAACTTATTACCTCCCACATTACGGGGATTCATAACATCATCATATCAAGTGCCCATTAACCGTGAAGGAGTGTCAAGTGAATACCTGTGTGTGGCCACGACAGGAGCGAACGGAGCGCGGTGTTGATGTTTAGCACGCGGATTGTTCCCGAGCTTAAGCCCATACCACGATGTACGTCCTGTTCACGGCGATCTGCCTGCCCAACACGAGCCCGAATCCGATGTGTACTTGGTGACCGGCGTCACCTCCAGCTGCGGCGGCTTGCGCCTCCCCCGGTAGCCTCGAGTCACATCGTGTAACCGCTCTGTCCCGCCGCCCAGAAGGCGCCCCCGCGGCATCTTGCTGCTGGTGCTACTCAGGCATCCTGCCCGCCGGCGCCGACGGCATCGCGGGGATCGGCTTGCGGGGGCTGCGCGGCGGCGAACTCCGACGCCGGCGGGGGCATGGAGGCGGAGGAATCGAGAAGGGCCGGCCGGAGCTCCCCAGGAGCTGCATGAGGCGCGCGCCGTGTTTCTGGCTGGGCCCGCGGCGGCGGCGGCGGCGCTGGGGATAGCGGCCGGGTTCGGGGTCGGCATCGGCATCGGAAGGAGATGACGGGGCGGGGCATGTGCGGCGCCGCCATGGGGTCCTGCGGGTAGTGGAGGAACGGGGCGCGGTGGAAGGGGGGAGTCGCCGCGGGTAGGAGTACGCGGCGGACGGCGGCGCGGGCGCCGCGCGGCGGGGCCGCGGGGAAGATGGGGGCGGCCGCGGGGCGTTGGAGGGCGCTTGAACAGCATGCTGACTCGAAGGGAGTGCTAGGTTGGGTTAGGATTAGGGTTCCGGTCGGGTCGCCATGGGAGGCGCGGCTCGGGAGGAGGGGAGGAGGAAGAGTGGAGTGGCAGATCTGATGGAGGAGGAGAGGGCGGAGTGGAGGCGAGACGAAGTGGAAAGTCGAGGTGGACCGTGGACGTGGTGTTAGTTGTTTCTTTTTGTTTTTCACACTTTTTAAGGCCGCGTCATTTGCGTTAATTAAGCTTTTAATTATTTGGGCCTTTATTGCTGCTGCTAATAATCATCTTGCAAGGACTGTGCTGAAATTGTTTGATACTGAAAATTTGTGTCATGCAGAATATGGGTATTTGGCACTTAGATGCATCCACGTTGTTTGATCCGAATATATATAAAAACCTAATGGTTTAGTGTGGACTGTTAGAAGATTACCCCTCCGTTTCACAATGTAAGTCATTCTAGCATTTCCTATATTCATATTGATGCTAATGAATCTAGACATATATATGAATGTGGGAAATGCTAGAATGACTTACATTGTGAAACGGAGGAAGTATTAGTACAGCATTGACATTAGAATTTCGGTTTGAAATCCTACCTTTTATTTAGATGCCAATAAGAAATATAGGGTGTATTTATTTTGTTAGGTTTAGACTTTGACTAACCATTGCCTCACAAAATTATAATCATACTTTTGAAGATGAATCTAATAGTATCAATTTTATTTCACAAATCTACATTATAATAGAGTAATTATTGATCAAATTTTACCCTAACAAAAAGAGTACTAAAATTTAACATTGTAGTATGGGTTTTTATAACTTATAGTGCAATTAGTGTACTCATTTATGATTCCTCCCGGCAGCTCAACGGTAGAAACAAATCCTAGTATCACAAATTACAATGCAGGGTATAATATCTCACGATGACTACTCAGGGACAGAGATATCATTTAATCCAGCAAACGATGTATTAGAAGAAAGAAAAATCACTCTTTTGAGGAAAATACACGAGATCAGATACCAATTCTGATACGATCTATGTTCAAGAAGAGTGTTACTCCTTTCCAAGTAGACGTTGTTTTCTGATCTCCATGTATAATGAAAAGGAAACACTTTCTGCATAGATTTGCTTCGAGAGGTCAAGGGGATATGCATGCTAGTATCACGCTAATGCCTTGTTTAACAACTTCGAAGCCGGATCTGAACTGACGGTGGCGCACAGCGGCGTAGGAGCCCACGATTCGCGTGCGCGCGAGCACCGTCGTCACCGGCAGCGGCACGGCCCGGCGCAAGCGCGCGGCGAGGGACTACGGCCGCACATGCGCCTGCGCGGCAAACGAGTACAGCGCCACATGCGCGCGCCTCGTTTTCGGGCCGGCCCATCATAAATCTTCAGGCGTCAGGTGCGCCTACCAAACGACGCTGGAGAGTTTTCTGCCCTTTTTTTTCAGGCAAAAGTGTGCGTTGGAACGAAAGGGTGATTTTGGCCGGTGTTGAATTGATGAATTCTAGGCTGTGTTGGATCTAAACTTTTAACTTTTTTCATCACATCAACCTGTCATACACACACAAATTTCAGTCACATCGTACCAATTTCAACCCAAACTTTTAATTTTAGAAGGAACTAAACACAGTCCAGGAGGAGCACTCTGAAATTGCTCGAGGAAACTGAATTGCACAGTCTAGAGGTACAGTCTACAGATCAATGCTTGTATGGTCCACGGGTCCAGAAATAATTTAGTACTCTCACCGTTTCAAAATATGTTTATTTTTCACATATCTTAAACATACCATAAAAAAAACTACAGTACTCTCACTTTATCATATCTTAATACAATTGTTCTCTTCTTAAATATTTTAAATGTATTTATTTTTTACCTTCATAAATTTCAATATAATCATTATAAAAATGAACTTATTTTGAGATAAAAGAGAGTAGCTAAAAATGAACTTATTAACAGAGGAAGTACTGCATATTTAGATTTATAGCTAGAAATTTACTATTACTACATCCTCTCCAGGTGACATGTTAGTATCTCTTAACTGCAGGGTAATCCTCACTAAAAGGATAATAGAACATTATAGATATGATAGTCCAGGATTACATTTACTACTAAAAATTCATACACGAGCCTATTTTTTTGTCTCCACATGTATAATCTTTTCTTTTTTATGTCGCTAGAAAATTAAGCCAACCAAGTTTCATTTAAGATATAGTAAAACTAATATGCTTGGTTGACCTACTGCTAGTAATTCATTTGACAGAATCGCTTGTGAAAAACTGAAAAACAATGCACCTTAGGCTGTGTTTAGTTTGGCGCAAAGTTTGGATTTGGTTGAAATTGGAGATGATATGACTGAAAAGTTGTGTGTGTATGACATGTTAATGTGATGGAAAAGGACTGAAGTTTGGATCCAAACTTTATATCTAAACACAGCCTTAGATCCACCGATGATCGATGTCAGAATCAGGGGCGAAGCCACGTTGTATTTCCCTGGTGCATGGGACACAGGTCCAAAAATTTCCATCCAAAAAATTTTTCACCGAAGCATGTTCTTTACTGCATATGAATTGAATAGTTAAATGTGTGATATAGGAATGGGCACAGGGTAATTCCTATTCCTTCGCACTGGCTACATAATCCAACATAGAGTTAGGCCCGATTTAGTTCCCAATTTTTTCTTCAAACTTCTAATTTTTTCATCACATCAAAAACTTTTCTACACACATAAACTTTCAAATTTTTTCTTCAAACTTTTAATTTTAGTTAAACTTCTAATTTTAGCGTAGAAATAAACACACCCTCAATGTCCAGTGAGGTAGCAATCATAATTAGTTAATTCAAAATTCTTTTATAACCTTGGACTTAATAATTTCAGGTCGTCACACTAAGACTCAGCCAAAACGACAACTGTTCGAAACATGTAGGAGTATCATTTTCAAGCTCCTTTAATGCATCACACGACTATGACAAGAGATATTAAGATCAAAGCAACGCAGGTGTAAGATGTTCAAGACGCCGCCTGGAACTGAATTTTGATTCCATCCCTACAAAAAAAATCCCTACAAAAAAAAGATGCTTCCATCAGCAATGATCAAAACAATACAGTTTTCATTTAAATATATTTATCTTCTACCAAAAAAAGTTAATAAGGTGGCAGTATGATCTAAGCTAACTGTAGATAATAAGGCTCAGGTGTGACATGAAGCAATAATCTTTCCAAGCACGTACGGTCAGGTACAAGTGTGAGAACCCAAGAAACCACCATAGATGAAAACGGAGGGTATTACTATATTATAAATAGTAAGATTGACTCTCGAGTCTCGAGCAGCCATTCCGTCTCTTCGTCATCGTCCACCCTTTCCATGGTAGCATCACCATCAACAACCTGAATGTGATCAGGCTGATGTTGACAGATTCTGACCAATCGATAGAAAGCTTAATCCTGCATAATCACGAAAGAGAGATCAATGTACCAAAGACGCATCATATGTGCAATTAAATACTCCTGGCAGATATGAAGGGCACGAAAGAAGGCGATTTATCAGCCATAAACACACTGGCTCAAAAGTTAGGGGGCTGTCTATATTTCCTGTGACAGAAAATCTCACCTTCTATCATTTAAATTTTAGACCATTGAATATACTTTAAAATTCGTGCAAACCCCCTAAACCCTAACTCCTCTCCTCCTCCCCGTTTAGATCACCGCCACCACTCCTCCTCCCGTCCTCACACGATTCCCCGCCGCCACTGCCCACTGCGCCGCCGCGCTGAAAAGAGTCAACGGCGCCGACGAGCCCCCCCCCCCCCGGCGAGCCCCCTCCCCTCCCCCTTCCCCCACACTGCTATCTCCCTGTCTCCGGCGGCTCCCAGCCGCCGATCGCAACCACCGCCGCCGCCTCTAACCGCACTCTTGCTTTGCCCCCGCCGTCGATGCCGGCCTACCACCCTCCTCCATCCCCGCGGCTTCGGCGGTGCCGCCACTGCCTCACTGCCCACAACCATCCCTCTAGCCCCGAGGAAACCCCCCTCTTCCCTCTTCCCTCTCCCCAACCCCCCTCCTACCCTCACCCCAACCCCAACCCTAACCCGTATGCTCCCTGCTGGAGTTGGGGTGTCGCCAGCGCCGGAGAAGAAGAGGAGCCCGCCAGAGTTGGAGGAGAGAAGCCGATGCACAAACCTTGGCATGGATCCAATGGTCCAAAATATGTAAGATTTCATCCAAAATTTCATTTGAATGACATATAGCAATCCCAAAAAGCTATCGACATCACGAGTTTGTCTAAAGACTGGAGAGAAGAAGGTGATTATCTGCTCGGAGTTTGTCTCTTCAGAAATGCGACGAGATGGTTTCTCACTAGGATTTACAAAACCGTGCGGTTATTGTGGTTATCACATACGGTAACTTTCTTAGGTTTTTACCTCACGGTAATGTTAAACCGTGCGTGGCAGTAACCCTACCCTAAATGATTTGGTAAACCGTGGTGTTGTCACCGTGAAAGAACATATATAGTAGAGCAATTTTACGGTCCTTGAGAAGGTACCATGAGGTACCACTTTTTCTATTGTAAATTTGGTACCTCTTGGTACCTATGTACTATGAGGTACCATGAGGTATACAATTTTATACTAAATTTTTAGTACCTCATGGTACCTCCTTAAGAACCGTAGAATTGCTTTATACAGTAATCTTATTCGAAAAATTGTCAATAAATGCACTCAACTGAAGCTTAGACACTGAACTCCATCGACTTCTTTATACCACAGAGCCTACAAGGCAATAGCAATAGAAAATGGTAGCAGTTCTTTTAACACAGAAAAGCCACGGTAGTAGGCACAATTAAGAAGGATATGAGTACAAATACAGGATTGACAAAGGATGGGGCAAGGCAATCAGTATCCTGTATTCAGTTAATAATTAATCACAGTTTGCCTGCTCCTCTTACTCCTCTTAGAGTTATGGATTGACAGATATAAGGTAGACCTGTCACTGCAAAACGTTCACTGCAAATCCACAAACATGACAGCTGAACCACCAAATCTTAAACTACTCCCTCTGTCAAAAAAAAAAAAAAGACAAACCCTGGTTTTCGTGTCCAATGTTTGACCGTCTGTCTTATTTGAAAAAATTATGAAAAAAATTAAAAAGATAAGTCACGCATAAAGTATTCATCATGTTTTATCATCTAATAACAATGAAAATACTAATTATAAAAAAATTTCAATAAGACGGACAGTCAAACGTTGGCACGCAAACCCGCGGTTTGCCTTGTTTTTTTTGGGACGGAGGGAGTATATGATAAACCAAAGCTAGCTCGGCATATGCATGGGGAGACTTTTGCCGACAGGCCGCGTCTTCCTCGCTAGAGGCCTCAATAAAATCTTCTTGGACGTGATTCTGGCCCACGAACGGCCACGTACTTCTAAACATGGGCCACAACAGAGGGAAAGTGGGAAACGGTGATTTCTGTAAAACGCAAGGACCAATCCACGCCATGCGTATGTGATCCAACGGCTCGCAGAGTTGCAAACACCAGGGGGGATTTTCACACAGGTTCCTCCAGTCGTCGGCGTGAGAAACGACAGATCG
>CM020179.1:39734815-39809215 GCA_009805545.1 Oryza longistaminata
GATCGCCGCCGCCGCGGCTCCCCGTCGCAACGCCGCCGGGGAAGAAAGAAGAGGATACGCCGGAAGTACGAGATAACGATAGGATCGGAGGAACGCGTCCTGGAGGCCATGGCAGCCGCGCTGCTCCTGCCTATGAAGTGCCTCAGCCGCTTTCTCCTTGGGATTTCCCCCACTCTCCACGTACGTACGCTCCCCATTGTTGATCAGTTTAGTCTCTGGTGTGAATGATCGAATTGGTTGTTATGGAGTACTTAGCACAAGATCGCGGCTCATTAATTAAACCATAGCTAACATTGATCAAAAGTTATCAGCATCGGGAGACTGTAAAACGAGTGGAAAGAAAAGGCCAATGACCCGCTAGGAGTTGTCTCTTCAGCATATAAGAACGAGGAGGATAATATTTCATATCCGCTCGTGAGAGAATAGATAGTCCATTGTCAATAATGCACTCCACTAGAGCTTAGATAGTGAACTTCATCAGAATATTTATGCCACACAAGCATATAAGGCTGTGTTTAGTTCAGCGCAAAGTTTAGATTTTGGTTGAAATTGGAGATGATGTGACTGAAAAATTGTGTATGTATGAAATGTTGATGTGATGGAAAATGACTGAAGTTTGGATCTAAACACAGCCTAAGCATAGTGATTGACATAGCTTCTTCTGCACAGTGCTGACCGCAGAGAAAGCAACGGTAGCAGGAGAGAGAGAGAGAGAGAGAGTAAAACACAAGATTGGATAAACCTATTGTCGGGAAAAATGATTGGGACAATAGCTATATGCAAATACCCCAGATTCAACCAAGTAAGCACACTATGCCAATATATGTATGGCTGTTTCTTGGAATATGAACTGAAAAGAGACAAGGTAGGCGGTCACTCTGACCACCGTATGTATCATGCAAGGGTTTACTGCAAGCCACAATAGAGGCAACAATTAAATAGAAATGGATCGTGCATGTGGGCTAATTAATCAAGGAGGAATCTGATGACTACTATTAATTATTACCCGAAAATCAACAGTTTTCTTCATTTCTTGCAGTAGATTTGACATCCAAACCACTTGATTGAACCGACAAGGCATACAAGGGAAAGGGGGAGTGAAGTTACCTGCTAGGGGAGAGATCTTGCCGGCTTGCTGCCACTCCTCCCGAAAGCGATCTCGTGCTGCTGTCGCCAGTCGACACTCGACACCACCACGGGCACATGGCCGCCGCCAAGCTGCAGTGCCTGACCGACGCCGAATCCGAATCCGACCGCGAGATGCGCGTGCAGTGTTCGTCGGTGACTGGCGCGAGATTTAGGTTGTGCTAGGTTATCGGTTTCACTCTGTCACAATTAAGGTTGTATAAGTTATGACATCTATAAAAGTTTGGTGGATAAATTGTTAATCACAAAGGATATGTTTGATTGGCAACTAAATTTGCTACACCTAATCATAGGTAAGTCATAATTTTAGTTGACACTGTTCAGTCCATGCTATAACTTTGCTTTGTCTAAATCTTAGTCACTTGATCTATGTCATTCACTTTATTTATTTGTCTAACTTTGCCTATACTTAATTTGTCATGTTTGCTACAAAAGTGTGACAAAACTAAGCTTAACCGTCTTAGTAAAAAAAATACGTGACAATATTTGTCCCTAACCAATACATCATCTGAATTGTGATGTAGCAAGTTTAATAGTATAGTCTATTACTAGCTCCAAATCATCTATAGCCAATGTAATAGGCAATTCATATAATAGTTGTTTACTATACTAACACACATTACGTCTTGGAGTCCGTGCTGCAGCTGGCTACAGATCTGTAGCCCGCTACTATTTTCTCTTTTCCTTTATCTCTTTAAAATATATGTTTATAGCTGGCGTGCTATTGAACCTGCTCTGAGGCGTTTTCTCTGATCCAGACACGCAGGTGATGTTTGGGGTCGTTGGGTTGGTCCGCGTTCTTGCCTCCTGGTTGGCCGATGTTTGGTCACTGTCGAATTCATCACATACCACACAGGATCTCTGCAGAAACTCAGCTCTGGGCGATGGCTCATGCAGCGTCTCTGCAGAAACTCAGCAAAACGCGCGACATTTGTCAAGGCAAGGTCGGTCGGGGCCGTTGCTCTGCTGCTGGAGATGTACTGCGCGCGTCTACGCCCCAAGTGTTTCCTTTGTTTTTTCACATCTCTTCCTTCTTTTCTGTTCTGCACTTCTGTCGCTTCCACTGCATGCAACACCATTTCCAGCTCATCTCCTTTACTTTCTGAGACAAAAACCGAAGAAATGGGTAGCAAAAAGACAAAAGGCAGCAGCCGAACATTTCCCTTTCCGTTTGTAGTTTAGTGAACAGGGAGTCAATGTTGTTTCTCAAACATCCTCCCGAGTGTTGGATGTTCGCACTGTCCCATGACGTGATGCCCCTTCTAGACCATGACATGAAGACACACACACCCAGTTGGACACGAATCCACGCCCAGAACACACGCCGTTTTCGCATGTCACGGCCATCTCGCGCGCCGGCGCGCGGCTTGGTGGCCGAAACGCGCACCAACCCAGCGGCCGTCTCTCGTGATCTCGTTGGTCTCGTCACGCCCGCTCCGCCTGCGCGAGCTACACGCGCGAGGCGACGCCCATTTTGGGATTTTGGACGCACGCCGCGGCCCAACCCCCCGCTCGTCCCCCCGCTCCGCTAAAACCTCTCTTTCTCCTTTGGCTTCTTCCCGAGCTTTCTTCTCCTTTGGCTTCTACTCGAGCTTCCGCCCCCTCGCGCACGGCACGGCTGCGCGAGGCCTCGTACGCTTCCCCCACCTCCGGCTCTCGCCCCGCGTGTCAGTGCCCAGCGTGCGCCATGCGTGCGACGACGGGCGCGCGGCATCTTCACCCCCCATGGAGGCGCGGGCTGAGGCACCACCGACAGTCGACGATGCCGCCGCGCGCCAGCAGGGGGAGGCTCGCCGACGCGGCCCTCTTCACCGCCGGCGCCGTGCAAAGGGCTATTTAGTCATTTAATTGAGATCTTGTTTCCATCCGTGGTATTTTTTGGGATTTCGTCATCCGTTCCTGATACCAATCCAGTCTACCTTGTACGCGCGGTACGCTGGGTCGCCGGCAGCCGTATGTTGTCTCGCGTGTGGCTTCCACAGTTCCACAAGCACCGCCCAGCCGCTGCCGTACACGATGACGCCGCCGCCGCCGCCGGCGGCGGAGCCGGAAGCGATACAGCCTCCGCCGGGAGCAAAGCCACCATACTGCCATTGTCGTGCGCAGCACTATCGCCGTAATGGATGATGTTACAAATTGCACGTCGATTCGTAAGTGATCCTAATTTTCAGTTGCCATGTGCGTGATTGATAAATTGAAACTGCGAGATAGAATCGGTACATATGTTTTTTAAAAAATTCTTCTTCACTCTTTTAAAATTGCTGCCGCCGCATGCCGTTGCCGTGCTTCCCTGCCCTGCTGCCGCCGCATGCCGCACTGCTGCGCGGCTGCCCTTGCCGCTACGAGCTGCCGCAGCTGCACGCCGGCAGCGGCGGCTTTGACGGGGCGCCTATCGACCGGATCTGACTAAGCGAGGATATACGAATTTACAAAATTACCCTCCATGCAAATAGGGGAAAAGACAAATATACCCTATTCAATTTATCCTGTAGGATAATTAGAAAGAAGATCAGATTAATTTACACCGTTAGATCAAATATAATGATAGTATATACTTGCAGTACAATGTACCGTAAAAGTCCTCTAAGATTAAATGGAAGAGAAAAAATGAATGGTTAGGATTTAAAGATGTCTTTTGATTGGTGGAAAATCATTTTCCTATCCCATTAGCCAAACATGGACCTAGCAGATATTAAAGGGCACAAGAAGGCGATTTATCAGCCATAGACAACACTGGCTCAAAAGTTATCGACATCACGAGTTTGTCTGAGGACTGGAGAGGAGAAGGCGATTATCTATTTATCTGCTTAGAGTTCTCTCTTCAGAAATGCAACGAGATGGGTCCTCACTAGCATTTACAAAACCGTGCGGTTATTACAGTTATCAAATATGGTAACTTTCTCAGATTTTTACCTCACGGTAACCGCCAAACCGTGTGGTAGCTGTAACCCTATCCTAAATGATTTGGTAAACGGTTGTGTTGTCACCGTGAAAGAATAGATATCTTATTTGAAAAACTGTCAATAAATGCACTCAACTGAACCTTAGACACTCCTCTCAAAAAAAAAAAAAAAAACTGAACCTTAGACACTGAACTCCATCGATCGACTTCTTTATACCACACAGCCTACAAGGCAATTACTACCTCCGTCCCAAAATAATTGTATTTCTAGGACTCAAAATTCGTCTCAAAATAATTATAATTCTAGAGTACTAATTGCACCATCAATCATCTCTCATTTAAATTTCTCCCTATTTTACCCTCAACCATCTTCCCACTCTCACATAAACCATTTAATGAGGGGCACCATAGTCTTTCTTTTCAAACCTTAATATATGCTAAACAACATAGAATTACAATTATTTTGGGACGGAGGTAGTAATAGCCAATAGAAAATGGCACAGTTTCTTTAACACAGAAAAGCCACAGTAGTAGGCAACAATTAAGAAGGATATGAGTACAATACAGTTTCTAAAAAAATAAAGAAAAGAGTACAATACAGGTTTGACAAAGGATGGGGCAAAGGCAATCAGTATCCTGTATTGATCAGTTAATAATTAATCACAGTTTGGCTGCTCCTCTTACTCCTCTTAGAGTTATGGATTGACAGATGTAAGGTAGACCTGTCACTGCAAAATGTTCACTGCAAATCCACAAACATGACAGCTGAACTACCTAATCGTAAACTATATGATAAACCAAAGCTAGCTCGGCATATGCATGGGGAGACTTTTGCCGACAGGCCGCGTCTTCCTCGCTAGAGGCCTCAATAAAATCTTCTTGGACGTGATTCTGGCCCACGAACGGCCCACGTACTTCTAAACATGGGCCACAACAGAGGGGAAAGTGGGAAACGGTGATTTCTGTAAAACGCAAGGACCAATCCACGCCATGCGTATGTGATCCAACGGCTCGCAGAGTTGCAAACACCAGGGGGGGATTTTCACACAGGTTTCCTCCAGTCGTCGGCGTGAGAAACGACAGATCGCCGCCGCCGCGGCTCCCCGTCGCAACGCCGCCGGGGAAGAAAGAAGAGGATACGCCGGAAGTACGAGATAACGATAGGATCGGAGGAACGCGTCCTGGAGGCCATGGCAACCGCGCTGCTCCTGCCTATGAAGTGCCTCAGCCGCTTTCTCCTTGGGATTTCCCCCACTCTCCACGTACGTACGCTCCCCATTGTTGATCAGTTTAGTCTCTGGTGTGAATGATCGAATTGGTTGTTATGGAGTACTTAGCACAAGATCGCGGCTCATTAATTAAACCATAGCTAACATTGATCAAAAGTTATCAGCATCGGGAGACTGTAAAACGAGTGGAAAGAAAAGGCCAATGACCCGCTAGGAGTTGTCTCTTCAGCATATAAGAACGAGGAGGATAATATTTCATATCCGCTCGTGAGAGAATAGATAGTCCATTGTCAATAATGCACTCCACTAGAGCTTAGATAGTGAACTTCATCAGAATATTTATGCCACACAAGCATATAAGGCTGTGTTTAGTTCAGCGCAAAGTTTAGATTTTGGTTGAAATTGGAGATGATGTGACTGAAAAGTTGTGTATGTATGACATATTGATGTGATGGAAAATGACTGAAGTTTGGATCCAAACTTTGGATCTAAACACAGCCTAAGCATAGTGATTGACATAGCTTCTTCTGCACAGTGCTGACCGCAGAGAAAGCAACGGTAGCAGGAGAGAGAGAGAGAGAGAGAGTAAAACACAAGATTGGATAAACCTATTGTCGGGAAAAATGATTGGGACAATAGCTATATGCAAATACCCCAGATTCAACCAAGTAAGCACACTATGCCAATATATGTATGGCTGTTTCTTGGAATATGAACTGAAAAGAGACAAGGTAGGCGGTCACTCTGACCACCGTATGTATCATGCAAGGGTTTACTGCAAGCCACAATAGAGGCAACAATTAAATAGAAATGGATCGTGCATGTGGGCTAATTAATCAAGGAGGAATCTGATGACTACTATTAATTATTACCCGAAAATCAACAGTTTTCTTCATTTCTTGCAGTAGATTTGACATCCAAACCACTTGATTGAACCGACAAGGCATACAAGGGAAAGGGGGAGTGAAGTTACCTGCTAGGGGAGAGATCTTGCCGGCTTGCTGCCACTCCTCCCGAAAGCGATCTCGTGCTGCTGTCGCCAGTCGACACTCGACACCACCACGGGCACATGGCCGCCGCCAAGCTGCAGTGCCTGACCGACGCCGAATCCGAATCCTCACAATTCATTAAAATGCAAGAGTTTGGAGGCATATCTGCAACCAGGTAGAAGATTTAGATACTTTTCATATGGGAAAGGAAGCAGAGATTGGCTTGCTTTTTTTCTGTAGAGTAAAAGCTCTTGGAGATAATATGTCTGTCATTCATAATGATGTCAAAATATAATAACTTTCATTGAGAATGGTTTTCCAAATTTCATTACATAAATCTTTTCAACTAAACAGCTTACTACTATAACAGAAATTGTCATGTTTACTATCAAACTATTCGTTCAGTATAGAAAGGGCAAACAGAAAGCTGCATTTATGGTATTTCAGAGTTGGAGGCTGACCGAGCTCAAGCTTTAGCTCTGCATCAGACTTTGCAGAAACTCGAGCTGATGCAGAACCCTTTCCACCTTTGCCAGCATTCCCTCCTTTGCCAGTTTGTCCTAAAAAGGAAAAGAAAATAGAGCTCAAACTAATAAAATAGCACATGAAAGAAATAAATTTAAGAGCCACAGAAAAGTAGGACCCTTGGCCCTGGCACTTTGAGCCATTGCAGATTTGAAAGATATCAGCAGCTTTAGAGGCAAAAAAGAGCAAAATGTGTATCTATATACCTTTAGATGAGGCCTTCCCACCAGTTTTTAGGCTCTCAGATGCAGCCTTCCCATTTGTTTTAGAGTTGACACGAGGCAGTTCTTCCACGAAACCTAAGCGCATGCAGTGATATATGATGGCCACGGGGTTAAAATAGTGTCATCATATTACTCATATTTCAAGTGCCATTCAACTGCCACATTTGTCCCATAATTTTATCTTCTCAAAATATTGAATAGCAATTATGGCATAGGCAGCTCCATCATTAACCAGTTTTATGCACACACATGAGTAACACTTGGATAGCAATCAGCATAACATCACACTAAAAGCAATATGTGCATTCAGATCAAGTGTAACTGCAATCATGTATCAACTACATTGTCTTCAGTAAATGAAAAAAAAAAACTAAAACATGGTATATATTCCTCGAAGAACATTTTCCATGCAGTAGTTTGATCAACAATGTGAAGGTTGACAGGAAAAGTGAAATAGATACTTTATGAGAGAACATTGAACATGTCTGATACGGCATGTGATGAGGATATATTGGAGCTTGCGGTCAACAAGGGGAAAAGAAATGCTACAGTAGTCAGATTAGTAATTGTACGAAAATTAACATGTGGTTAGCTGAAAGCAAAATGATATATATTGTTTCTAAAAGTAGGATTTAGGTATAATGTATTACTATGTGCCATATTTATTTCCATACGATAATGCGCTTAAATCAGCTATAGAAGCCATTGCATGTATGATGTATCCGTTGTAATGGACTTGAATTTGATGAATGAATTTCTAGCTTGTTCGTGTTTCTCCTACAATGGAATGAATTTCTCATATTTTTATCACAATGGTTGTGGGTAGCATGATGCGGTACCAATTCATCTACCTGTGCTGAGTTTGTGAATTGCTGATTATTCAAGTGGCATATCATGTGCACATCAACATGTTAGAGAGTTACCATATAGATATTCAGCCATGAGCCAAGTTACCTCAACATAGTGAAAGTTCATGGAAAGTGGGACAACCTAGGACATGGCTATGCTCGCACATAACAGTGCCCTTATTGGCATGCCCAGAATGACGTGCTAAAAATACATTTTCTGGTTTTAAATAATTTATAGAGCGGATTGTCTGTAGCATGAAAATCGGAAGTACTGTTACCTTCAGAATCAGAATCGGAATCAATATTAACATGCGGGATATTGGCAGAGCTGTTTTGCCTAAGTGAACCTGTAAAAACATTCATTGGTAGATCTGTCAGATTATTAATTCGAAATCACAAAATCTACAGCGCATGTTTTGAAAAAAATATATCAAAACCATCACTTAACAGGATCGCAAAATTACACAATAGATGGTGCGGCGTATTGCATGACAGCATTAGTTGCAATGATCCCTCTCAGCTGACAAAAGTGTGCATGCATCAATTATTCAATTCTAATTTACTTCTTAGGCAATATCATAGAAACATCCTTTACCAAGAGAGTATAACCCACAGAAATAAGGGTAGATCTAAGAAAACCAATGTTTCACAATATTTGTGGTGTACCAAAATGAAAGCATTTCTTCATTAACTGAAACCTAAGCACCAAAACCTGTCATACAATTGATCGCCAATAACAATAAGGGTCTCTTCGGCAGTGAGCAACTACACGAGCTGCTCTGTAAAATTATTCTAAAGCGCACTACTCTGTTTTATCTATTACATTCACGCCTTGAGCAACTCTCTCCATTCGCCAAAGGATGTCATTTTTGCATCCATTCCAGAGACCAATGCATCTTTTACTCCCGATAAATGTGTAAACATTACCCCTCATAGCAATTAACTAACCTATCTCTCGACTTTCTGGTTACACGGCACTGCATTCTCTTAATCAAACCATTAATTGAGGTTGGCACGTAGATTTAGGAATAAATGGACTGAATAGCAATGGCAGTATGGAACTCATGCCAATTACTTATAACAGTGGTATTACAGGAAAACATTACATAGAAAAATCTTAAAAGGACATCTATTTGAGAACAAAACTAACTACCTAAAACTATATCTAGAAAGGACGGGCAGGGAAATTAACTACCTTTCGTTGAGACAATAAAAACGCGCGGGACAACCAAGGAAGAGCTTCGAGTCAATTAATTAAGAAGTGGTGAGCGTGCTCAGCGTCCACATTTGAGACAATGGATCACAAAGCTGTCAGTGTGTTTAAGAAGTCTAACACCATGTGAGCCAGCTATAGTTGTAAATGTACTCTAACTAACAATGCAATCGCTTATATATCTTGGCTTTACTTTTAACAAATTTCTGTCACGCTATTTGATGGAAGGACTGTATTTCCCCTCTCGTCTCTGGAAAAGAGCATCCCCCGCAACAAACACACACAACCCCCAAGCGCAAAACGGCATTGCCATACATTACATATGTGCCATTCCACCGAATACCGCGCACATCGAGCAAAACCCAAATCATAAGCCCCCACGATTACATAAGTCCATGCCTTTGATCGCCACACAACCCCCCGCACAGCATAAAACCATAAACCCTAGCCCCCTGCCATTGGTCCCGTACTGTACCGATCCCCACTGGTAAATCCGAACCACCGTCTCGCCGAGCGAGCTATACCGCCGTGACCGTGACCGAGAGCCGAGAGACAGCAACGACAAGGAGATATCATACGCCGAAGAAAGAAAGAGAGAGAAAAATGAAGTTTCAGAGGGGGCGAACGGGAGCGCGGCGACACCTTTCTTGGACGCGATGGCCTTCCCCTTGGAGGCCGCGGAGAAGCCTCTCGATCCCCTCTCCGCCATCCCCCGCGTCCGCCGGAGGAGGAGGTGGGCGTCGGCGGCGGCGGCGGCGGTCGGGAAGGGGACACCGGAGTCGCCGACGTCTCGCGAGAGGGAGGGTGGGAACAACCAGGGAGGAGTCGCTGTGTCAGTCTGTCGGATGCGAGGCCCTTGTACTGTCACCGTGTCAGTGTGTCACGGGCGGTCCTCACGAGGCCGATTCGTGGGCCGTCGGGGGAATGGGCGCGGCCCAGATTGCATAGAACGGGCCTGTTTTGAGGAGTTTTGGTAGGCTTCAAAGTCACTGGCCCAGCTCCTGAAACGAATCTGAAAGAGCCTGTCTTGAGTAGTTTTGGTAGCTGCATGTTTTCTCATAGAGAAAATTTCTTATATGCCACTAAAAAATTTTATAGTTCCTTATATGCCATTGAAAAACTTTGAGTTCCTTCAATGCCATTCGGAAGTTTTTTCCATCCGTCCTGTGCCACTGCCGTTAGCTCTGTTAGAGAAACCATCCCTTGACTGGTCAGGTTTTTTCAAAATACCCATCTTGCCCTTCAGCTTGTTATTCACTTATTCATACAATCATTTGTTAGCTTTTCCCAGCAAATTAACTTCCATGACTATACTGAGTAAACAGAAACAACACCCTACTAACGACGGCGACAAAAAAAAAAAAAAAAAATACCGGCAGCGCGGCGGCTCGCTCGGCCAGATTGGGAAGAGGAGCCACCGTCACTTATCTGGCTTTCATCCTTTTTGCTGGTCATGTACCTATGTGGACATGCATCCATAAAATTCCAAATCTCTCGTTGCACTGAATTGGTGCTCCTTGAATGGCTATACTGCATTGGTTCACACTTCGGGTGAAGATGCAATCGAACCATAAACCATTCTATCAGATACAAAGTAGTACATATGCCTTGTTTAGATCTCAAAAAATTTTGGCCAAAAACGTCACATCAAATGTTTGGACACATGCATGTGATATTAAATGTGGAAAAAATAAACCAATTGCACAGTTGTATGTAAATTGCGAGACGAATCTTTTGAGCCTAATTACGCCATGATTTGACAATGTGATGCTACAGTAAACATTTGCTAATGATATATTAATTAGGCTTAATAAATTCGTCTCGCAGTTTACAGGTAGAATCTGTAATTTGTTTTGTTATTAATCTACGTTTAATACTTCAAATATGTGTCCGTATACTTCAAAAATTTTACACCCAAAGAACTAAACACACCCATATTAAGGTTGCGTTCGTTTCAGCCTCTTCCCAACCCTCTCTACCTCGTTTTCCGCGTGCACACTTTTCAAATTGCTAAACGGTGCATTTTTTTTATAAAAAGTTTCTATGCAAAAGTTGCTTAAAAATCAATTTAATCAATTTTAGAAAAATTTAGTAAATACTTAATTAATCACGAGCTAATGAACTGCTCCGTTTTTCGTGCGGAGGAGATGGGTTCCTAACCGCCTGAAACGCACACCGCCTAATTTTAGCAGGGTAGATTCTCTAGGGGGGGGGGGGGGGGGGGGTTGGGGCAAAAATGTCTTTTGTATACTCCAGCTAACAGCAAACTAACAGCCAAATCACAGAAGTGGCATGAAGGGGATAAGAAATTACACTCGGTGGCATATACGGGATATGAACTTTTTTAGTGGTATATAAAGGATCAAAACAATTTCCGATGGCATATAGGGAATTCTCTCTTTCTCATAATCAAAAGAAAAGCTTGAAATTCATTTAGAATCTGAAGCTTAAAATTTAGAGGAGCTTGAAATTCCGAGGACCAGGTGATTCGTAGCTGGTAGCTTATTAGAATATAAGGCTTCTGATTCTAGAAAAAGCTGTAATTGGCAGAAGCTCCCCATACAGATCTAATTTTCTGAATTCTACAACTATAGTTTCTCAAAATTTAAACGAAAAGCTAAACTGTCTGTAGGAGTTTCTGATTCTGAGAGAAGTTACAGCTGCCAAAAACTCCTCCAAAGTCCAAACATGCCGAGTATAGCTTTTCGTCCAGATCAAATCAGTTGCAACTGATTTGTAAGAAGTGGCACGCCAACGTACTCAAATCAGTAACGATTCTTACAAATAAGCTAGCGACATGACCTCATGATTCATTCCCTTTCAGTTGCATCCCTTCAATGTTGGCAAGCCCTACATAGACAATTCTGCTGGTCTTTAGGCCCATGATTTACAGTAGCACTGCTACTGGATCTCTTTAATTTATTTCCCTCCAACAAGTAGAGTTTAATTTCCTGATGGAAATTTAACCAAGTTTAGCCATCCATCGTGAAATATTGAAATGCCAATCATATCATCATCGACCGATGAATTTTCAAGAAAATTAAGCATGCATGCAGGTGGCCAATCCCTTTGCTTGCCGGCTTAGCTCCCTTGTAGCTAGCCTTCTTCCTCACTCTACATCTGATTGCATGTTTTGTCCCCACCGGACAAACGAAGGCCATGGATCATGGATGGAAGGATGCATGGTCGTCGTCTAGGACATCATCATTAGGGCCATGGCTGAGCAGGTTCATCGTCTGACCAGCCAATGGTGTTACACATGACAATATATGGCATGCATCGATAATTGCATCGCGTATAATGTGTTATACGACACATTATACGATCTCTATCTCTTCATCTAGATCGTATAATCTCACTCGTATAGTTGCATATTATCCAAGCACTGTCATCTCCAGTTCAGAGGACCCTGAATGGGGATCGCTGGATCAGAGATGTACAGCCCTGCAGCTTGCAAAGTGCAAACGGCTGCCGCTCTGTTCTATGAAAGGCATTTTGTTAATTACATGGTGTTCGATCGTTCAGGACGACATGAAGATAAAGAGAAGCTAGGTTGCAGAGACATGCATTGGCTTTAGGAGTGCACGCTTGCATTGCACACAAAGCGCTGAACGCCATCGATGGCAATCACTTTCTTCTCCCCTCTATCACCTCGCTGCACATTCCCTGCAAATAAAGAAAAAAAATTGCTCCAGATGCTCTGCATTTCTTCAGGAGCAAGACAAGCAAGCATCCGGTGTTGTTCCTTCCTACTGGAAATATTGTAATATTGTTACAACTAGCAGGTAATGACTAAACCAAATTTGCAAGAATTTGATTTGGTGTGTCTTCACAAATCAGGAACACCTAAAACTAACGGACACTGAAATTTGTGGTAACAGTGCTATATATGCCTTGAAATGAGGACAAAGTAATTAAAGCTTTGTGCAGTTTCTCAGTTTCTCACCAACTGCTTTCTCTTTTCGTTTTCATCTTGATAAAGTTTGTTAGACGACATTCTTTTCTTTCTTCTACTGTCCTGGACAAGATCAAAAGACTCCCATCACTGACACACCTTTTATACTTTGCTTGTCTTCTTTGTTGGAGCATCAAACATAATATAATCCTGAAACACGGGTCTATATCTCTTGTACTGCCTTTGTAGAGATCAATAAAGCTAGATAACTGTAAAGCTAATTAACGGAATAATTCACTCTCTTTTCTATATGCAGAAATTAAATTAAGCTCATGAATATCCATCTCTCTCCTGAATATCCATCTCTCTCCTTTCTTAACTGTTCACCTCAAGCTTAGGAACTTGTCCTTCACAAAAGCACCTAGCTCCATCGATCTTTCACTTTCTCTTCATTATCCTATCCTAGGCTCCTAGCAAATTGCTTAAGTAGTTAAGCTTATGAAATGTCGTGTCATTGTCTACGTTAATGCATTTTTGTCCCGCTCCTAGCAAATTGCTCGAGGCACTATTTGATTTAGTTCGTAGAGTTATAGTATACGTGAGATGATCGATATGCACGATAATACAATAGATCATTAGCGTGTGATTAAGCATTAACTTTTATAAACTTAAAAATAGATTTATTTTACTTTTTTTTTTAAAAAACTTATCTATATATAAAGTATTGTTTAAAGAAAATTGTATCGTTTAACAAATCGATAAGTTTGTACATAATAAATTGGGAGTAGCTCAGTCAATGAGCTGAATCAAACGGTATCTACAAGTAGTTAATTAGTTTTATGAAACATCATTATCTACATTAATGCATTTTCGTCGATAATGGAGATCAATCCAATCTCTATAAATTAATGCCTTAATGCGTACAAATGAATATAATCGAGATTATTGCGCGTTTTGGAGGACAGTGTTGTGTGTCTGTACTAATAGTAGCTGTTTGACATGAGTTTGAAGCTGGCTTAACAGTAATGGCTTGCAGTTGAGGCGTCGACATCGTCACGGCGATGTAGTTATGATCCTCTTGAACAATTCCTCCACTATTCTTGCCGCGCAAAACGAGCAGATTGATTTATAGACTGATGACGAGTACATTTTCAGGATGGATATATATGAATGGTGATAAAGTTATCGGAGTACTTTCATGTTTGCTTGAAAGTTCACTATAAATTCAGAGCTAGGAGAGGGTACCGGATGCAGTTATCTACTCCTATCCATGGTGGCTAAGAAAATAGAGACTCGCATAATTAATTAAGTTGACTTTATCATCTTACGTTCCTGTTGTAAATTTATTAAGTGTTTATTGGCATGATGCTGATGTATAGTGCATGTGTATATGTGTACGTATGTATAGCGCGTGCATATGGAGACTTTGTTCAACAGTGCGCATGTGAATGATCTAGCAACTGTATATAGCTAATGTGCATGAATTGATGTAGGTCAAGGACTATATACATGTATAGATCGGATGAGGACCCTCTATTATAGTGTCACTACCATTAATCATCGTAATAATGCGGAACATCTAATTAGTGATCATATTGTTTTTATTTTGTTAATGTGAGAACTCCTGTACTGAGATTGATTACAGGAAGGGATTGGAAGGCTAGCTTCTGTTTTTAAACGAAAACTGTAAAATTTTGAGGTTTCAACACGGAACGAAAGCACATCCTGAAGTGAAACTTCAAATATTTTTTGAGAGTTCAAATTTGCAACAATATTAAAACAAAAAGAGAGATTTGGATGAAGAGACGTCCCGAAATTTCAAGGTTGAAACCACACATATCTTGCCACTGCACTATCAAGTATATCTCCAAATTTGCAACAATAGGTTTGACTACAGTTTAATCAAATTTTGGTGAAAATCATCATACCGCTGGGATCGATCAGGATCCAGCACTTAGTAATCGAAAATGTGATCACTCTGGCGCGCTTGTACTACATGTGAAGAAGTTGGTGAAAAGGCAATTTGAATGAAGGAATGTATGTTGGGTCGGTTGGCAGGTGCATGTGCATAGTGGATCGGAGCAAACATCACACGAGATAGATGCTCGTTTTGATGGCGATGCCAAGTTAATAATAATGCAGTGCTAGCTAGCTCCTGCGGTGTACACGAGATACCATCGGTGGCCACATTGCCTGTACTCGAGTGCACAAAACTTGCTAGCTTGCCAACAAGTACTATTCTCGATCTGTCACGGGAGCTCTGTCTGTTACTCCACAACAGTTGAAGGGTTATGCAATTGTTGGTAGAAAACATTATAGAAACGATTTTGCTATATATTTGTCGACAAATTTTCTCCCAAAAATTTGACAGATGTAATTATAGTACAGTCATAGTGTAATTACACTATAACTTGCATGTAATTACACTGTAACTATAGTGTAACTTGTATGTAACTTTCAAAAATCTCTCTGTAATATGTTATTTCGGTAAAATGGAGGTTGTGGGAACAAATCCTTACACATATGTATGTTGTGATTTTTTTCTTCCTCAACGAAACAAATCTTGTAATAGATTTAACAATTTAAAGTTACGTGAAACTTATATACAAGTTACACTATAGTTACATGCAAGTTACAGTGTAATTACATATAAGTTACAGTGTAATTACACTACGATTGTACTATAATTACATCTGTCAAATTTTCAGGAGAAAATTTGTCGACAAATATATAGGTGGTCCCTTATAGAAATTTAGAATAGTATGTTTTTTATTTACAGAAAAGACGTGCAAGCATACACATCACCATAAATTCATCCACAAGAACATGCTCTTTAGCACAAACTAAGACGAGTAGCTGAAATCTTATTAAGGCATGTGAATATATAATTGTCCCATTTTACTACTACATTCCCACATCACCGATCTTGTTTTTTTAATAATTTTTTTGAACTTTTAACTTTAATAATGTATCATTCCAAAACTTATTTCTAAAATGTGAACACTGACACGCCACCTGTAGCGGCTGTGACAGTTTATTCTGTCACATCAGCTAGAGTAGCGTGGCAAGACAACGTTGCCACACAAACCAGACCGACTAGGCCAAATAACGCTGTCACGCCAACCAGATTAGCATGGTAGTATTGTTTTTGCCACGTCAGCCTGGTTGGTTTGACCAAAAGATTCAAATCTTCAAAATAAGTTTTGGTAGTGTTTATTTTTAAATTAAAATTTTAAAAAAATGATCTATGATGGGTTGGAAGTATGAATCAATAATTCAAGATCTAACCGCTTAGAGCGGTAGGGTGGGAGAAGGAGACGGAAGGAGAATCAAAATTCAACTTTTTACGGACAGTGGGAGAAGAGGAAGAAGAAACGAAGAAATCCCTTGTGAAGTTTTAGGATCGTACATGTACGTTCTAAACAGCAATGGCCAGTACGAATTATTCATATCACATTTCCAAAACTATATTTTCTAAAAAAAAAACTCTGTATAACATTTCCTCAACTTTTTGTTAGCTTTATATTGTTTGATTTTATAACATTTAATTTATCCATATGCACAATTTTCCTCTATCTATAATCAATCAAATCATCCCATTAGAACTTTGAAGTTAGAACATGCCTGTACGGATTGAGATCAAATGTAGTTGCTATTGTAACTGAACAATAGCAATCGCACACAATCATGGCCATTCGTTTTCAGATCCAGCGGCTCTAGATGACTGCTACAGTGCAGGCATAATGGTACATCTCTACTAGTGTTTTGCTACAGTACCACTTCATATCCTGGCCTTCCATTCTAGATCATGTGATGCACATGTAACTGCTTAAGTTACAGTTACAATAACAACTGCACTAGATCTTGATCCTGCCTGTACGTAGGGTTTGAGGTGATGTAAAGGTAAGGAAGAGACAATCAGTATACTAGTTCAGTACTAACCGGCGTCCCTTCAGTTTTAAATGGTGGGGAAGAACATACATTGAGCAACATACGTACCAGCTGAATAGCTGATGGCGGTGCAACCACTAAAACACCGTACCCATCTCTCTCTCTTTCTCTCTATAAATTTGACACAATAAAAAGAGGGTTCGTCGTTGGGTGCTCCTCATTTCTCTAGTGATCTTATTTTTTTCTTTTCTTTTGTTTTCTGTCTCTAGCTCTAGCTACTAGTTCTTGGGTCCGATCGACCGACCCTACCACCCTTGCTTTGCGAATTGATTTCATGGAGTGCATGGCGAGTACTGAAGAGTCTCCAGGTTCTTCCTCCATGGATAGTTGCAGCGGCGAACTGCCGCCGACGACGACGACGGCGCCGGCGCAATCCACGGCGTCTTCCGGCTGCCGACCGCCGGTGACAATGACGAAGCGGCGGAGCCTGATCAGCACAGATCTTCGCCTCGGGCTCACCCTCTCCTCCGTTGTCCACACCGACGGCAACAACCCTTCTACCCCAAGGCAAGATTTCGATCTCTGATCATTCTGCACACCTACTGCTTTAATTTCAGAGAAATTTTAAGATACTTGAGATTTGAGAAGGTATTTGATATATCTAGATTTTACACTAGAAATTTTCGATACATAATAAAGAAATCAACTTAGTATCTGAACATACCAATTTTTATACCATAGAAATTAGAAAATGTGATATATGTTAGTAACAACTTCTTAAGGATGATAAAACCACTCTTAATTTCATCACTCGATCGATTTGTTTTAATTTCGCTCGCCGATTATTCATCAGACAACTAATTGCACCGCGTATGTGAAAGATCTCGCGATCTTCTGCTACTACCTGTTGATCGATCTCCTTAATTTCTTAGGAGTTCCCTCACGACGGTGACGGTGGCAGCTGATCGAGGCGGCGGCGGCGGCGGCCATGGACGGCGGCGGTCACTGTTCGTGAAGGTGTACATGGAGGGCGTCCCCATCGGCAGGAAGCTGGACCTGCTGCCGCTGGACGGCTACAAAGGTCTCGTCGCACGGCTCGCCTCCATGTTCAGAGCATCCATCACCTGTACGTAACATTATTTAGGCATTGATCGATTTGATTGATCACTAAACTCTGAAATTGCTGTGGCTAATTTGCTGTTCATTTGATCATATATGCAAGATCATCATTGCCATCGACAGTTCGCCGTCGTCGGGATGAAGACGAACAAGGTTCATCATGTTCTGACATATGAAGACCAGGAGGGAGACTGGATGATGGCTGGAGACGTGCCATGGGAGTATGGCAAGCTAGCTCAGCTCTGACCACCTAATTTTATATTTATTTAGACTGATTATATGAATAAATTGCATGAGCTTTTTTTTAAAAAAAACGCTGATATATTCATCTTTTTTTTCTTCTTTATTAATTCTCAAATTATATTTTTGAACTAATTATGGATTCTCTTCAATCTTTTTTTTTGGGGATGAGGCAGGCTGTTCCTGACAAGCGTGAAGAGATTGAGGATTGCAAGAGCGGATGACAAGTACTGCTATAGCTGTTGAATGATTGGTTAACCAGGATGGTCAATTAATTCTTCCGGCGTTCTTGGATTTCATTCATTCTTAGTTTGTTCATTTTGGTGGAGCAATTTAGATTTGAGATGATTGTTTTCGGAGAGAAAATTTACTAGTAAGAGCATAGTGAAATTGAGTAGAGGATATTGTACAAAATATATTGTACACACTAGTAAAAGAAAAGAAACATATATATAGAAATGCCCCTCTATATTTTAATATATGACGTCGTTAACTTTTTATCAACGTTTGACCATTCGTCTTATTCAAAATTTTTGTGCAAATATAAAAATATTTATGTCATGCTTAAAGAATATTTGATGATAAATCAAGTCACAATAAAATAAATAATAATTACATAAATTTTTTGAATAAGACAAATTGTCAAATGTTGATTAAAAAGTCAACAACATCATACAGCCTAGAATAATTTATTCCTAACTAGCAATTTTACTGTATGAAAAATAATTTTCTCACATATTTTACTCACTTGAGTGGGTGCATCAATAAAGTTGCCACAATTTTAAGCACATCTTGTAGCAAAAGTCGCTAGAATTTTATTGTCTTAAGAGTTTGGAACGAAAATTGGAGTTCTAAGGCCAAAATGGTCATGATATTTTTTCTATTAAAAATACATCAATAATTATTACTCCCTCCGTCCCATAATATAAGAAATTTTGACTTTTTGTTTGTACTGTCTGACCATTCGTCTTATTCAAAACTTTTTAAAATTATTATTTATTTTATTTGTGACTTACTTTATTATCCAAAGTAATTTAAACACAACTTTTCATTTTTTTTTAATATTTGCACAAATTTTTTGAATACGATGAGTGGTCAAACAGTGCAAGCAAAAAGTCAAAATCCCTTATATTATGGGATCTGCTCATCTGCTCATGTGATCCGTTGGCCCTAGCACAAGGAGACCCATGTAAGTCTCAATTGTTTATGCAGGGCGAGGTAAGCTCTTTTGTAATAAGGTCACTAATTTGGACCGCTAAAAAATACAGTTAGGTTCTCTAAGACAAGATAGTAATTAGAAGAGGAATTTTACTGTCTGAGAAAGTACCTTGAGGTATCTAAATTTTACATTAATTTTTTTTTATTTTTTTTACCTTGAGGTACTTAGTACCTAGAGGTACCAAATTTTATATTAGAAAATATGATACTTCTATGTAACTTCTCAAGGATGATAAAATTGGTGTAATTAGAAACATACTTCTCTCTAGTCACCCAAAAAAGGTACCTATATGTTACTAACTCAGCTCTTCATCGGAAAAAAAATATTCGCAAAAAGAATATAACCGTGAAAAAACAAACAGTGATCCCTAGAATTTATGACAGTTCAGATATCACTCTCTCGCACTTCTCCTCAAGGATCCTCACGGCTTCTGTGAAGAGTGCCTCTGGCGGTAGCGCTCCAGTAGACTCGATTGTAACTAGCCAGGGGAAACAATAGCCAAAATTATAGTGAGTTGAACAAGACAACTAGCCTGATGCAACTACAAATTCTACAGAAGGTGTCAAATTCAAGAAAGGGGTAGTATAATAACAAATAATTAGGTTTGTCCACTACTTACAGATGAAGTGATCTCTGACGCGCCGTAGTTCTACTTGTTCCCCGCTAGGTCCCATAACACATTCCCTACAAAGGGTGCATGCTCTTGGCCTAGCAACAACTGCTCTCTTTTCCCCTGCGTATGGAAAGATAGGGGGTGATATTGAAGTAAAGGCGGCGACCATAGCTTGAATTATATGAGTTTGAAGGCTAAAACCATATTGATGTTACCTACGTTTTTTGATCTTTTTAGTGCTTAGTACCCTCAATTTTGGCAGTTTCGTAAAAAGTTCAGAACACATAATCCTATGAATTTTCTTTGGACATGATGTTTGTTTCCTTGCTTTTATTGTTTGAACGATTTAAAACTCAGAATACTGCCAATTATATTCACTTCTACTGAAGGGTTATTTCGAAAGAGCAGGCCTAAAAACCTACATCATATTGCTTAAGAAAATTTTAGGAATTGAGGGTCTACAAGGTGTTCATTTAGGTAAGAGCTTGTTACATTTATCATACGCTCTTAACGTGCATATTTGAAACATGTTTACATAAATAAAATGTGTTTATCATGTTGCAGTAACAACTGGTATTATGAGTAGAATTCCTTAATAAAGTGTCCATCAAACACATTAAAGTGACCACAAGTATAGAAAAGTCAGTAAATAGATGGCAATATGAAGTGATAAGCGTATGGCAAATCGTCACAATAGACAAGGTGATTTGTGTTTTATTATTATGAAAAAAATCCCATTATCCCCTTATCCTCCTATGAGCACCTGCATTTCAATCGCACTGGGAAAAGAATACTATAAAAGCAAGAGATATACTCATATATATGTTACAAACAACACGCCCACTTTTACTCACTTCTATAGTAACTAGTGCTATGCCCGTGCAGATTGGGAGGGATACAGATGAATGGTTTTATGGGGTTCAATTTTATCTATTCAGTTTTTCTAGTGGGTTGATTTTCTCATGAAAACACTGCTTCTTGGGTGGGATGGTTTTTAGGTTTTTTTTTTCTTACGCGATGGGGTAAGTACAATGGTGGGGGAGGAGGATGAGTCCGCTTTTATACCATAGTAAAGAAATAAGTGCAACAACAATTAGGATTGACAATAACTCCCTTACTTTGTATAACAACAGTAAAATAAGTAAACAACTAATGGAAACAGAAGTTACCGTTTCCCAGGTCTTCAATGTCAAAAACATTGACCGGGCACTTTTTCACTAGCTTCTCTGCGTTATCACCTTTGATTTCTTTACGGAAAACAACCTACGTGATAATAGAACACTAATACATGAAGGCAAAAAGCAAAACATGGCAACTCACGATTTTCTTACTAGAAATTCCCACGAAAGAATTTACCTCGGGGAACATTCTGTACCATGCTGTAGCAACTGGAGACCACTTGGCATGCACTTTCCCCATTCCCTTAACAGCATGCACCTCGAGTTCAATAGCCTAAAACATAGCTGATCTATATTAGAAGGTACATTAGTTTGCAAAGAATCACCCCCACAAAATATAAGTAAAACAATTTCAAAGTAGCAGGTCTCCATAAGAAAGTATCTTTAGAAAAGTTTGTATCAGCACGCACATGAACTTAGGCTTGGTGAGTAATTAAGCCAAAAAAAGGATTCATATATAGCTACATATAACAAGACTCTGAATCTGTGTAATTGAAAACGCTTGTAACGATGGTCAATGAATCTACTAATATTGTACAACATTTTATAAAAGAGAAAAATCCAACAAAGATTTGAGACAACGCATCACCGCTTTTAAGGTTAGACTAGTATTTCCACTCAGAAAACGTTGCCAGATGGAGTGACAGCCAACTGATCAAATCCACTATCAACAAAGAAGGCCCACCCCGGGCCCAGACCATAATAGATAACAATGCCAGCTCAGACATCAGCTGTACACCACCTGTAAGAGCGAGTACAATAACAGACTACAAATAAACTATATACACATGTAAAAAAGATAAGAGAAAAGAGAGAAGAAAAGCGGACTACAGATTTATAATCAGCTATAGCATGGACTTCAAAATGTTACGTGCATAAGATATGAGACCATATATTAATTATTTAGTATATATTTATAGGTAACTATTGTATGGATGAGCTATCAAATTACTATCTCTGTCCCAAAATATAATATTTTTTAGCTATAAATCTGGACACATAGTTGTAGAGCATTTGTAGCTAACAGTAAGCTATACTATTAAACTTGCTCTAAGACACATTGATGTGGCACACTGGGTCCAAAAGACTAGTCATTGCCATGAAAGGCAAAAGGCACATTAGCCCATAACGGCATGAACAATGTTGTCATCTGCAAGGTTGTGCTGGCCTGCTGGGTTAGTTGTAGTTTTGGATTATATATTGATTCAGGGCAATTTTAAAGTTTGATTTTTACGAAAAATTTTGAAGTAGATATTCACCTATGTTGTTGGCTATCAGCCTATCACCAAAATGGAGCTAGACGATAAAAGTGAAGAATAGAACCACTAAAATTAATTCTAAGATTAAATTCAAAACAAACTTTAGAGATTAACGCCCAAAGCACAATTAAACACAGCCTAAACTTTGTTGGGCTTTCTAAAAAAAGCCGGATCACTCTGGTGATATGTTTTATAAAATGAAAAACACAGCCTAAACTTTTCTGTTTTAGTAGTGGATGTATGTATCCATCCCTTAGAATATATCATGGGGGAAAGGAAACTCTCGTTCTTCTACATCCAGTTAGAACGAAGGAGGGTTCACTCCCTAACTTGTCAAAAATTACCATATCTCATATTAGACAAGTTTGATCAAGTCAGCTCATTGTTTGGTTTATGATCACACTTGTGGCAAGATTCTCTCTTATTTCTCATGGTCCCACGTGTCATCAACTCAACAAAGTGTGGCACATCTTTTTTTCTAGCTAAAGTGTGACTTATTTTTTTATTGACCACAACTAAGGTAAAATGTGGCACAAAAGTATGACAAATGATGACAATATTAGTACAACATCCAAAAAAACCTTATACCAGAACTTAGTTTTGTTCATGCAAAATTTCTTCTAAAATTCTCCTTTCCTGGTGAGGACTCAACTTAACCCTACCAATTAGACCGAATTAGTTTTCCTACATACTAACCTCCATCTCAAATATAGCTACTAATAAGCTTATAACATCAGTTGTTATATTTTAAAATGAAGGTAGTACTTTTATAGTGTCATTGGCAAAAAAAAATTTTACTTTCGTTGAATATAAAGATAGTTTAGCTAGCCTTTACCATTGTGGAGATGAAAATTACTATAATGGAGCAGGTATAATAGATCATGTTTGTTAGCTACTACCTCCGTCCCATAAAACCTGACGTTTAAAGGTTCTACCAGTGTCCCATAAAACATGTCGTTTGAGCAATTTAATGGCCATCTGTTTTGAATTTTTGAATGTGCTCATGATTGCTTTGCCACGTTTTTTTGTGGTCATAGCTTCAGTGTGCAGAGATATATAAGTATTCCTACTGAATGCCCTGCACTCAATGAAATGACATCTGATTATTATTAAGTGAGGGCAACTTGGTTATTTTTCCTTCCAGCTAATTTGCTTTTGAAACCTTAAAGCGTCATGTTTTGTGGGACGGAGGAAGTAGCTATTAGCCTAGCTATACCAGTACAATCAAATGTGGAAGAGATAGAAAAGGAAAGGAAGTATAAAGTGAGCTATTAGCTTAGCCATGTTAGTACAATCAAATGCAACCGCCGTACCTTGGCAGCCACCAAGGGCAAAGGAGGCCTGCATCGGCGGAGTAGCCAACCACATGCCAGACACGTAGGATGCTGGCAAAGCTTGAGGCGGCGGGCCGGGCAACTTCCTGTTTTGATCGACCCATGGTATAACAAGATTGTGTTGGCTGATTGGTATTGGGAGAAGGTATTTGGAGTAAGAACAAGAGGATTTTGTGCTTTGAGGATCTGATTTGACATGTAATATGTGATTTTTTTCCCCCACAGTGGGGGATTTACCGCTAAACCCTAGCATTTTTTTATAGGGACGAGAAAGATGGCACACGGGATGCAAAAGGCCCACAAAACGTGTGGTCTATGGACAGTATCGGCTGGTATACAGGCTCCATGTTTGCTTTATGCATCTTGTTGCTCGGCCGGGCCGCCGATTGCATGAGCGTCCACTTCATTCTCTCTCTTCCTTTGTATCTCATCCAGCTCGGATTGTGATGACATGTATGGGCTAATAGTAGGCTGATTAGCCCTTATTATACTTGCCCTAATCTACAGCTGCTTCTGGAAGGGCTTCAAGTAGATGCAGTGCAGCTGCCAACTTAAAAAGATACAAATGTGGAACCTCACATAGATTAAATTAAGTTAGAAGAGCCTATCTATTGTATCAGTTATCTCTTGAGTTGATTGTAGGTGATTTGAAAAAGAAATCGAAGATATTGGTAGATTATATTATTAGATTTACTCTTATCACCACCAGGTCAAGAGACGGTTAAGGGAAAGGCAGGCTTGGCTCGTGTTGCAGATGGCCTAAAGATGTGTTGACTACTTGACTGGTGGCGCAAATCAGTGACGATGGTTACACATAAGCGAAATGACATCATGCTTCATGACCTTCCAGTTGCATCCCTTCGATCTTTAGCTGCAGGCTCCCATGATTTCCGAGAGAATGCAACAATACCGTGACCTAAAGAAAACATGGTTCGGATGGTAAGTTGGAAACCAAGTCTTATATATGACATTTTTGATGAGATACATGAAAGCATGGTGTGTTGTCGGATGGTAAGTTGGAAACCATCTTATATTGACATTTTGATGAGATACATAAAGCATGTGTGTTGGTTTAACAATTGAGAATCGGTAACAAAGAAGACTGCGTGATAAGGCAGTAGCTTTCCAGCTACACAAAGACAAGTTCAAGTTGCATTAGCCACAGAGGTGAAGACACCAAACATGTTTTTTTTCAAGGTTGAAATTAAAGTATACAACAAAACAAGCATAACAGTTTTTTTCCATCTATCTATTATATACTAAAGTCCATTAAACTTCCTACAAACGCTCTCAAATCGCCACATGGCATCCTACAAACGCTCCTAAGTCGCCACTGTCATTCTAATAAATAATAGAAATTCCTACAAATTCTAAGAAAAAAGCAAACATCTGTCCTCCATTTTCATTAAAAATCGGTGACCCATTGTTTTAAGCCGTCAGATTTATCTTTAAAAAAAATCTTTCCACCTCCATCTCCTTCCTCCACACGTAACATCACTTTCCCTTTATATGTAGTCACGTAAATATATAACAATTGATTTAGGCATGCACAGGTGTAAAATAGATTAGATCAAACCTATTAAAGTAATTAATCCCGGCCCTCTCTTCTAATCTCATGTGTATTTGCAAGAGAGAAAAATAATATATACTATTCATCCGGAGAAAATATATGTATGTATATATGCATGTACATGAGACTATTATTTGGAAAAAAAAAAGAAAACATGCATATGTACGTACATAAAATATTGATCATGTCTTCCTACAAATACTCTTAGCCGCCACGTGTACTCCTAAAAATATTCCTAAACTGCCATGTGGCACTCTAATTAACCGTGGACCCACTATTTTAGATTTTCAGCTATTAGATTATAATTATATGGTGGACCTGATATCATACGTCATTAAGTACATTTCCATGTAGGTGAACTCCTTTCGTGTACGCCCTCCCCTCTGTTCCTTTTCTCTCCTATTTTCATGATTTTCATGCTATTTTAGTTAGATGGAAATCACAATTTATAATATTTTTTAAAAAAATAAAACTAAATCACCGTCCTATACACTTTTGTAAAACGGACATCCTTATGTTTCTAAGTCCGGTGTCCACCCTCTTTTTTATTATATTATTTAAATTCAAACTAGACCGAATATTTTAACCAATAAAATATTAAATATTATTATTTATCAAATAGATTTTTAAACCTTCTGATTAATAAAATGCACTAAAATTAGAATATTTTTAAGTAGTTTAATTAGAAAATACACACCACAAGTATTTTATATTAGATCTAAGATTAAATGTATTTATAAAAATAGATAACTCAAAATTATAGGATACATTCGATCTATCTTAAAAACAATAATCTCCTCATCATCCTGTCTTCGTAATACCACTATCCTCCCATCTGGCTATCGCATTCTCTCCTCTCCAATGCAATTATCACCTCTTCTATTTTTTTCTAACTAACATAATATAAAAAAGTCATAACTATTGTTTTATTTATAATTAAACATTCATTAGCTATATTTTGCTATATAAAAGTTAAAATATATCATTTGAAGGTAGATCACTAAATAAACATGAAAAATAATTGAAAATATGTATTGTGTTATACTAAATCATTGTACGTAACAGAAATCAATTAAACGCCCTCCACAGTGTTCGTAAGTCACCAACCACATAATTAAAACAACCATAAGCTACATATATGGAATACTCCTATGCCTTTTAAATCAATTGAACCATTATTTCTAACCATTAGATCTATCTTATATAAAAAAACAAGCGTGTATTCATGGTATATCACATTTAAAAAATATTATTGCGTAATTATATTTCATCGTTATCGTATTCATGTTAGATTGCGTGGAGCCTCTCACTCACTCTACATGAAATGTTCACAGAAGGATCGTCTCTCAAACCACATCAATCATATTAGGCTATATAAACCCATACATTTACTGGAGCTTCATATCCCACCCAATTCATGCTTTAGTAAACTATGATAATATATATGCAACTTAAAAAAAAAAAGAAAAACAACTTACTTTAACTTACGTTGACATGTTTTCTAAATAAAGTAAGTCTACCTTCTTTTCAAATGATGAAGAAGATTATAAATAATTGCTTATAGATATTACTTAAATATGATTTAACAGGTTATAAAATTATAAAAGCAATTAATGCCACGAAAACAATTTATAGAGAAATCATGGGAGGTGTTCTCCGGTTAATATTTCACTTTTATAAGTATCTCAAACTTAACATACGACACATGCCCGCGCGAATGCGCGGGCTACCTTCCTAGTTTTTTTAAAAAAGGGGGACACATATGCTAATTATGTACACCCTCATTTTATAAAAATATAAGTACTTTTACTTTCTCTGACCCAAAATATAACATCTTCCAGAGCTCAAATTTTATCATGAATATAACAACATAATACTTGTAAAATATGATTTTACCACTAAACTATCCATACTATCATTTGCTATTATAGTCTCAATGCAACAAGTCCGGACATATATCTCATCCTCCCCAACAATGCAACCAAGTTTTTCTTTTTACCACCATTTCCTTAACACCTATACCAAATGCTAAAACTTATTACATTTTGGGATAGGTGGAATAGAGTTTTTTTTTAAAAGATGATTAAGGATAGATGTGAAATTAAATGAGGATGGTGGTGCTAGATTAAGATGAGAAATTAGATGAAAAAAAATCAAAGAGACAAAATTATGATTGATTAAGATGAGAGAGTAGGTGAAAAACTATATTTTAAGACAAATTAAATCCCGTAAGTAGCAATATTTAGAATAGATGGAGTAAAGATATATTATATCCTTGGGGGACAAATTTATCTCCCTTTCCTCCGTCTCTCTCAAGATCTATATTTCCGATGATCCGATCTAGTTAGAAATTCTTAGGATTAATCGATAAGACGCCCAAACGAAGCACTCGGTATCATATGTACAATGATTAAATACTATTACATCAGAATAAGACCATATACACGACGGATCACGGATGCTTTGCCGCCAAAGCAGGATATTCCACATCAACATGTCCAAGGTGTCTTGTGCTAAGCACTAGTGTTTCTCGATTCTTTTCTACTGTGCCTTCAAGTAACCGAAGGGGCACAGTTGCACTGATGCAGATTGCAGAGTGATGCACCATCCAAGCTGACACAACCAACACACAAGCAGCAACATGTGGCATGCCAAAGAACATATTCCACGCGAGAACCGACCGGCCGAGCACGACGGCATCGAGGCGTACCTTTCACTGTTCACACGGGAATCGCACCATGACCGAACTGTGGAACAGCGACCCGGCTGGTAGCATGGTAGGTGTGGCTAATGAACCAGCTTGACTCCGACTTGTTAAATCTATAGATCTAAAAAGCTTAGGTGTTTGGGTTCGATTTCTCGTGGGAACGGATTTTTCAGGATTTAATGGTTTTGTGCTTTCAGTGGTAATCGACATACCCGTCAATAACGAGGCGCCTGTGGTGACTTTGTCAATCTCCAGAATAAATTTGCCGGCTCAGTCTTCAAAGATGCTCATAGGGGTAGGGTTTGCGTGCGTGCGTTCATAGGGGTGAGTGTGCGTGCATTGTGAGTGTCTGCGTTGTAGTGTGTAATTCTTTAAAAAAAATCTTAGCTTGCTAGCTACTTCCACCGTCTCAAAATATAAAAACTAGAACTTGACGGGACATGTCCAGCTTTGTAGTATTAGGAAATGTCTCATCCGATACTACGTTCTTAAATTTTGGGATAGAGGCTACCAATCCAATTTGTAGTACTAGGAAATGTCCCATCCGATTCTAGGTTCTTATATTTTGGGACGGAGGGAGTAGCTCATTTGATCCGTCAACAAGATTTACCGCATTTGCATCGTCTTTGTAGTTTTTTTTTGTTTTTTTAGAGATGGATATTTTTTTTTACCCGGCCTCTATATCCAATCGGATATATGCAATCTTTTTAGGAACTTAGCTTATCAAGCGGGCACTACTTAGGTCACTGCAACCACTGGACTATATGCCATTTCACATGTAGTTTTAAAGTTTATCAATTTTTAATTTGAATATTTATCAGTTTATTTTATGCTAACATAATAGCAAACACTAATTAGTAAAGAAGCCACTAGATAAAAATAGTACAGAAATAATTAAAGTACTAAGTCCTAGTTAAAAGGCTCCGTCCAAATAAGATAACTACTCCTATAGTTTAAATTGATATAAGGAGGAGCTCATAAGCTGACTCATTACGCTCGGGAACTAACAGCTTAGCTCGACTTCACTCGTTAAGTCGTTATTATGGCTTCAAGTTCGGACTGAGCTCAATGCAAGACGATGACGATCCATGCCAATAATTTTGAGTGTTTTTTTCTTTTCACCCCTGCCGACTAGCCGGCGACCTTTCTCCCTCTGATTTGCACAGAAGCAACAACAGTACAGTAAGGACGGTATGATACGTACCGTACCGGAGTGCAGCCGACTGGTGCAGTACTACTGCCACTGGAGTAGGAGTAGTACACTCCACCAGTGTACCGCTGGTAGCGTGGACAGATAATGCACAAGTATTTTTTTGCTTTTTTATACCGTCCATCCTCATTTATGCGCTTATGTGTCTAACGTTTAATCATTCATTTAAAAAAAATTATAGAACAAATTAAAAAATAAGTCATATAGGAAGTATTCTTCATGTTTTATCATCTAATAATAATAAAAATATCCATCATAAAAAAGTTTAAATAAGACGAACGATTAAACACTAGACATAGAAATTCATAAATGAATTTATTTTGGGACGGATGGTGTGCTCCCTCCATCTCATAAAAAGCAAATCTAGACATACATGTGCGTTCAGATCTACAGTACTAGAATATCTTATATCCGGTATTAGGTTGATTTTTATGGGACAGAGGAGTATCTATCTATCACAGTGTCAACGTGTCATTTCATTTTCGCGGCCTTGGAAATCGGTGGCACTACTGACCTGGTTGATGGCTCTCGTGACAACAACAACAGACAGGCTCACACACGCAGTCACAGTGTCACGCGACTTCCTGGCCTTGCTAGCTCTAGGAATTAGCTCTAGGAAATAGGAATGTGTTGTACTAGTACGTTGTGCTGCGACAGTGCGACGTATACCGGTATACGTGAAAAACGTGCATCCGCTCCGTTTTTTTCTTGTGCCAGATCAACGAGCGCGACGGCCAGTACGGAACGCACAGTGAGCAGCAGCGGTAAAAAGGTTGGCTTTTGGCTGGTCCTTTTTTTTTCTTTTTCTGTTTCATTTCCTGGTTTGAAAACCATGCTATGAAAATAGAGAAAAAAGTGTAGATAATAATAAAGTTATTAGGCAAAAAAAAAATATAGTCACCGAGAAACAATACGTGTGGCATAGCTTGTGAAAATCTTGAGATTTGTTTGTGAGGTTAGGAGAGTTTAAATTACTAGTTGCCCCTAGCTTTTGTTAACTCGAATCAGTTTTCCATATATCTTTACATGAATTTAATGGCCCGTTTAGTAGACTTACAATTCCTAAATTTAGTTTCAGAAGTTAAATCTGAAGTGGAGTTATGGAGTTGCCTAAACCCAGCTTCACCTCTCTAATTCATTTTGTGAGAATGCTCCACCCAGCTTTATTTCTATTTTAGATAGAGATTAAGCTGTTTGGCTGAGTTCCAGCTCCCGAGAGATGGAGTTGGAGCTGAAACTCTGTAAAATAGGTTCTAAGTTGAGACATACACACCGGTGCGTGTTCATATTGGTACACGACAAGAACACAGTAAATGTTGCCAACAGTCTTCGAATTTTAGGCAGTTTGCACGCCAGGATGGACGATGAAAATTAAACGGTGAACAGTCAAAATTGCAATCCACTTGGAGACCGGCGATTAGTTGCCACTGGCTAGTCCTGGCAGGAGGTGGGCTCCACCCACTGGACCCCAAAAAGGACACTGCTCCCCCTTGTGTTGATTCCTCCTGGATATGCTTCAGTTCAGCTTAGGGGTATTTTTGCCAACAGATAATTTGCAGGAACGCTACTACTACCTTCAGATAATTTGCAGATAATTTTAGCCTATCATAGGCTCCTGGTAGTAAGAATCTTCCAATGACAGCTGGATGCAATGAACAAGCTAGGATTGATACTACCTCCATCCCAAAATAAGTGCAGCCGTGGATATCCGTGTCCAACCTTTGACCATCCATCTTATTTGAAAAATTTATGAAAAAATTAAAAAAAATAGTCACACATAAAGTATTATTCATGTTTTATCATCTAATAGCAATAAAAATACTAATCATAAAAAAATTTCTAATAAAACGAACGGTCAAACGTTGAACGTAAATAGTGTAAAACTGCACTTATTTTGGGACGGAGGGAGTAACTCATAAGCCCAAACAAAGCAACATTAACTATGACATCAATTTATCAGTAAATTTTTTATATAGAAACAATTGCTCATTTGACCATATTTTAGAACCTAAGTATCAAATTGACATTACTTTTTCTAGTTTGCTTATTTGACCCCTTTTTTTAAAAATAAAGTGACCTTATATACTTCCTCCGTTTCACAACGTAAGTTATTCTACCATTTCCCACATTCATATTGATGTTAATGAATCTATATGTCTAGATTCATTAACATCAATATGAATGTGGAAAATGCTAGAATGACTTACATTATGAAATGGAGGGAGTAATATGTTTTGTCGGTTTAAAAGTTAGGGGTTAAAAATAGATTGTGATGAAAAAACTTCCAAAATTAACTCTAAACTTTAACTTTTGTACTAGCGGTAAGCTAACAACTACTCACGCCGTTTCATGTTATAAGTCGTTTTGATTTTTTTCTAATCAATTTTTTTTAAGTTTGATCAAGTTAATAGAAAAAATCTAGCAACATCTAGAACACTAAATTGGTTTAATTAAATATATTTCAATAATATATTTGTTTTGTATTAAAATGCTATTTTGTTTCTCTATAATTTTGGTCAAACTTAAAGAAAATTGGCTAAAAAAATCAAAACAACTTATAATATGAAAGGAGAGGAGTAGATAATAGATGCCATAATTGTTTTGCGACGCCGTTCCATATTATTGTTTTTGAAGTTAATCAAAAACCAGTCCGGTTAAAATTGTTCATACTGCTTGAAGAATCTTGCAGCGACAGTTAAAATAATGTAAAACCGTTCTTTACGTAGCCCTTTTTGATGACACTACATTCTATCATTTCGTTAAAAAATGCATATATTGCCTTCAAATAGAAGATAATATTTCACACTTAGCATATTTTTCAAGGAGCGTTGCACGTCTAACCTTTAGAGACTGATGGAGTGATGGTAATCTCCAAACTTTGTTCATCCTTCTAAAAGCGCGCGACTTGTACCGTATCAGCGATCTTTGTATATTTTATAAAAAAAAACAGTACAAATGCAGGCATTCATAACGCACGTGCATACCCTATCTTTATGAGCATATCTGAAAGACTGAGTCTAAGTCACCATGGACACCTCGCTGTCGATGGATATATCACCTAGATGAATGCACACACGCTATGAGCACCTCTGAAAGACTGAATCGGTATATCTTAAGATTGATGAACTCACCACGGACGCAACGGATGTGTCACCTACCACTGAAAGGATAAGTAGCCGTAAATATGAACACCCGTATTAAATCTAGAATTTAAACTTGGATGAACTGGTTTAAAAAAATCTAACCAGTTAAATTATACTCACTTCGCGTATCAACGACCTTTTGGATTCACAGTTCGAGTACCATGTATATTGGTGACTTTTCATGTTCTACTGTTTGAGAGACCAATTTGATGGTTGCTCTATCCTTTTCAGATAAACAACTGCACATGGTTAGCGAGTCTCGATAATATGTTTGTTTTTTGTTTGCGTCAGAAGTAATCACAAAATGTAAATTCCAAGGTAGGAGTAATAAATGTTATACCGTCCTGTCTTCTTCTTTCTTTTGCTTTGAAGAAATTTTTTTTTGAAACTTGCTTTCAATAATTTTTTTTATCATCAATTAAATTTGAGAAAAGCGGTCAACCAATCAACCATAACAAAAAGAAAAATCCTCACAATTGAGCAACTTGTTCACAATCCATGTTAGATAGCAACAAGCGTGCGAGACAACCAAATGATGTACCAATGTTTGCCCAATCCTCGTAAGTTCAAATAGCTACAGTACGTTGTTGGAGCCATTATAAAAATTTCATAAGATTTGCATTATTGGCCCACTTTATTTTTTTATTTGTCATTTTGAACACCGTCAATGTATAAAGCGCACACACCTTTAAGACTACTCCCTCCATATAAAAAAATACCCAGCCTAGTATTGGATGATACGTTCATCCAATATTAGATTGGTTTTTTATGAGATAGACGGAGTATAAGGAAAGATATCCAGCCTATGATCTCGTGGAGCCGAGGTTAAGAGAACGTATAAAAACTAAAAATGATGTAATGTGACTGTTGTTGTCATTGCTTTATTTTTTTAATGTCATTTAGTATGTTATATATTATCGAAGCTAATATATATAGACAGTACATATCTCTCATGTTTATACTTTATAGTACGAATAATCGTTTGGTGACGGTTGAAATGATGCAACGACCTTTCCTACCTTAATTTTCCCTCAATGCGAACTGCATTCTATTGTTTCACAAAAGAAAGCGTCCCATCCTTCGTGACCAGCCAATTATCTCAAATATATACTCGTTTCATATATTTTTGTCAATGTTAGTAACATTCAGAATCGAATGGAGTAAAAGAAGAACCCGTGAGTCACTTGCTTACTGCTATTTTTCTCATGTCTAGATTCTAGAGACACCCTATATATAAATGGCATGCTCATCCACTTGCTGCAAGTACACTATAATCAGAGGCTTCCGATGATAGGTCGTTGAGAATGCACTCCTAAGGTTTAGCCCCTCTCTCCCAAACACCCCTAAATCGGTAAGATCGCTATTTCACCACGCAACCACAACTTCGTTATTTTATCTCTAAATTCACAAACTTTATTCCATAATTTCATAATCACATTATATTACCTCCATTTCAGAACGTAAGACTTTCTAACATTGCCCACATACATATACATGTTAATGAATCTAAACACATACATATGTATAAATTCATTAACATCTAAATGAATGTGGGTAATGCTAGAAAGTCTTACATTATAAACGGAGGAAGTATATGATTTATATTATCCTTTAAACGTAACACCTTCTATTAGGATAGATTAGTCTAGGTGCGAGATACTATGACAAACATTGCTAGGCTTGATTGTTCATATATTGTGACAATCATAATATCTTCGTTATTAAATTTATGGTTGAAGTATAGCATCTGTCGCCTAATCTCTGCACCTCATCACTGGAGTTTGATTATGCCGTATATATGGGATCGAGATCCTCTAACTTTAAGTCACATGACTTTGAGTTACTGACATGTGAGCTCTTTTTGTTATGGACCCACATGTCAGTGACTTGTCCGAGGATCTTAATCCGTATATATGAGCAAGTTTGGTTGCTACCCTCACACAAACATTGCATGGCCTGGTTTTTTTCCTTGTGTGGTTGCTTCCGCGAGAACTCCCTTTGCCTGGATCTGTTTGTTCCTCGCACCATGTGAAAAGATCGGACGGAACGGCAGCCAGCCAGCCGGCAAGCCGCCGCAACGAGCGTCTGCACATGGCGAATTTCGCCGTATAAACCAACAGCGCGAGGCAAGGCGAAGACGAGAGAGTGAAACGAAGGGGTTCAAATGGTAACCAAAATAAAACTTACCAAATTTTAGCAATATTAAAATTTTAATAAGTTGATAATATTTATTAAAATTTTGGTATAATTTCTTATGTATCTATTGAAGATTAGTGAAAAACTAAACACATACTTCCTCGGTCCTAAAATATAAGAACATAGAACCGGATAAGATATTTCCTACGACTCTGGACTAGCATGTCCAGATTCTTATATTTTAGCACCAAAAGTACATACTTTTGATAACTCTGTAATTTAAAATGACATCAACCCCGTCACGACAAAGCGGTGTGCGAGTGAGACCTCCGCGAGGGGCAGAACGGTCAATCGGCTCGGGCCGCCACTTGGCGAAAGGACCGCGCACGTGGCGCCCGCCCTGGATCCCTCTTATCTCGGACGCAAATTACGGTCCTGCCCCTCTCTCTCTCTGAGCAAAAAGCGCAAAAAGGGCACCTCGGGTGGGGCCCACCGCCCCCCTCCTCATCCACCTCCTCCCCCCACTCGCTGCTCGTCTTCTCGTTCTCTCGCTCGCGCATTGCCTTGTGCTTCTCCACCTGTTGTTCCATTTTCTCCTCGCTTATCTCTTCCTCGCTCGCTCTCCCTTTCGCGCACCAGGAACGTCGTTTTTTAATTTTCGAGTTTCCGTGGAAGATTCTCGATACCTGTCCCTCGTCGTCGTCCTCCTCCGCCGGCCGCCGCCGACGACCGCAGCAGGGGTGGATCCGGGGCGGCGCCGATTCGGTGAGTCCGGTCTCGCGAGCTCGAGCTGTTTGTTTGTTTGTTTGTTTGGTGGGGATTGGATTGGGTTGGATTTGCGTTGTGTAGGCTAGCCGCATCAGCGCCGCTTGTTTGGTGGATTTCGTGAGCTGCTGCTGGATTAGGGGGGCTGGGATTGGGATTGGGAGGGGGGATGGATCATGGATGTCGGTGGATTGGGGGGGATTGGGTTTGAGTGTTCGATTTCGAGTCCGCTTGATCGCTTCTGTGGTGTTCCAGGGTGTTTGGTGTTGGGGAGTCTGAACTGATTTTTTGGTTTTCTTTCTTTTTGCGGACACTTCACGCTTTCTTTCGTGTTGCGTGGAGCGTACGTGAGTGGTTTTTGGTCCGGCTTTAGCTTTGAGCTGGACTTTAGCTGCTCAGAATTTGATTATTCTTCTTTCTCTAATAGGAGTGCATACAAGTACGATGGCTTAGCATGTTTCAGTATCCAGTTCAGTTTTCAACTAGAAAATATTAACAATTTCATCCCCTCTGCCCTTTTGTCTACTGGCATAATAGTCGTGTAGCGGCAACTGCGGTTAGATGCAGAAAGGAAACCCTTTTGTATTCTTAAATTTGGATAATCTTAAAAAAACAAAATAACATTTCTCTTGCTTATTTGAGTGGCTCAGAAAGTTTGTTGCTTTTATCCACACACGGCATGCTTTATATGATCAGAGAAGTGGGGTTAGTGCTATTTAAAACTTAGGATTAGTTCCGATAAAATTGTTTGTATTGTGGAGATGCATGCTTGTTGATTTGCATGATTAGTGCTCAGAAAAGGTGCCCTTTTGATATGCAAAATAGGACATACCAGCGTCAAAAATAAAGGGACATAATAAAATGAGCAACCAGGATCATTGTTGGATGCACAGCTGGTGAAGTCCTATTTGTATTGCCGCCTCTAGCTCTTGCCCATGCATGCTAATAAGCCATCCCATGCTGGTACAAAAGTGACTTTTATTAACTCAGAAATGCTATCAACTGCAGCTAGCATTTGTTTGCTGCATAGCTCCATGTTGCTAATTTCATGTTTTTCCGTTGTTATCAGATGCATTGTACTGCTCTCTGCTAGACTTGTCTAGTAAATTGGTGTTATTGACCCTTATTTTTTAAACATGGATACTTTTTTCCCCTTATATGCTTTACAGAGAACATGCGCTTACAGGTTACAGACTGACAGTACATAGGATAGAAGATAAAACCGTAACAATTACCAAGAAGAACTTCCTGCAAGTAGTTTTGTGCCGTTCTGTTTCAGAGACTTCTGAGTTATTTATGCCCTTGCTAGCAAATCTTGGGTGGGATAATAAAACTCAAAACTCTTCACAAATTGTTATACGCTACCTATATTTTAAATTGTTACTAAGTCGATGAATATATTGATTGCTCTTGTTGTGATACATGAGTCGATGAATATATTGATTGCTCTCGTTGTGATACATTTGAAATGTTTCTGTTGGTTGCAGAGCAATTCAAGTGGTTCATTTCATGGCCTATATCAATATACTTATATATCTCCAATCTTACCAAGGAATGGAAACAAACTCATCATGTAACATGGGCTGCAAAATCTGTCCCTTCTTTTCTAATTTGAAGTGTGCACATATTTGCTATATTTTCCTTTTAAAAAAATATATTACTCTCTTTCCATAATGTTCAATTATAAGTTTTTTGTTTTGTTACTAGTTACTGATTTTTGTTTTTGGCTTTTTGCACACCAGTATCCTGGTAGGATCCCACTGAATTCAACTGTTGAACAAAAAGCCAGGAAGGTGGCTGTTCTTGTGGCACTCAGTGCTAGTGGAAGTGCTCCAGTACTGTACAGGACCATGGATGCTCTTTGTGATTTCTGCGGGGAGCAAAGGTCAATGGTCTATTGCCGATCAGATGCAGCATCCTTGTGCTTGTCGTGTGATCGTAATGTGCATTCAGCCAATGCCCTTTCCCGACGCCATACAAGAACCCTTCTTTGTGATCGTTGTGTTGGACAGCCTGCAGCAGTCCGTTGTCTTGAAGAGAACACCTCACTTTGCCAAAACTGTGACTGGAATGGACATGGGGCAGCATCCTCAGCTGCTGGGCATAAAAGGCAGACCATAAACTGTTACTCGGGGTGCCCATCGTCGGCAGAGCTCTCGAGAATCTGGTCCTTTAGTATGGATATCCCAACTGTAGCTGCTGAGCCAAACTGTGAGGAAGGAATAAATATGATGAGCATTAATGACAATGACGTCAATAACCATTGTGGTGCTCCAGAAGATGGCCGCTTGTTGGATATAGCTAGCACAGCACTCATGAGTGATTTACCTACAGGAGACAAGTTTAAACCTTTAATAGGTTCTTCTTCAGGAGATGGGATGAATCTTCTGCCACTTAATTCAGATCAGCCAGCTGAGCCAGTTTCAACGACGCCTAAGGTGCATGCTTCTCATTCCCCTCCAAAACCTATTCAAGTATTCTGCTAAGTTTCTGCATAAGTCATAACATATTGCATGGACATATTATTACACCAAATGTTCACACTGCATGGTTGCGGTTTTGACCATGTACTTTGTTTTGGTTTTCTTCTAGAAGTGAACGTTCAAAGGGAAAACTTTCTGTAGTTTGACCAATGGTACAATGACCATCTTTTGGTCATTATTTATTACTGTTTGCTACTTTCTTAAGAGTTCCACACTGTCAAAGCTTTCCTGGTGTTTTTCTCCTGCCGAGCAAGTTACTCTTATCTTCTAATAATTTTACCATTGAATGTGAATTCACCTAGATCTTATAATTCCCTAATGATGATGGTTGAACAATTGCTGCAGTTGGAATTTGTGTATTTCCAATATCATGATTCATGAAAATGTCATCTGCGATGCCTGTCATTATGGTGTCACTGCGTGCTTATCGAAACTTGGTTGCATAATTCAGGCACCCTGTGTCACAGACAAAGATATGTTCAATGATGGGAGCGTATATGAAGACTTCTGTGTGGATGATGCTGACCTAACATTTGAGAATTATGAAGAATTATTTGGTACCTCTCACGTTCAAACAGAACAACTCTTTGATGATGCTGGAATTGACAGTTATTTTGAAATGAAGGATGTGCCAGCAGATGAATCTAATGAGGTCCGTACCTTTCTGCATATAGTCTTTTTATCTGCTGTGTTTGTTGTAGGAAAAGAGCTCTGTTTTGCTATTTCTGACCTTCGCGCCATAATCAGGGTTAATCTCGTTTTCCTCCATTTGTGCTTATATCGAGTTGACCCTACCATTTTACTGAGAATCATTAAATGATTGATTGGGTTAATTAGGAGAGTGGAATGTCTGCATATCTCATCGTCCATTTTATGGCTATTAATTATTTTACTAAAATTTTGGTATGACTGTTATATTTTCAGCAGCCCAAACCTGTGCAGCCAGAATGTAGCAATGTCGCATCTGTTGATTCTGGGATGTCAAACCCAGCTGCAAGGGCTGATTCCAGCCATTGTATTCCTGGTAGGCAGGCTATATCCAACATATCCCTTTCCTTCTCTGGTTTGACTGGTGAAAGCAGTGCTGGAGATTTTCAAGATTGTGGGGTATCGTCAATGATCCTTATGGGTGAGCCACCCTGGCATCCTCCTGGTCCTGAAAGTTCATCTGCTGGAGGCAGCAGAGATAATGCTCTTACACGGTACAAGGAGAAGAAGAAGAGAAGAAAGTAAGTGCATCTTACTGTGCATTTTCAGTTTTTTGAAAGTAAGTTCATACTAGTACTTGATATGTCATGGTTAAATGCATTACAGCTAAGAATGTGGCTGCAGTATCATTCAATTTTCAGCTTTGGAATTCTATATTAAAAAGCTTACTGTGCCAAATCGATATTTTCGTATACACGTGGTCATTGTAGACATGTGGATGCTTGCTCTTAGTGTGAATGCTACTTTATGTTTTTCTTAAAAGAAGTTATTATATGGCCTTTCTTCACATATTTTCTTCTTAACAGATTTGACAAGAAGATAAGGTATGCTTCTCGTAAGGCTAGGGCAGATGTGAGAAAAAGGGTCAAAGGACGGTTTGTAAAGGCTGGCGAAGCATATGACTACGATCCGCTGAGCCAAACAAGAAGCTACTAAAGCCTTTCACTCGATTGGTTTCGTCCAGTGCTCAAGTAGCAATTTTCAGCTGATTTGATGTTGGTTGCACTGCAAGCATGATCACTGGAGAACACAAGCAATTGCGGCAGACCTTGCAATTGAAAACAAGGAAAGGAAACCAAACGCTGTGATCAAATCAAATTAATGAAACAAAAAAAAAAAGGAAAAAAAAAGGATGCGAACATGCGAGAACCTCATGGATGGTAATGCTCCATTTTCTCCTGTACAGTTCATGCATCTTCAGTTGCTTCTGGTTGAGATGTCTGAATCACTCTCTTCCATCTGTGCATTAATCAAATACAAATACATGGGCCTACTGCACGACGACGAACGCACCTGCTTCTGTTGTGATGTTTTGTGTTGCGGCTGTCAGGCTGGATCTCTAGGTAACATGATTAATTATACTACTGATGGAATTTGCACCGCTGTAATATTATTTACGAAGCACAATCTGCCGTGGGATTGTTCTTCTGTCGTGTATGTATGTGTATATAGATGGATGGCTGTTAAGAAAATATTGTGACGATTATAAAGTTTGCCTTTGTAAATGATAGTAAAATGCTGCATTGATCTGTAGGGTGAGCATAGAGCTTTATTCAAATTGAGACGTGATCAAACATGCGTGCTAATTTGGTAACCTAAATTGAAATCAAATATGCATGCAACCTAAGTAGATTACTAACTCGATCTAGCGCGAGGCTGCTGTCTCCTCTGTCAAACTGACATGAACGGTAAATCTAGCGCGAGGCCGCCGTCCCCGGGATCCGCCGTGTCGGAGGCCAGCGTGCAAGAATCCAAGCTCGACGCGAGAGCGTCGGCGAGAGGGTGCTGCGGCGGCGGCGGCGACTCTGACTCCGCGACGCCGCCCTCCATGGCCGCCGATGTCGGCGGCCGGCGGCGGGCAAGTGGCGCCCGTCTCGGCGGCGGGGACCAAGCCGCTGAGGCGGTGGTGCTTGATCCGGCAACCGACCGAGATGCGCGAGCGCGGCCATCGACGACCGAGCCTTGGACGTGGCGGTGGAGGAGCATGGTCTCTTCGGCGGCGCGGGCGGCGAAGGAGTCGTGGTCGACGGCGGCGAAGACGGTGAATCGGTAGACGCGCCGGTGGCGCGACACGTCGCGGGAGCGCCCCAGCGGCGTGCACCCTTCGGCGGCACGGCGCTGCCTGCCGGAGTCGACGTACCGGAGGCGCGCGTTCTCCTTGGGCGTACGGTGCCTGACGGCGGGGCAGGCAGCAAACCTGCCCCTAGCCGCCGCACACAACGGTGTGGCCGGCGGCGGCGGCGGCGGTGTCGTCGTCTTCCCCGTCACGATCTGGATCCTCTTTTCACAAAACGGTGACCCGTCGTCGCCGCTACTTCCTTCGATCGGGTGCCATCGTCCCAGCAGCATGTCAAACTCCTCGGAATCGTCGATGGCTGTGAATCATCGATCTGATCATGATCGTCGATGGCTGTGATATCCATCGATCCTGATTCATGGGATCGTCGATGGCGAGTAGCGGCACGAGGAGGACGGGAGATAAGATTAATTCTGATCGATCGGGATCGATTCACCGATGCATTGGATGATCTTATATGGCAACGCGTCCTCGTTGGCATAAAGTTAGAATCGGCCGGAATCCGATGGGCGGGCTATGCATGCACGGAACCACCACGCGCGAACGCCCTCCGCTTTGTGCGATTTGGGGTGAGGGCGTTGTCAGTTCAGGGCGGCGTGGTGTTCTAGTTTGTTGTCAACGAGTCATGAGTATACAGTTGTAGTTTGTTATTTTGGAAATTAGTGTTATGCCTAATGTCCTATTTAAAAAAAATTATGATGAAATTTTCAGCTTCTGGTTTTTATTATGTAGTTCATTTTGTGGCTTTTATATCTGAATTGATTGGAGTGCTAGAGATTCTTAAAGCTTAGAAGCTCCCAAAGAGCCCGCTCCTTGTTATCATTTTCAACCTATTTAACATGGTAGAATATAAACCCTTGAGAGAATGTCCACTCAAATAGTAATAAATTTCTTTAAAAATTCACACGGATAAATTAATATGTGATAGATCAATCCACAATCATGCAATGCAAAATTTAACATCTAAATGTTGCAATAAAAAAACAAATTTAACAGTGAATAAATATGATAGTTTAATTTGTTTTTCTTTTTTTTTGTAATTTGTAAAAATTGAATTTTAATATGTATATATGTTTGTAGAGTGATATATCACATGTTAATACATCTTCTTAATTTAACAATTTAAGTATCATACAAACAACAAGGAGGGCATCTCATCGAGAGTTTTAAATCCACTCTCCACAAACACACCATTGCCAACATAAATCTCACATTTATTTGTTATATTCTAGATCATTTTACTCTAAAAAAATATAAAAATCTGATAACGCCTCCAAACGCCGCCAAATCCCCCTTTTCCCCCCTTTTGCTCCAAAGATAACAAACACGCCATATATACAAAATCGTCCGTTTCTGTTTTACGACTCAGACTGACATGAACGCGAAATCTAGCGCGCGAGGATGCCGTCCCGGGGATCGTCGCGTCGGATGCTAGGGTGCAAGAATCCAGCTCGAGGCAAGAACGTCGGCGAGAGGGTGCTGCTGCTGCGGCGGCGGCGACTTCGACTCTGCCTCGCTCCCATGTACTCCGAGTCATCGGCGGCCGGCGGCGGGCAACCGGCGTTTTCCGCCGTCTTGGCGGCGTCGGGGACCAAGCCGCCAGCGGCGGAGCTGGATTCAGCGGTCCTCATGATGGCCGACGTGCGGCCGTAGACCGAGCGGCTGACTCTTCCTCCAGCTGCCGCCGGTGTGGCGGTGGAGGCGCACGAGCTCCTCGTCGTCGCGGGCGGTGAAGGGGCGGTGTAGACGTCGCGGGCGAGGTGGTGGCGCCACCTGGCGCGGCACGAGTCCCGGAGCGCCCAGGCATGCCCCTGGCGACCTTCCACCATTGCCGGAAGAGGTTTCCTTGGCGAGCCCGCCGCCGCGCTTCGTTCCTCCGCCGTCCACTCCCGCTCGAGCGGCCGCCGCCGGCGGGAGCACCTGCACTTCGCCGCCGCCGCCGCCATTGCAGCGAGATCAATGGTCGTCTCTCCTCCTCGGGATCGTGGTTGGTTGCAGCGAGAGCAATGGTGTCGTCCCACCTGCATCTTCTTCCTCATGGACATCTTCTCGATCAACAATCTCTCTTCTCGCCATTGCGATCGATTGCTACTCTCTCCTCGCCGTCCCCATCGCCACTGCTTGCTACTTCCATCGATCATCAGTTGAAAAAAATCCACCGGCACCGCCGGTATCGCGATCTCCTCCTTCTCCTCCTCCATCTCGATCCCCTAATTCGGATTGGGGTAGAGACGACGACGAGAGATTGATTGGTTATGATCGAAATTGATTAACCGCAGATCATCATATATGGCGAACAGAATTGGAACCGGATCGGAGTCGTTTCGCGCTAGGACTTGTAGATCTTGTGTTGCCTTATTGGGCTCTAAGTGCTCGGAGATTTGGGCTGAGCCCATCGTTAGTTTGGGCCGTCCGCACCGGGTGGCGCGCCGTGTGCCGCTGTTTCCTCCCGAGTTTGATAGGAAGCAACCGACTCGTGTAAGCTACTCCACCATGTTAGTTATTAGAGTAAATTTCACAAAACTACATGTTTTATGGTTCAATTTGCAGAGAACCACACACATTTTGACACTTGGCACTTAAGTACATATATTTTTGTAGTTTAGTTTCACAAAACCACACTATCGATGAATGGATTTACCCGTGTGATGACGTGGTTGTTCCATCTAGGATGATGACGTGGCATATCCTATTAATTTCGTGTGATGGCTGATAATAGGATCACACGTCCTCGTCCTATGTGAAACAGCCACGTCATCTCGCGGGTGAATCCATTCATTGATAGTGTGGTTTTGTGAAACCACACTACCAAAATATATGTACTTAAGTGCTAAGTGTCAAAATGTATGTGGTTTTCTGTAACTTGGACCATAAAATGTGTGGTTTTATGAAATTTACTCTAGTTATTATTATGGCGATATGCATGGTGGGCGGCTATCTCGATGCGTTTTACATAGCTGACCTACTTGTTAGTACTAACGACTTCGCTAGAACCACAACTTTGAATGAGCTTAGCTGTAATCTTATCTGAAGGCAATGCAAACTAGTGCTATGTTGAGTTGTTGAAAATTCGGAGGCTACGGGATACGGCTAAAGCGGAGTACTCGCACTCACACTCACACCCGCAAAATGAAAGTGCTGTGCTGCACTAATCACCAATTCACCATCGGCTGCGTGCAATTTATCTCGCCACCACAGCCACCGTGCGTGGTCCACCTATTTGATCTCCCTTTTTTGGTACAACAACAAAATTACTCACTTTTTCCGATACAGCTAAACAGACGATCAGCTCTTGGTTCCCGAACAATCACACAACCCTGGAACAAACCATGCACCGAAACGTCGCTTAAATCCAGCGAGAAAACTAACCAACCACCTTTTTTTTTTTCACGAATACGCAAAAGAATTACATGTCTAACATATTAATTAGTAGAAGAAAACCGGCCAACCACACCACCTCGCGTGCCGGCGTGCCGCCACTACCACTCGCGTCGTGTCGCGTTCGCGCTCGTGGCCATACATATTAGTGGAGTACTCCCTCCATAAAAAAAAAAAACCAATCCTAAGTTTGAATCTGGACATACACTCGGGATTGGGTTTTTTTTTGGACGGAGGGAGTACACTGCTGCGCACGCATTGATTTCATCCCAGTATCCCACCATCTCGTGGTACGTACACGTCCGTCTCCGTCCCCACGGCGCGCGGCTAAAACGAGCTCTCGACCCCCGAAATAGCCCGGCACAAACACGCATCACCCGCCCGCGCGCCTACGCCTACCGCCCAGGAGGCAGGGCGAGCGAGCGAGCGGCCTCCCTCCCTCGCTGCTGCCGCGCGCGCGCGCCGACGCTGCTCGATCTTGGTTTTCGCCTGTCCGGGGGCGGGCGAGATGATGAAGCTGCGTTGGTGGCGGGTGGACGCGTCGGAGGTCGCGGCCGTGACGGCGATGGGCGTGTGGGAGGCCGTCCTCGCCGGCGGCGGCAGGAGGTTCCTCAAGAGGAAGGACAGCGACGCCGGCGAGACCGGTTCGTATTCGTATGAGTATCGTACCGTCGATCGATCGGGGCTCCGTGCCCCCGATCAATTTCATTTCTTCACCAAACTCTTGCGCGTTTGTTGGGTTAGTTTCGGGGAAATCAGTGCCCTGTTTTTGCGCGGTTTTAGCGTTCGTGCGGTTTGGTTCGTCGGTCTTTTTCTCCGCATTTCAAGAGACGAGATCTTTTAGGCCAGTTTGGTGCATTTTTTGGTGAAATGCGGTGTAAAAACTGCTACTTTTCTTTTGCACTTGCAGTTACTCTGCTCCTAGTTGCTCTTGCTCTTGCTTTTGTGGGTGCGTGTGAAGATTTTGGTGCTGGAAATAGCACGAAAGATGCTCCCTTTCGTGGTTGGTTACCGTTCCATTCGAACGGCGAGGTTGTTGCTCGACATGTTCATGTCATCATCGCGTCGAACTTGCTTGCGTGCACTAGACCACGAGTGATGTCTTCTTTGGTTTTCCTGGGAAAAAATCGTCTCCTGCATGGCAAATATTCTGTGAGCAAATTTAGGAAAGGAACCGAAGCAGCTGAGCATTTTCTTCTTGTTCTTCAGCGATTCACGACACACTCACTCACTCCTGCTAGAGCCCATTTTGCATCTCCTGGTGTTGGCCCCTTGTGTTGCTGCTTCTCGGTGTTGCTGCTGCGCCCGTGCCCCCCCTGAAATCAGTGGTCATCCTACTCTGTCGCTCTCGCCAACATGATGAAATGGTTGAATGATTCCCTGCAGCGAAGGACATGCAGGTGGCAGGCAGTGTTGGCATGTGAGCTTCTGAACGTTGCTTGGCACCTGGCGCACGCAGCGAATGGAAACACGATCACCACAGTGGTGTTATTAGGATTAAGGAACAGTTGGGTTCTTGTTTGTTTCAGTTACAGTAGGAATTTGGCGTAAGGTCTCTGACTGACCCACTCAAGCTGGGATATGACTGAACATATAGTATATCGTACGAATTCGTGATTAATTATTATGATACATTCTTTAACCTAATCCAAGGAAATTAAGTGCTGCAGTTCCCTGCAACCAATGGTTAATCATGAAAAAGTGACCATTTTTCGATCGCTTCCTGACTGACTTTTGAACAAAGCAGGTCGTGCGTTGGAGGAGTTGCGGAGTTCATTGTACAATGAAATGCATAGCTCAGAAGGGGCCAAGCGACAGCAGCAGCGGTTCTGTGGACCAAGTGTTGCACTGACATTTAATTTTGCTGTTGCTGTTGGTATCATCATGGCAAACAAAATGGTAATATTTTTTTTAAAAAAAAAGTGTACAGTTTTTTGTACACTCGTGCAATTTTTTTTTTTTTTGGTCTACAAGGAAACATGATTGTTCACACACGGGATCTACTGCCTTTGTAGGTGATGGGGAGTGTTGGGTTTAAGTTCCCAATTGCACTATCGCTAATTCATTACGCGGTTGCATTTGTTCTAATGGCCATCCTTAAGACGATGTCCTTGTTGCCAGTTGCTCCTCCTTCTAAATCCACACCTTTCTCTTCTTTATTTGCTTTGGGTGCTGTAATGTCTCTCTCCACTGGGCTTGCTAATGTGAGCTTAAAACATAATAGGTAAACAAGATTCTATTTGACAGCGAACTGCACTTGCATTTTATGTTCTGTCATATTGACTTTATATGCTTTATGTGTTCTCAGAATTTTCCGCTGTTCAGTGTAGGTTTTTATCAAATGGCTAAGATTGCTGTAACTCCAACAATTGTTGTGGCTGAATTTATGATTTTCCAGAAAAGGGTTTCCTCTCAAAAGGTAGGCTTTGACGAAATGTGCCTCCTACGCTATTCTGTACTACTGCTATCACATGGTATCACAGTAATTTCAACTCTGCACTCATTAAGCACAAAAACAGGCAAGAAAAATATTAAAATCTAGAAGAAAAAAAAATTAGTGTGCATGCTTTCTTCTCCCTCTACCAGACTGCACTCACGATATCTGTGTGCATGTTTTTGCTTGCGGGAGTGCTAACCTGTTGTTTTTTCCTGTCCAAATCTGTCTCCAACATTTCAGGTTATCACACTGGCAATTGTGTCATTTGGAGTGGCCGTAGCCACTGTTACTGATCTAGAGTTCAATTTCTTCGGTGCTGTTGTAGCATTGGCTTGGATTGTTCCGAGTGCAGTAAACAAAATTCTATGGTCAAATTTGCAACAGAGTGGAAATTGGACTGCCCTTGCGTAAGCTCTGAATTTACTTCCAATCTCTTGTTACATGTTTTACCTCACTAGGTAATAAGGATTGTTTAACCAGATTGATGTGGAAGACAACTCCGGTCACGATATTTTTCTTATTGGCACTGATGCCTTTGTTGGATCCCCCGGGCTTGCTGCTGTTTGACTGGAACTTCAGGAACAGCTTAGCTATTATCATTTCTGCTTTGTTTGGCTTCCTACTCCAATGGTCTGGCGCTTTGGCACTTGGGTGAGATATAATACATCACTTTACGTAATTGTGCTGGCTTCAATCATTAAAAATGGCTCTTTTTTCCCAGGATTTGTGGTCAACCTTGCTTTCTTATCTTTTTTTTTTCTTTGTATCTTGCAATGAGTGTGATATCTGAAATAAATAATTTCCCATGGACCATATGACATTCATAGTGGCGTTTGCAGAGTCCGATAAACGTAGACTTACATCTTACTACATAGGATTGCAATTGATGTAACCTAGCTTCTAGTTTTGGAATCTTGTTGGGGGAGAGGATCATGAAAATGACGTGAATAAGATAGATGACCTGCACGTTTAATTTCTTCAGTCACACTTCAACTGAAATTTAAAGCTTCCATTAATTATAAGTAGCTGATAATTCCACATTCAAGGCCTCCCAGTTTGTTATGATGCTCAAATATACTCTCTCCGGTTTTTAATGTTTGACGCTATTGACTTGTAAACACATGTTTGATATTTTTTCCTGTTGAAAAGAAATATAGAATTATCATTTATTTTGTTGTTATTTGTTACCTCATAACTATGGCTTTTTTTGTATATATGTATATTTTTTTTAAAATAAGACAAGTGGTAAAGGTATGTTTAAATGCCAACAATATCAGCCATTAAAAACTGAAGGGAGAAACGTCCTGGGGTCTTCCGGCTAGCTCCACAAGGTGGTGGGCTAGACGACCTGGGTTCGAAGCCTCACCCCCTTCTAATTATTTGATATTAGGTCCTTCCCTAATACTCGTGTTTTTCATTAAAAACTGAATGAGTAACATTTTCAGCTTGTTGGAGACAGAGACTAGCACACCACATCATGTCAACTATCAAGAAGTCCTATTTATCATGTACCATACTATTGGTTCCTGAAAACAGTTTGGCCATGCATCATTTTTCAGTCATGGCTGCAACAATCACTCCATTTCTGCAATAAAATGCAGCTTGGAGATCACTTCTAACTAACTTGTTCTTGATCGTTGCAGCGCAACATCAGCTCTGTCACACGTTGTGCTGGGGCAATTCAAGACCATAGTCATAATGCTCTCAGGTTACCTGATCTTCAGCTCGGATCCTGGAATCACCAGCATCTGCGGAGCCATCGTCGCTCTCGGTGGCATGTCCGTCTACACCTATCTGGGTCTGAAAGAGTCGACGACAACCGGGAAGAAACCGCCTTTAGCACAGAAGCCCAAAGCTGCTGGGGATGGTGAGAAGCCTGGTTTGGAGCATGAGGATTCTGTATGAGCTGAGGAGGATTATTCATCCTGGTTGGTCGATTGTACTATAAGCATACTTAGGTGATTCTCCAAGAGTTGTAATTTGCCATTGCTGAGTCCATTGTACATAGAAACACTTCATGATTTTACCCTTTTACGTAAACAACATGGATGGTTTTTTTGTTGCGAAGGTAACACCAATGCTAAACTTCATGGTGAAATATCTAATCTATTAAATAGGTTGTTTGATCAGGTGCTTATTTCATTATTAGGATGTGCTGAATGTATTGAACTATGAAAAGTTTAATTTTCTTTGCTTAGTTTGGACATACCATCTGATTAGGGTACTTCCTTTGACGCAGCTTAAAAAATTGAGCAATACGATCCCAGTGGCATCTGAGTCATCTAATGTGCCTGAAGAAGCAATTGAGAAGGCTGATCCTAGCAGTGACGATCCTCAAAAACAGCCCATTCAGTCAAAAAAACATAAAGATGTGAAGACGACGAATGAAGAGACAAGCATCCTTGATGGGGTGACTAAGGACAAAAGGCAGACACATGAGACACTCAAGAACCACAAGAAGGGTGAGAAGAAACGCAATGGCCCTGAGAGTACTAAAATAAAGGGAGACCAGAAAGAAACACACAACGAACAAGAAGAGCCTACAAGTGAAAAAAAGCAGCCTGTGTCTGCTAAAATAAAAAAATCTGTTCCCAAGAGAATATCAGGTAACAAAGAAAAGAAGCTGGATACGGGCAAAGGAGAGAAGAGGAAAAGAAACTGGATGGTGAGGCGAGACTGGTGAGATAGTACAATGATCTTGTGCCTTTTCATGCCTTGGAATTGTTTTCGTTGCTTTATTCTGATTTGGTGTAATGATCTTCTAACAGGGAAGCTTATAAGAAGTCGAGGAGTAAACAAGTATGAAAGGAACGGATGAAGGAGCTCTAGCCACATACGGGGAAGATGTTAGAAGGAGCGAGAATACACAATTTTGGCGTTGGTTCAAGTTCGAGGCAAAGGAAAAATTTTGTTGTACTAAAGTCTAGTGAAGTATCATCTGTCGTTTTACCCTTTCTTTTCCCTCTTGGTTTAATGTCTCAATACTAAAGGCACTTCTCGGACATGAGTTATGGTAGTATGTGATTGACTTCGTCATGTTGCCTATGCTGGCCGATGGAACAGTATGACGTTCTGCTTGCTAACTTGCTAAGGGCGACGTGGTTGTGCTCAGGGTTAGCCGGTTAGGGGCGGAAATCGTGCTGGCTCCGCTTTTTATTGAGCTTTCTTTGAAATTAATTTACCTTCATATTTAAATATAAGCTATTCCTCTGAAAAATATAAAATCCTGTGGTCTTTGTGTGCAACTCTGTTATTGTTTTTCTATTAAAATACAATGATAATATCTAACATAATTATACTAAAAGTACTTGCAAAGAAAAATCTACCCAAATCGTTCAAAATCGAATAAATTTTATTTTAAAAGAAACCAAGCCAGTTAAACGACTAATTAAACGAGTCCAAGCAGATTAGTGTTCGAATACTCGAATTCATGACGTTGCGGGGGTTCAGGAAATTGAACTCCGACCTCCCTCTGAGGAGTTTGTGGGGGTCGGGACAAGGGATGGACCATCGGTTGGCTTATTTATGGAATAAGCCAAACAATATATTTATAAACGAAAAATAATTTATAAATAAAATTTTGATATACGTGTTTTTAGCGATCTAAAAGTAAATGCTGAAAAATAAACATCGATGAAAAACCCTTAATCAACTCCGAATTTAAGATTGATAATTTAAATTTTAGCTGATAAGTATAAATATAAACGAAAAGATGAGGCTGAGAACTTGTTGAAACACAAGCTGTAAAAGAATTAAGATTATGCAGGAAATAACAGAAACAAATTGCAGTGGACAGTCTACAGCACTTATCATCTGCCAGAAACATTGCACCTATTAAAAAAAACATCTCATCGCACAATCGATATATATCGAAATCCATATGTTCATGTATTCAATTTTGATGGATCATTGCAGTAATACCATGAAACCAAGCTATCGAACATGTGATCTTTAGCGGAAGATAACATTAACACGCAAATACCAAAGAACAACCTCACACAAAACCACTATTTATTATTCCATTTACGAGAACTTACATGACTGTAACTCAGTAACACTTTGATAACTTAATCACATCCTTAACCTACTACTAGGGCTATTTTCATCCTAATAAAGTAACTCCGGATACTAACTAAGACGACCGTGGCTGTGGTGAAGCATCAGATAGACCAAGGCGACACACCTGCCAAAACACAAAAATCAAAAAGGTGTTAGATCCGGATCACTTTTTTTTTAAAAAAAAAAACAGATTGTTCAAAATTCAGAGAATTCCAAACATGAATTTACCTGAAGATCTATGGCGACACGGAGGGACTAGCAGGCGCTGGAGCGGCAGGAGAGCTCGGACTCGGAGGCATCAATGGCGGCACCGATGGAGCTGTCAAACACAACAACAACAGATTAGATTAATCTCTTTATCAAACAGACAATGCGCATTAAAAATAAATAGACATGATTCGTGCTAGGGTTTAATGAGGTGTAATTAATCGAATTTTAACTTACAGGAGCACATGAACAGCGTCTGCAGTGGTGGCATGGCGCCGCAGGTGATCGGGAGGAGCAACATCTTCATCGGGTCGACGGGTTTTTTCTAAATCGAGCTGTTATTCTATACTGGTTGAGTACCTCAATCACCTTGAAATTGGTATGTATACCACTATTTACTGTCTAACTGATGAGTTGTTTTACAGCAATTGCTATTAGCTGCTATTGATTTGGTTGATGCCAACTCCAAAACTGGCGGTTACATTGTTTACTCAACATGTTCATTGATGATTCCAGAGGTAAGTTCATTGGCCTTGCCAGTTCAATGATAGTCAACTTAGTTTCTTGAACCTCTCTCCATTCTTGCAGAATGAAGCGGTTGTTGACTATGCCCTTAAAAAGAGAAACGTAAAGCTTGTACCTTGTGGATTAGATTTTGGGCGTCCAGGGTACTGTAAATCTCTCTCCCATGACCTGTTATGAAGAATTTCTTACATTTTTATCTTATTACTATCCGTTTATCCTACAGATTCATCCGGTTCCGAGAGCATCGATTCCATACTTCTTTAGATAAAACAAGGAGATTTTATCCCCACGTAAACAACATGGATGGTTTTTTTGTTGCGAAGGTAACACCAATGCTAAACTTCATGGTGAAATATCTAATCTATTAAATAGGTTGTTTGATCAGGTGCTTATTTCATTATTAGGATGTGCTGAATGTATTGAACTCTATTATGAAAAGTTTAATTTTCTTTGCTTAGTTTGGACATACCATCTGATTAGGGTACTTCCTTTGACGCAGCTTAAAAAATTGAGCAATACGATCCCAGTGGCATCTGAGTCATCTAATGTGCCTGAAGAAGCAATTGAGAAGGCTGATCCTAGCAGTGACGATCCTCAAAAACAGCCCATTCAGTCAAAAAAACATAAAGATGTGAAGACGACGAATGAAGAGACAAGCATCCTTGATGGGGTGACTAAGGACAAAAGGCAGACACATGAGACACTCAAGAACCACAAGAAGGGTGAGAAGAAACGCATTGGCCCTGAGAGTACTAAAATAAAGGGAGACCAGAAAGAAACACACAACGAACAAGAAGAGCCTACAAGTGAAAAAAAGCAGCCTGTGTCTGCTAAAATAAAAAAATCTGTTCCCAAGACCCCCTGCTTTATTTATGTCCTCACCTGTCTCTTGCAGAGATTTCCCTTGCTGCCATATTTTTTAGAGTTGCAATGTGCCATTTGTAGGTTGACTGGCTAGCTAATCCTTATGGTTTGTAGGTAATCAGCTTTTCAAGGAGCAAAAATATCCAGACGCGGTAAAGCATTACACTGAGGCTATCAGGAGAAATCCTAAGGACCCGAAGGTAATTTCTTTTGGCCCTATTGCTTGAACTTGCTTGTTCGAACTTTGGAAATATAAATAATGTACTCGGTTTCTTCATTTTCTTGTGTTTTGAAGTTTGACTTGGATCATTGTTTGTCATGTGTGTATGTGTGAGTTTCAACTATATTTTACGCACCATCTAATCTATCTGTATGTATACATAACAAAAACGTCTTTTGTGTATTACTGTTTTGGATTGCTCTATATCATCATTATCCTAAATTACTGTCATTTTTATTTATCACCTGTTTGCATGCATCCCTTAACATAACTGCTTGGGTTTCAATTATCTACAGGTGTACAGCAATAGGGCTGCATGCTACACCAAGTTGGGAGCCATGCCTGAAGGTCTTAAAGATGCAGAGAAGTGCATTGAACTAGATCCCACCTTCTCCAAAGGGTATACAAGGAAAGGTGCAATTCAGTTTTTCATGAAAGAATATGACAAGGCAATGGAAACTTACCAGGCCGGTTTGAAGCATGATCCGAATAACCCGGAACTGCTGGACGGTGTGAAAAGGTACAGAAGCGTCATAGCACAAATCACTAGTGATAGTTATTCTTATGATTGTATCCTCTTTGCTCCTAATGAGTTAGGGCATCGCATGAATCCGTCTCACCTCCTTGTTTCCCCAATAGAATCCAAGCGCACTCACCTTTTTGTTTGCATAAACCATCCCCAATAGAATCCAAGCGCACTCACCTTTTTGTTTGCATAAACCAACTCTGAACTATTGCACATGTTTGCAGGTGTATCGAACAGATCAACAAGGCCAACAGGGGTGATTTGACTCAGGAAGAGATTCAGGAACGACAGGTAAGCCTGTTGCACTTTTCATGCCCCTTGTTGCTTTAAAAGTTCAATACTGTACAACTGTATTAACTGGTCCTCCTATTTTCTTTTTCTGTAGAACAAGGCTATGCAGGATCCAGAGATCCAGAATATTCTTACAGATCCCATCATGCGACAGGTAACACAGAATATTTGTTCTTAGCAGAAATTTAGATGTCAGTTCATAAAGTATCACAAATGCCTGTCTGTCCATAATCTTAATGATATCAAAAATGTTTTGCAGGTACTGGTCGATTTGCAGGAGAACCCTAGGGCTTCTCAGGAGCATCTTAAGAACCCTGGAGTGATGCAGAAGATTCAGAAGCTTGTAAGCGCTGGAATAGTTCAAATGAGATAGTCGACCAAAGCAAGAAGCGCTGTTCGTGTCTATGTTCGTTGCTCCTTACTTTTTTTCCATGCTCAGTCTTTGTGGACTTAAGATTTACACAGTTTGGGGCTAATCTTCATTCTCAATTGGATTATGTGAGTGCAGCGTGTCACTGGATTATTAGTGGTTATGGCATCCGTGCTACAGCTGCACGGGCAAACGTATGTCTCTATTTGTTAGTCCTAAACATTTTCCCTACCGAATGAAAATAGAGCCATAAGAGGTGCAAAAATAGTCGATTGCTTTTATTTACTGGGTCTAGTAAAGTGCATATATTCGAGCGTTCAATTTTTTATCGGTTTTGGTCATGGGTCTGGCCATTCCTTAATTTTTCAGGTTTCATTTGTGATTGCCGAACATGATCTGCGTTTTGAATCTCTAGCCACCACAATTCTAGACTTCTTGAAAGGATCTTGAGGACTATCCTCGTTATGTGCCAATCTTTGAGGAAGAAATTCAGTGTAAAGGCATTTCTTCATATTGGACTGCAGGTTTTTACTTCTAGGAGCACTAATAGGGTGCCCGTTGAAAAATCACAGAATGAAATGATATTGAATAATCATTGAGTGTACACTCAATCGGCTGTAACACCTAAATCCAAGAAATATTATTGACGAGTTCTCTAACCTCGTCATTGAGTGTCCCTGGACAAAGAAGACAACTTTGAGCTTAAGGTCTAAAGGTCTTCATGCAAAGCATGTTAGGCTGTTAACCCCTTAGTTCTTCAAATTTTGAAGACACAATATGCAACTAATACCATTATTGAATAAACAATATGGGCTTTCTAATATAGTTAAACGAAAAAAGAGAAACGTTTCAGTGCATTCTGAGACCAAGTATAGAAATATATGAACTCCATGACATAAAAAGGATACAGAAGATTTTCTGAACAACATGACCAGTGCCAATGGGCATGAATTAAGCATCAGATCATTGTCCTACCTTGATCGGGGTGCGACATAGAGGAGGGGGACGAGCGACAAGGCCTTCGCCGACGATCTGAACGATTATGGGCAACAGCATGACTAATTAGGGTTTAGGGGGGTGGGGGGGAGGGATGGAGTTTGTATCTTTTTAGATTGTGCGTTACGATGATGGAGATCGTGACCGGCGTAGGAGGCGGTGACGCATTGGCGGTGAATCAGCGGGGGTAGGAAGGTCCACGAGGGGGAGAGAGAAGGTGGATCTCATGCGACGGTGGTGGCGGTTGAGGGCGGAAGTGGCGGCGGTAGGGAGGAACAGCGATAAGAAGGAGACGGGCAACAGTGGCGGCAGCAGAGGCCAACACCAGCACTATGGGGGAGATCGATGCACGGGGCGATGGGTGATCCAGGCCGTTTTACTTTACATACAGTGAAATTGACACCGTGCTATACCAATTCATTAAAAAGAACTGATGGATTGGATTGAAAATGGAAGATTAAACATCACGTATTTATAAAGATTACTACCATCGAATCAACAGTCGGATCAATTACTGCTCCTTTAAAAGTGGAATCCTTCTTTCATCCTCTCCTAGTCTATCTAATCTATAAAAACCATAGTGGTGGTCTTGATTTCTGACGCAGCAAACGTATCAGGCAGACACGCACAATCACAACCATCGGTTTGCCAGATCGAAAAAGACCGGTCACAGAATTTGAGAGTCGCTTTGCATGGAGATGTTAGCGATGTAGAAAAACAGATCCATTGCACAAGTTGAGAGTCGTTTTGCCTGTTTCTTGATTTTCGCTAGCGAGCAAGATACCGTTGAGAGCTCCTTGGGTATGGCTTCCAGTTAACAGGTTTGGCTTGGTCGCGAGAAATCACAATACGAGCATGTCCCAACCCAAATTCTTATGTTCCTTTAGGCTGTGTTTGGTTTCGGTACTAAGTGGGATGGGATGGAACCATCCCTGATTTTTGGGTTGGGATGATTTCACTCACATGTTTGGTTTGTAAGATGGGACGATCCCAATTTTTTGTTTGGTTGAAGGGATGAGAAAAGGAAGGGATGGACACCGTTTGCAATCACCGTCAACCGATCGCCGGATCTGCCGCCACTGTCCTCCCCATCGCCGGAGGAAGAGCAAGAGGATGAGCCGGCGGCGAGCAAGAGCAAGAGGAAAAGCCGGTGGTGAGCAAGAGCAAGAGGAAGAGCCGCCGCCGCTCCTCCCATCGCCGGATCCGCCGCCGCCCCTCGTCCTCCTCCTCGCACGCCGCCGCCGCTCCTCCCCCGCGAGCTCCTCGTCCTCCTCCTCGCACGCCGCCGCAGCTCCTCCCCATCGCCGAATCCGCCGTCGCACCATCGCCAGATCCGCCGCCGCCCCTCGACCTCTCCTCATACGCCGCTGCCGCTCCTCCCCCCGAGCTCCTCCTCGCGAGCCGCCGCAGTCCCCATCGCCGAATCCGCCGCGACCATCGCCGGATCCGCCGCCGCCCCTCGACCTCCTCCTCGCACGCCGCCGCCGCTCCTCCCCGTCGCCGAATCCGCCGCCCAGTCCTCCCCATCGCCGGATCCGCCGCCACCGCCCTCCCCACCACTGGATCCGCCGTCGCCATCGCCGATCCCCCCGCCGCCGCGGTCGGTTGTCGCTCGCGGCGACGACCGGTGTTGAGGCAGGGGGTCGTGGAGGAGCGCCGGCGGTCGCGGAGGTGGTGGCAGGCGGTCGTGGCGGAGCGCCGGCTGTCACGGAGGAGGCGGCGTGCGTGGACGAGCGCCAGCGGTCGCCGAGGAGACGCCGTGCGCTCCGTCCAAGTGGGACGAGCTCGTCCGGCCGATTTTGCCGGATGGGTTTGTCCCGCATCTGGGAGGAATATTCCTCTCTAGGGACCAACCCATCCCACTCGCCCCTCAACCAAACACCTCTAAAAGTGGGTTCGTCCCATCCCATCCCGTCCCATCCCACCAACCAAACACTACTTAGGTTAGTTCTTGCATGGAAAGCATTAAGCATAGCTGCAAATTGAGTCAAATTGAAAAGCAAGACGCTAACACGTTTCCCTCGGTGAATGTCAGTTCATTTCGATCTCATGTCAAGCACCATATGCCCAACTGAAAATACAGCAACCCTGCTGTCTACATGAGCTAGCGCCCGTAGTACGTATGCTTTTCTTAGAATTCAAACAAATACTGATGAGCCATTGCTGTGAGATGTCAAACTGGGATTGAGATCACCTGCAGTTGTAACGTGGACTGCAACTTTAGCACTACTAAGAAAAACAGCTCAGATTCGGCCAGAACACTGTAGCACGCGTATGTAGTCATGTATCGCACTGTAGCACGAACTGTAGCGTTAGCAGCTTGGTTATGACGTGGCACATCTATCTGTCGTTCATCAGCTTGATCTGACGGTTGTGAAGGGATGTGACTGCCTAACTTGCAGTCACTATAATAATTGCACCGGATCTTGATTCGTCAAACTGCGTGTACACTCCTCGCATGCCTGCGATGCTAGATTTGACTAAGATGTACTGAAGGACTGTTCTTTTCTGCTGCTAGGATGTCAGGATGAGTTATTCCTTCGTTTATTATGAACATACTATTTTTCAAACTTCGAAATGATGTGTGTGTCTTTTAAAAATTTGTATAGAAGTTTTCTTAAAATATCAAATAAATCAATATTTTATATTTGGGGCAATTGCATTCTTACCACTATTTTTAGTTCTAATAGTGATTTTACCCCTATTTTTTAGGGTTTACGATTTTACCCCTACTTTTTTGAAATAAACCAATCGATTGCCCCTGTTCTGCTAGCTTCGGTTAACGGTGTTAAATATGTGGTAAGAAGACAAGTATACCCTTGCATATATGCGCCTACTACTTTTACGACACGGGCCATGCTTGCATAGACTCTGGACATGTTTCAAAATGGAATTTTGCTTATTTCAAATCCGTCCTAAATTTTTTACGAACTTTCAGAAAGTTTGACAAATATGACATGAATTCAGCAATGGCTTTTACAGAATTCCGATAGAATTTCAGAAAAAAAATTGACAGGATTTCGACAAAATTTCAACAATAATTTGTAGCAAACATCACAAACAATCACCATTGCAAAGGAAATCTGGATATCTTTACGAATCACGATATAGAATTGTGCTTCTGAAACTCTACATTTGTTTATCATTGGAGCAAAGAAATAACGCTATCACATCCTCGAAACTGACGGGATTACATTAGACATTTGGACCCAAGCTCACATGCACAATTGATAAAATACTCACCAAAAAGACCCCGTGTACAGGAAGAGGGGGGGAAATAATCTGCTCTGAACTTATTTATACGAGGAAATTTGCCACTGGTTTAACGAAGTAATCATGGCAGGGGACACCACAGTTACCAGCTGCTCGTTGAAGCGGCCACGCCGCCTTCGCTCGCTTCAGCCGCCACCGGCTGCTTGCATCACCGTGACGCTCCGAGCCTCCGACGCCTCCGCCTGCTGCAGTCGTCGGCTTGTCGCTGCCTCCCAGCTCACTGCGTCGTCGTCGCCTGCTCGCGTCGCACCTCTTCCGCTCGCAATAAGCGTCGCCGCCTCCGGTCGCTACAGGCAGCCGCCGCCGCCGCCTGCTCGCCTCCCGTAGGTTTGGGGATGGGGAATAGTTGGGACGGGCCGGACGGCTAGCCAAACTCCAGATGATTACTTCTCACTTTCTCAGGGGTAGGAAGGACATTTCATATTTCATAAATAATTTTTTCTGCTCTCTTTTCTATATTTTTACTCAATAATTATGGGCCCACCTAACTGCCATCCAAAGTAGGGGCAAACGGCTGATTCGTTTCAAAAAAGTAGGGGTAAAATCACAAACCCTAAAAAATAGGGGTAAAATCACAATTAGAATTGAAAGTGAGGGTAAGAACGCAATTGTCCCCAAAAAATATCATTGACAAATCCAACTTCATGGAAATGCTATCATACAAACGCATTTGTCCCAAAAATACTATCGCCGTTAGGTCTCTATTAGTATATCTTCGTTAAGTACTATAAAAAGACCATTTTACCGTACGAGTGGTTGAAAACTCATCAAAACATTTGCTCTTCGAGTCAACTAACAACAGTTTAGTGCAAATAACGACCTAGAAATTAGTCTAAGCTTATGGAAAGAGCAAAATTTTATGTGCTGTCGATCACTGTAGCAGTACTGTAGCGACACTGTTCGTGTATTTTTTTTATTTCTTTACGTGGACCGACTACCCCGTCGAACTACCGCAGTTCGACAGGTACTTGTCAAACTACAGTTGGTTGTTCGACAGGGTACTAAACTTGGTTCGACAGGGTGCTAAACTTGCGATTTCGTTTAACCGACCTATATTGTTGCGATTTTCCATTAAAATTGTATTATTTCTCAGAAAAATTCTCTGCTTTACACACATCCTAGCTTGGACGGACCACAGATACCAATCGATCACGTATCCATTTCACTATTTCAGCAAACAATGTACTGCATTGGGCATGTGCTCTCTCATCTCTACCTGTGCAGACGTGCAGTCTAGTTTTCTGTTGTCCACAGCTATTTGCTGTACAGAGGAGATTTCTGATATCGGAACGGTGATGATTTATAGTATGAGCTTGTGATAAATAATGTACTGTATTTTTTTCTTCACTGCTTCTTCGCCAGCTTAGATTTGTCCTAATATTTTTTCTTACTTTTATGGACCTAATATTTCTCCGATCCCAATCCCCTTATTTAGCACAGTATCTTGCCAGTAAAATCAAGCGCTGTAGAGAGGCGTACCAGGTAGAAGAAGCAACGAAGGGTCTGTTCACTTTGACGCCAAAAAAAACCTTACTAAATTTGGCATTGCCAATTTGCCAAAATTTTAGTAGGATTTCTTATATAGTTATAAAAATTTGGTAGCAAACTAAATGTAGCCACTTTTTTGATAACTTTACCAAAATTTGGTAAGGTTGAAAATGGTATCAAAGTGAACGGGCCCGCAGTAGTTGCGTCGAGCGTGCTGGTGAGTGGTGACGAAGCGGTTATGTTTGGACCTGAAACGCTGTGTTGCCGGAGCGTCAGTCTCCACTCCACTCTCCAGACGCCGCAGCCACCTCCGGTGCCTTTCTGCGAGAACAAAGGGGGCTAAGAACAGAATTTGCCATGTAGAGAATACTTGAGATCCTCTTAATATTGTGATCAGAGCCACCACGGGGTCCACGGCAAATTGAAAAATGAAATTTTATTACCATATAAATGGAGTGCTCAAAACATTCAACAACAGGAGCAGCAACCAGCGACAAAAATACAAGCTGACCATTTTCAGAATAGCATGCATCCACATGAAAATAATGTACAGTTCCAGATGTTTCAACTTTCAAGTTAGATTCAAATTCCTAGCCCAAGGAATATCTAATCTAACGTGGCTACGTAGAAATTGACATCGTCAAGCTCCAAAAATGGTAAACTTGGTGATTCTGGTCGGCTAATAATTGAGACACAGAGCAACAACATCAACAAGGCATTCTTTTGTTTTTCTTAAAAAGAAAAATCATATTCAGGGACCCAAAACTATAGACAAGATCATTGCATTTGGGATTAACAAAAGCAATAGAAAAATAAAATCAGGGAAGGTGATGAGGAGGCCAACCTTTAATACAGTCGAGCCACCAGTTTCCTGCCCTCCTCCTCGCATCCATTTCTGCAGCACATTGCTGAACCCCACCACGAACAGCTCAAGTACACAGCCACGAGAACTCGTGGAAAAACCGGGCTAAATCCAACGCCTCTCCTGAGTAGAAAACCGCTACCCCTCGGCATCTTCCTGCTTGTTTGATTCGTGAGCAGTTGGGTTCAGCCTTCCGGGCTCAGTTCAGTCTGGTGAGATTTCTCTTCTCCTGCCTTTTTCTCTTCTTCTGGTGCCCAATTCGGTTCTTCAGAGAATCCTCTGCTTTGGCCCTGTAGATCTGCCTTGGCTTGATCGTAGTAAACCTTTTCCTCTCTGTTTTTATCTTTCTTGCAAAGAATGTAAGATTTCAGTCTGCTGCATTTTGCAGAGAGACGAGAAAAGGGCTTTCCTTTTGGCGTGTTCTTAATTCTTGCTTTCCTCACCTTTCTGCGCTCACAAATGACATGTTGACATTTTACTGGAACGAGGTAGGCCGATTGATATGTGCTACCACTTTGTTTATGCAACCTATCGGAAGGAATACATCAACAGGCACAGCTTTTGCTCAACTAGAGTGATGCTGTTTAATTTAGAAGAAAGAAAAGGCTCCATTTGCCATTTCTCTCTTTTTTTTGGTGGCCCCTTTCATGTGCTCTCATCTGATCAAACACTTGTTTATTGTGAAAGGGAACGCTAGATCTGTAGTGTGTTGCATGATTATTGGCCTTAGTGGAGGGTTAGGCAGGATTGATGGTTTTAATGCCATAGGAAGGAGCTCTCCATGGCTTTAGCTTTCGTAGTTAAGCAGACAAATTCCTGTGTGTGGCACACAATAGTGTTAAGTGTCCATTTGAGGGGAGGTTGATGGAGAAGGGTGTGGACTGTGGAGGCCATTTCTTGATGTTTAGTTTTCTTGACTGAAACCAAACCATTGATTGACTTGCCTACTTTTAAATATCTTAATCAGGTAATTAGTTTGTTGTTGGCCACTACATCTCTTTTGTTTGTTTGGTGAATCTTTACCTCCTAGTCCAATCATGGAATGATAGTTGGTTTCATGAATGCACCTTTGAATTTATCAGATTTTTTTTTCTCCTTTGCAGATGTGAATGGAAGTTTCATCACTATTCCAAGGTTGCTATTTTGATTAACTATAGCTTGTGGCAGTATTTGGCCATCTTGCCTGATAAATAACCAGTCATGGCGACAACGGCTTCAAAGACAATTCCTCAAACCCTCCCAGAAATCCCAACCACCCCAGAACCACAGCAGTATACTAAGACTGCTCCAGACATCCCCAAATCAAACAATTCTCGTTCTTCAGTGCCTAAATTGCTACAAGAATCAGATCGCGGCAAGTTGAATCATAAATTGGAGCCAAAGGAACAAAAGCCAAACCACCACCTGAAAGAGTCTGTTGATGTTTCATCGGCCAAGTGTCCGACAGAAGTGAGCGAAGAAATGGTTTCAGAAGGTATTGCAAGTCAAGAAAAGAAGGTTGTGGAGTATGAGAGTGTGAATGGAAGCTCCACCTCATTCCACACATGCGAAGGGAGTGGTCCAGGAAAAGCAAGTGGAAGTGCTAGGATGACGGATCGATCCGAGACCGGTGAAAGGGGTAGTAGTAGCAGATGCAGGCCAAGCACAAGCAGTGATATCAGTGATGAGAGTTCGTGTAGCAGCATGAGCAGCACCACGAAGCCTCATAAGTCAAATGATTCACGGTGGGAGGCGATCCAGACGATCAGGGTGAGAGATGGGATCATTGGGTTGAGCCATTTCAGGCTGTTGAAGAAGCTAGGCTGTGGTGATATTGGCAGTGTATATCTCTCTGAATTGAGCGGGACGAAAAGCTATTTCGCGATGAAGGTTATGGATAAGGCTTCATTAGCAAGCCGCAAGAAGTTGCTTCGAGCTCAAACTGAGAAAGAAATTCTGCAATGCCTGGATCACCCCTTTCTTCCTACATTGTACACTCACTTCGAGACTGACAAGTTCTCATGCCTGGTGATGGAGTTCTGCCCAGGAGGAGACCTGCATACCCTTAGGCAGAGGCAGCCGGGCAAATATTTTCCAGAGCAAGCTGTCAAGTATGTCTTTTCACCATTTCTTTCAAAAATCTGTTTATCTCCATTTTACCTTCTGCATGTACTTCACCACCTAACAGAAATGGTGATTTTCTTAAAACTTGTTCATGTGAAATCAGTAGTGACAAATCGCAAGTATAGCTTATAATTTATGATGACCTTTTGCCTTCTACTGGCTTAGGAGCCTTACTAATAAAATGCTGCATTGCTGTCATATTACAGATTCTATGTAGCAGAAATCCTCTTGGCATTAGAGTACCTGCACATGCTCGGCATCATATACCGTGATCTCAAGCCAGAAAACGTCCTCGTTCGGGAGGATGGGCACATCATGCTATCTGACTTTGACCTCTCACTCCGTTGCGCGGTGAGTCCAACACTGATAAAATCATCCAACCCGGACGCTGAAGCACTCAGGAAGAACAGCCAAGGTTACTGTGTCCAGACAGCATGCGTCGAGCCATCCTGCGTGATTCAGCCATCATGTGCAGCCCCTACAACCTGCTTTGGCCCTCGATTCTTCTCCAAATCCAAGAAAGATCGCAAACCGAAGCCTGAAATTGCGACCCAGATCAGCCCTTGGCCGGAGCTCATAGCGGAGCCCAGCGATGCCCGTTTCAATGTCATTTGTTGGAACACATGAGTACTTGGCCCCAGAGATCATCAAAGGCGAGGGCCATGGTAGCGCTGTCGATTGGTGGACCTTCGGGATATTCTTGTATGAACTTCTGTTTGGAAAGACACCATTCAAGGGCTCTGGCAACAGGGCAACACTGTTCAATGTCATTGGTCAGCCATTGCGCTTCCCGGAGTACCCAATTGTCAGCTTCTCAGCAAGAGATTTGATAAGAGGTCTACTTGTGAAGGAGCCCCAGCACCGGTTAGCTTACAAACGCGGCGCCACAGAGATAAAGCAGCATCCGTTCTTCGAAGGCGTAAACTGGGCGTTGATCCGATGTGCAAGCCCACCGGAGGTACCAAAGCCTGTCGAGATTGAGAGGCCACCAAAGTTGCCCCCATCCACATCTGGAACTACTGATGTGTCAAGTGGTGCGCCTCAGAAGGGTTCTGATGGCTACTTGGAGTTTGATTTTTTCTGATGAACATATGGATTTCGATATATATCGATTGTGCGATGAGATGTAGTTTTCTTTAGGTGTAGTGTTTCTGGCAGATGATAAGTGTTGTAGACTGTCCACTGCAACCTGTTTCTGTTATTTCCTGCATAATCTATATTCTTTTTTTAGATAATGGAAATGGGTTACATCTCCGGCCTCTGCGTAATCTATATTCTTTTACAGCTTGTGTTTCCACAAGTTCTGATTCTGTTAATCTTCTGGCCAAGCAGTATGCCAAAGTTGCATGTGATCCATTTAATATCTCAGTTCAGTCCAATTCAGGGGGTTCATGATGCCATGTGATTGCTAACCAGGCCAGTGGCCATTCTACTGTAACTATTTGATGCCTTGATGGCCACATGCCAGAATTGCAATGGCTTGCACTATATGTAACCAAAACATTTAAGCTGAGGATCACAATTCAACACAAATGGAAAGTTAAATCGTGGGCACACCATATCTCTGAATGTTGCCACCATCATTTAAGAATGGCTGGCAGTTCAGCACATGTATCTGCGACCGCAATATCTACAGCAGCAATTGCGTGCCGCCTCCATTTCTGCATACACACATCCTAGCTTGGACGGACCACAGATACCAATCGATCGCGTATCCATTTCAGCAAACGATGTACTGCATTGGGCATGTGCTCTCTCATCTCTACCTGTGCAGACGTGCAGTCTAGTTTTCTGTTGTCCACAGCTGTTTGCTGTACAGATTTCTGAGATCGGAAAGGTGATGCTTTATAGTATGAGCTTGTGATAAATAATGTACTCCCTCCGTTTCACAACGTAAGACTTTCTAGCATTACCCATATTCATGTAGATATTAATGAATCTATACACATATATGCGTATAGATTCATTAACATCTATATGCATGTGGACAATGCTAGAAAGTCTTACATTGTGAAACGGAGGGAGTACTGTATTTTTTTTTCTTCACTGCTTCACCAGCTTAGATTTGTCCTGATTTTTTCTTACGTTTATGGACCTAATATTTCTCCGATCCCAATCCCCTTGTTTAGCACAGTGTCTTGCTAGTAAAATCAAGCGCTGTAGAGGCGTACCAGGTAGAAGAAGCAATGAAGTAGTTGCGTCGGGCGTGCTGGTGAGTGGTGACGAAGCGGTTATGTTTGGACCTGAAGCGCTGTGTTGCCGGAGCGTCAGTCTCCAGTCCACTCCACTCCGCAGCCACCTCCGGTGCCTTTCTGCGAGAACAAAGGGGGCTAAGAACAGAATTGCTATATGGAGAACACTTGAGATCCTCTTAATATTGTGCTCAGAGCCACCGGTCCACGGCAATTTGAAAATGAAATATTTATTGCCATATAAATGGAGTGCTCAAAACATTCAACAACAGGAGCAGCAACCAGCGACAAAAATACAAGCTGACCATTTTCAGAATAGCATGCATCCACATGCTGAAGAACACCTCCAGTTCAAAATAAAGATAACATCGTCATGTCGAACAGCAGGGTCACTGCCTTGCGAAGGTAAACAAATAGGCAAGGCGTGGGAAAACTTGGAGATTAAGCAGAGTTTCACATGAGGACGACATTACCCAAAACAACTTTGGTCACTTTCTTCAGATTAGCTACTTTAAAGTTCTAATCTTGCATTACTATGCACACGTAGTATATTATTCTCACAGCAGACTGTTTTACAGCAGTAGACTGTCCTTAGTGCACAAAACCTAGCCCTGTTCTGAGGATTCTCAATTGAGGTTCTTGTAGATCCTGAAAGCGACGAACACCGATGCAGCAGCTGCAACAATACCAAGAGCAGCATAGGTGTCAGCCGTTTCCCATGTCTCAAACCAGGTTGGCATGGAACACATCTTCATGTGCCTCTTCTTGCTGCCAGCAGCACTCTCTTTGTCAGCCCCCTTCTCGGAGCTCTTCTGGTTCTGCTCAGCTGTGATGCTCTTATCCTCCTTTGGCAGATCACTCTGGCAGCAGGTAAAGCCTCCATTGCCCTGGCAGCAACCACCTGCAGCGACAGGGTTGCAAGCAGAACCGTTGGTAGTTTCTTCAAGGGATTCATGGGCACCATCCTCGGTCACACCATTTGTCACGTGTTTAGACTCCAGGGCTTTCCTCTGCTCTTCTTCAGACAAACCCATCTGACCCCTTCAAAATAGGATGATACATATAAGAACCACAAAGAGAAGGATCACTTGAACATACTTGACATATATCAGGGTTTTGCATAATATTTGGAAAGCAAGATTACAAGTTTTTGTTAATGATTAGAATGAGAATTGTGATTCTTTGAGGCGGAAAAGAATAACCACATAAAGGTTATTTCCTTATTTCAGAGGTTGCCACAATTAAATCTACAGGGAGATCCATATAAATGGAGTGCTCAAAACATTCAACAACAGGAGCAGCAACCAGCGACAAAAATACAAGCTGACCATTTTCAGAATAGCATGCATCCACATGCTGAAGAACACCTCCAGTTCAAAATAAAGATAACATCGTCATGTCGAACAGCAGGGTCACTGCCTTGCGAAGGTAAACAAATAGGCAAGGCGTGGGAAAACTTGGAGATTAAGCAGAGTTTCACATGAGGACGACATTACCCAAAACAACTTTGGTCACTTTCTTCAGATTAGCTACTTTAAAGTTCTAATCTTGCATTACTATGCACACGTAGTATATTATTCTCACAGCAGACTGTTTTACAGCAGTAGACTGTCCTTAGTGCACAAAACCTAGCCCTGTTCTGAGGATTCTCAATTGAGGTTCTTGTAGATCCTGAAAGCGACGAACACCGATGCAGCAGCTGCAACAATACCAAGAGCAGCATAGGTGTCAGCCGTTTCCCATGTCTCAAACCAGGTTGGCATGGAACACATCTTCATGTGCCTCTTCTTGCTGCCAGCAGCACTCTCTTTGTCAGCCCCCTTCTCGGAGCTCTTCTGGTTCTGCTCAGCTGTGATGCTCTTATCCTCCTTTGGCAGATCACTCTGGCAGCAGGTAAAGCCTCCATTGCCCTGGCAGCAACCACCTGCAGCGACAGGGTTGCAAGCAGAACCGTTGGTAGTTTCTTCAGGGGATTCATGGGCACCATCCTCGGTCACACCATTTGTCACGTGTTTAGACTCCAGGGCTTTCCTCTGCTCTTCTTCAGACAAACCCATCTGACCCCTTCAAAATAGGATGATACATATAAGAACCACAAAGAGAAGGATCACTTGAACATACTTGACATATTGGGTTTTGCATAATATATGGAAAGCAAGATTACAAGTTTTTGTTAATGATTAGAATGAGAATTGTGATTCTTTGAGGCGGAAAAGAATAACCACATAAAGGTTATTTCCTTATTTCAGAGGTTGCCACAATTAAATCTACAGGGAGATTTGTAAATGCAACAAATATAGCAAAATATCCTTATCCTTACGTATATTTATAGACAAGATGTGAGCCGACAAACACATAATATAGGCACTGATGTTTCAACCATACTCATTTGAGAAAAAACTCACATCAACAAGGGGGTAATTTGAACAAACTAGAAGGCAGAATAAATAATAATTTGGCGATGGAATCAAACAAAAACAAGCATTCCTGAATGAATAACAATTCAGCTGGATGAAGTCAAAGTCAACTCTACATCAGAGTTCATCTCCACACATGCTTGTAGCACATGGTTTTGGCCTACTTTATTATAATGCTCAAGAAAATTTCAAATGGAGACTTCTGATACGGTATCGTATCTCCCTTAAATAATAAAAAAACAAATAATTTTGAAGATTGTGAGGGGCACTTGAAGTTAACCATTTTTTTATATAAGATAAAAAAAATAAATGCTGCAAGACGTACTGTGATGTAAAATTTAGCCATAGATGCTGACATGCTGTGATGTGTGTTTGCATAAGCATATCATGTGACATGCGTGCTGATAACAACAGCAAGAGAAAGATGCAAAATTGAAATGTTGACAGTCCTAAATGGCACCACACAGCACAAGATACAAATGATTGGTAGAACTAATATCAACCTTGTTGACATCAGCCTGTGATTTAAGTACAAGAGGGTACCTCCATAGATGGTCCACGATCTCTCCTTGTCCAATATGTTTATGTAGCAAGACAGGCACATCATCAGGAGAAACATAACCATACCTACAAATGCAATTTAGGTAAGAAAGCACTGAGTTATAGTGCATATAATTAAAATGAGGAGCTACATTAGAGCATTAAGTTCAATGGTGCATACAAATTTAATTACACTTTCGTTCTTACCAATGACCAGTCACTTCTCCCTTGGCATCTGCACTGAAAACAATGACATTTCCTGCATACTTATGGCCTCCCACATGTGAGCATGCACTGACTGACACCTGATCAGCAAGGCCTTGTAAACCTATCTCTTCCTTGAACCTCTTAATCAAAGCAGGTCCACAGACACCACACCTCTTATCCCTGCTTGCATGGCAGCAAACAAAAACATAGGAACCTTTTATAGCCTCAGGAGATCCAGGAAGCCATTCAGTATCTTTCACAAGCACTTCTTGAACAAAGTTGTCAACATCAAAGTGGGTCAGCCCTCTGCAAACATTACATGACAAATTGAATAGAGATAATCAACTGGCTTATTTATCAGAATATCTAACACAAGAAGAAAGATTGTATGTTTATTTTGTTTGGGGATTAGAACTTACCTGTATCTGATCATATCTGGAAAGATCAACACGTCTCCATTGGATGACTCAGTGCCATCTTCTCCTTCACAAATGGTCAATTTGGTCTGAGGAATGAATACACCACTCATTAGCAAGAAAAATACCAATTAGAAATACTTCCAATCCTAGAATTTTCTTCATAACTAATGAGAATGAAGCTAGCATAAGGCCAGGTAATAAGCAACTGTAGGCTGGTTGATAATACTGAGTAATGCCATACCCCCAATTCTAACAAACAATAAATACTGCCTCCTCTATAACCTGGCAACACAGGGGCAAAGGGCAAATACTCTCTTAGGAAAAAACAACAGCCAAAAGCATTTTGCTGCAATTTCGGTAACTCTGTAACTGCAATACAAATCACCGCTTATTTTAGTAAGCACAGCCACAATATACACAAACAGAATAAGTAAAATCCTGAAAATGTCCAAACTCCCAAAACACAATTCACATGTCCAACTGAAATAGCCCTAACCTCAAAGGAGAATACCCGATAACCAGATCGTTAACCAAAACACAATAATAGAAATGGTAACAAGTGACACGAGGACCATATAGCATAAACTGACATGAAACATCAGCTTATGAACAGCACTGCACCTTGGATCACTGCAACGTCAACAAGCTCTACTTCTCAATTTACAATCACAGGCAGGTAACAATTAAACCATCTGGCAAAACACCCATCAAATCGACCAATTTGTTAGCAAGGGCTAAAACCTCGTACACGAAATATCACCTCATCATATGCTGCCAACTGACAAGCAAAATCACACTACTCCACATGATAGTTCAAGCTAATCGAACTCTATTGGCGAGCACAATCCTAGGGTTGGGCCAAAACCACCAAGCAGTTCCCACTACACACCGATCTAAGTAAAAAACACCTACCACAATCACATCAGCTTATCTCATCCCAAAAAAAAGGGGAGGGGTGAAGAAACACTCACTTTCTTCTTCAAGTCCGACTTGTGGGTCTTGATGGCGGCGGCGAGGAGGCGGGGGAGGCGGTCAGACTCCGCGGCCTCGACGTGGGACGGCCACACCTCGGGCCCCTTGTAGCAGAGGAAGACGTGGCGCTCGTGGAACTGCACCGTGCCGGCCAGCTTCTCCGTCCCGAGCTCCGCGCGCTGGAACCCGAACTCCGCGTCCGCATCGGCCGCCACGGCGAGCGCGGCCGCGTCCGGCGCGTCACCGGGCGCCGACGCCGCCGCCAGGAGGCGTCGCCGGCGGCGGCCGCGGTGGGGAGGATCTGGAAGGGTCGCCATGTGGCGACAGCGACGTGCGTGCTGCGAAGGGAGGAAGAGCAGTTGAAATGGAAATCGCTTCGGGAGCTTGGGGAAAATAGCGAGCATTCTTTTTTTTTTTTCTCTCGGGTTTTTATTGCTCGAGATGTTCTTGCGAGAGGGGAAAGAGTGATCCCACGGTCTGGGGTCCACTTGTCAGTGACGTTTGGCGTTTGAATTCTGTTGCTTTCTTTTTTTGCGAGAGCGGGCCCACAAGAGAAGACGGCATTGATGTCAACTAGGAGCGCGTGTCACACTGTCAGTCCAGTGGGCCACATCTGTCAGTAAGATTCCGTGGAGGAATAAGTTCACTTTGACTCCCTAACTAGTGGCTAGATCTAATTTGTATCCTGAACAACAATACTACCTCCGTCCCAAAATGTAGCTATTCTAGCACAGTACTTTGCCCAAAATGAAGCTATTTTTCTACCTACCTTCTCCTCTCAACCAATCACAACCATTCTTTTTCACCTACTTTCTCTTTTCAACCAATCACACACCTTCTTCAATCATTCTCACCTACTTTCTTAATACCCGTGCCAACCTTAAAAATGCTTACATTTTGGGACGGAGGAAGTATTGGATATCTTGATCCAACTATAAAACCATGCAATTTAACTCTCTCGATGATTTTGGAGAGCGGTTTCGTTGACGTGGTACTACGTGCGATGTTGACCTTGTATTCGTTAGGGGTGAAAACGGAGCGGATATTATCCGATCCGATCCGCTCCGAATCGTCCGAAGTGAGGATATGGTAAGGGTTTTTATATATCCGGCCGGATGCGGATGCGGATGCGGATAGTTGCATGCGGATGCGGATGCGGATATGGTATCGGTAATATCCGGCGGATATGGATTATCCGCTATTTTAAGCGGATTATCCGATAAACGTTTTGGCGGATAATCCGAAATTCATAGCCATATACCACTCAAATTGGCCCATTTGACATGAGCATTTTCATTGTGTAAAGATTCAGCCCATCCAGGTCCACCTTATCCATCAATTATCCAGGAGTTCAGTCCGTGACTCTGTCGGCGTCGCGTCAACCAATTTTTTCATCAAGACTTCTCTCGATCATCTCCTTTTGACCTTAGTTGGATATGTGTTATTATGTCATATGCAGTATGCAACTTATTAGTAGTACTCTATGAGAATTGGACATCATTTCTGGACCTCCAATGTTCTATCACCTATGTCATGTGATACCCTTTTTTTCTAACATTTGTGAACTTCTATGTCTTTCGTGTTATGTGAATGCGATATATCGTGATGTCAATACTGTATTGTTTGATTACATGCTTTTGGACAGAAGACAAGTCAATGTTAACAACTTGACATTATATTATGATGTGATCGGTGCTTTCATGAGTCATACGAATTGTGATTGGTACCTCATTGTTGCTCATGTACAGATGATCATATGTTATAATCGATTGTATATACATGTCACATCCATTATTTTCATCCGTTTCCGAGCCGAGTCCGCACCGACTCCGCACCATTCCGACATCCGAATAATTCCGCTCCGCATCCGCATCCGCACATTATCCGCACCACCTCCGAATCCGATTAAAAAATATGGTATAGGATAATGGTATGACTAATATCCGTCCGAATCCGATCCGTTTTCACCCCTAATTCATATCCCCAAAAGATAATACGGAATATCGACCCCTTAACTACTAAAACCGGTGTAATTTAACTTTCTTGACGGTTTTGGAGATGGTTTCGCTGACGTGGCGACTACGTGGCGGTGTTAACCTATTCTTCATCCTACGTGGCGCCACTGCTTTGTTGACCAAGTCTCGGCCAGCTTCGCCTCTCCCCTGTCTTTGCCTGCTACAAGCTCCCCAGCGACGGCGGCCGGTGGCGGTGCCACGTAGAACGAATAGTTATGAATCATATTCGACCGCTGGTTAAGGAAGTAAAATATTGAACTTATTTCATTCCGTGTTGTACCGCCTCACGGCCCAATAAACAAAAAGGCCCAATAATTGCAGCCCAGCCCACAAAAGTGTCACATAAAAAAGCCAAGCCCGCGACTGGCAAAGCGGATAAGCCCCCCGCGCCCGCACACAACCGCCCCGCCATTTCGCGGTTCCGCCATGGCCACCGCCGCGGCGCTCGCGCTCCACACGCAGTTCCGGCCGCCGCGCTCGCCTCGCCGTCTCCGGCAGCATCTAGCCTTACCCTCAGGAGTCCTCATCCGATCCCCCGTCCGCGCCTCGGCTGCGTCGGCGTCGGCGCAGCGGGAGGCCGCCGCCGCGGGAGTCCCGTGGGGCTGCGAGATCGAGTCCCTGGAGAGCGCCGTGTCGCTGGAGAGGTGGCTCACCGATTCGGGGCTCCCCGAGCAGAGGTTGGGGATACAGCGGGTGGACGTCGGTGAGCGCGGCCTCGTCGCGCTGAAGAACATCCGCAAGGGGGAGAAACTGCTCTTCGTGCCTCCCTCCCTCATCATTACAGCTGACTCAGTAAGAAAGCCCTAGCCTCCCTCTCACTAGTCACTACCCCCGCTCGTTGATAGCTTTAATGGTGGATTTCAGGTGCTTCATGTGATGAATTTACTGTCAATTTGGTGATTTTTGCTGTGCTTCTTGTATAGGAATGGGGCTGCCCTGAGGTGGGGAATGTGTTGAAGAGAAATTCTGTGCCGGATTGGCCGCTTATTGCTACCTACCTTATAAGCGAAGCTAGTTTAGAGAGTTCGTCGAGGTGGAGCAGCTACATAGCGGCGTTGCCAAGGCAGCCTTACTCTCTGTTGTACTGGTATAGCCTGACGATTATTGTTGATGGGGGAAGTTCGGTGGGGCTTGGAGATTGCATTCTCAATCTTGTACAGCCTTTATTTGTTGTTGCAGGACTAGGCCTGAGCTTGATGCATACTTGGTGGCTTCACCGATTAGGGAACGCGCAATTCAGAGGATCACTGATGTGGTCGGAACGTATGTTTTTTCTTTCTTTCTGCTGTAGTCCTGATGGTCATTTAGCCTTAATTGTAAAATCTTACTCTGTTGGTTTTGGCAGATACAATGATCTCCGTGACAGAATATTTTCTAAGCATTCAGATTTGTTCCCTGAGGAGGTATGTTTCACAAAAGTTAGTATGTTCTTTGTTGAGACTAATGACACAAGAGGCCTTTCCGACCTAGATTCTACTTTTTAAGTCTCAGCAAGTTAAAATATATAACAAGGCTAAGGATTATATCATTCTTTAGCTTTCAGTACTAACACAAAGATGTGAAAGTGGTCTACATACTACGCACTAAGAAATGTACTGGTTCACTGACATGAGAGATATCACATATTACTTCTAAAATATCATGTGTTTTTAGTGTAACCTGGTTGGTTTATCTAATATAACTTAACTTTAATATTTTAGGTTTACAACTTAGAGACGTTTAGATGGTCCTTCGGCATCCTCTTCTCACGCCTGGTAAGCTAAAGTACTATGAACTTACCAAATGCAGTAAAAACATTTTTTTTACTTCCACCCTGTATTCTGCAGTTACCTGTTTTGTTACAAAATTGAAGGCTTTTGCATTGCTTGCTGTTGATGTCATTCTGCTAAACAAGAATGTTCATTGGAATGATTTGCAGGTTCGATTGCCATCAATGGATGGAAGGGTTGCACTAGTTCCTTGGGCAGATATGCTTAACCATAGTCCTGAGGTTCGTTTTGTATGTTAGTAACAAAGAATCATTATGAATAGTGCACAGAATTCCTTAAGCACTCTGTCTCCCATAGTTTGCATTACTTGTACAATTTCATAGGTCTTCATGACATTCTTATTGTTAGAGATCTGGGGTCCACTTGTCAGTGACGTTTGGCGTTTGAATTCTGTTGCTTTCTTTTTGGCGAGAGCGGGGCCCACAAGAGGAGGGCGATTGATGTCAACTAGGAGCGCGTGTCACACTGTCAGTCCAGTGGGCCACACCTGTCAGTAAGATTCCGTGTAGGATAAGTTCACTTTGATTCCCTTAGGCTGTGTTTAGTTGGGGAAAAGGAAATTTTTGGGTGTCACATCAGACGTTTGACCGGATGTCGGAAGGGGTTTTCGGACACGAATGAAAAAACTAATTTCAGAACTCGCCTGGAAACCGCGAGACGAATCTTTTGAGCCTACTTAAGCCGTCATTAGCACACGTGGGTTACTGTAGTACTTATGGCTAATCATGGCCTAATTAGGCTCAAAAGATTCGTCTCGCGATTTATGGCTAAACTGTGCAATTGGTTTTTCTTTTTGTCCACATTTAATGCTCCATACATGTGTTCAAAGATTCGATGTGATAGGTGAAGGGGAAAATTTTTGGTAACTAAACTGGCCCTTAACAACAATATTGGATTTCTAATTCGTATCCCTAAACAATAATATTGGATATCTTGATCCCTAATTATTAAAACTGGTACAATTTGACTCCTTCGATGGTTTTGAAGGACAGTTTTACTGACGTGGTAACTATGTGACAGTGTTGACCTAGTATTCATCCTACGTGGCACCGCCACCGGGCACCGTCGCTGGGGAAGCTTGTAGCAAGCAGAGACGGGGGAGAGGTGAAGCGGGCCGAGACTTGGTCAACATAGCGGTGACATCACGTAGGACGAAGAGCAGGTCAACACCACCACGTAGTCGCCACATCAGCAAAACCGTTCTCCAAAACCACCTGTTTTAATAGTTGAGGGGTCGATATATCCGTTATTATGGTTCGGGGATAAGAATGAGATTCGACCACTGGTTAAGGAAGTAAAATATTGAACTTATTTCATTCCGTGTTGTACCGCCTCACGGCCCAATAAACAAAAAGGCCCAATAATTGCAGCCCAGCCCACAAAAGTGTCACATAAAAAAGCCAAGCCCGCGACTGGCAAAGCGGATAAGCCCCCCGCGCCCGCACACAACCGCACCGCCATTTCGCGGTTCCGCCATGGCCACCGCCGCGGCGCTCGCGCTCCACACGCAGTTCCGGCCGCCGCGCTCGCCTCGCCGTCTCCGGCAGCATCTAGCCTTACCCTCAGGAGTCCTCATCCGATCCCCCGTCCGCGCCTCGGCTGCGTCGGCGTCGGCGCAGCGGGAGGCCGCCGCCGCGGGAGTCCCGG
>CM020179.1:39810108-39829307 GCA_009805545.1 Oryza longistaminata
TTTTGGCAGATACAATGATCTCCGTGACAGAATATTTTCTAAGCATTCAGATTTGTTCCCTGAGGAGGTATGTTTCACAAAAGTTAGTATGTTCTTTGTTGAGACTAATGACACAAGAGGCCTTTCCGACCTAGATTCTACTTTTTTAGTCTCAGCAAGTTAAAATATATAACAAGGCTAATGATTATATCATTCTTTAGCTTTCAGTACTAACACAAAGATGTGAAAGTGGTCTACATACTACGCACTAAGAAATGTACTGGTTCACTGACATGAGAGATATCACATATTACTTCTAAAATATCATGTGTTTTTAGTGTAACCTGGTTGGTTTATCTAATATAACTTAACTTTCCTATTTTAGGTTTACAACTTAGAGACGTTTAGATGGTCCTTCGGCATCCTCTTCTCACGCCTGGTAAGCTAAAGTACTATGAACTTACCAAATGCAGTAAAAACATTTTTTTTACTTCCACCCTGTATTCTGCAGTTACCTGTTTTGTTACAAAATTGAAGGCTTTTGCATTGCTTGCTGTTGATGTCATTCTGCTAAACAAGAATGTTCATTGGAATGATTTGCAGGTTCGATTGCCATCAATGGATGGAAGGGTTGCACTAGTTCCTTGGGCAGATATGCTTAACCATAGTCCTGAGGTTCGTTTTGTATGTTAGTAACAAAGAATCATTATGAATAGTGCACAGAATTCCTTAAGCACTCTGTCTCCCATAGTTTTCATTACTTGTACAATTTCATAGGTCTTCATGACATTCTTATTGTTAGAGATTACTTCATAAGTTTTTTGCAAAATAAATTTTCAGGTGGAAACATTCTTGGATTATGATAAATCCTCAGGCGGAATAGTTTTCACTACCGATCGTTCATATCAACCAGGTGAGCAGGTAACGCTTTTCATTTATGCTTTAGCCCTATATTGCTGTTTCAAGATTGGGGATTTTTAACTTAACCTTGTGAATATGATAGCAATTTTTTTTTTACTGTTTCATTCAACTTACTTTACGTCAAAAAAAATTATTACGTCAAAAAAAATTCAACTTACTAGGATCCTTGTTTTCTACCAATAGATTGGTATCTCTGCCTATTACTACCTCCGGTCACAAATAAGTGTCATTCTAGACAGCAACACAGTCACCATTACAGTTGTTTTATACAAATTACTAGTATAAAACTCATAAAATATATATCAAAGTTATAATATTTGGAAACTATTTTTTGAAGATGAATCTAACCATATCACTTTCAAAAGTTGAATCAAGATATTTAAAGAAATTGATGGTGACGATTAAAGAAATATTTAAAGAGAACATGTTGACTGGACGCATTCCAAAACGTTACTTATTTGTGACCAGAGGGAGTAGTAAGCAAATCATCTTGAATCTTGACACTAGTTTTAGGATGCGTTCCCAAAACATCTGGAGTTCATCCATTTTATAAATTTTGTTTTGTGCAAACATAGCATACTGTACTTAAGTGTGATTCATGGAACATTTGGATCTGTCAGCCATCCTTTTCTTTAAAATGGAGTTAATGAGATTTTTCTGTGGGTTATGTCTAGGTGTAGTTATTTCGTGCAGTTAACTCTTAAACTTATCCGTTTCTAAAATATCCTCTTCAGGTGTTTATATCCTATGGCAAGAAATCCAGTGGCGAGCTATTGCTTTCATATGGTTTTGTTCCAAAAGAGGGAACAAACCCAAATGATTCAGTTGAATTGCTGGTGTCTCTTAATAAGTCTGATAAGTGCTACAAAGAGAAGCTACAAGCACTAAAAAGAAATGGTTTGTCAGAGTAAGCAATCATATCCTTGCGTGCTAACAACTCATAGTGAGTGAAAGAAAATGTTCTCTTAACTGTCGCGTTGTTGTGCCTTTATATCATCTTGCTAAAATGAACATCCATTAGACCTTAGGCTGGAGTATTTTGTGGCATGTTTGCTCTCTTATCGCCATTTGAACATGCCATCAAGAACGAAGTCTGAAAACAGTATTTAGTTGTGTAACCGGTGTGGTCTGCAGAAGAAAAAAAATGAGTAAAATTTCATAAATATTAGAATATGCAGTGTTGTTTCAACTCCCCTGCGATTATCTTACAGTGCACATCTCTGTCACTATCGAATTGTACTTTTGCTATCAATAAAAGTGTATCAATAAAAGTGGATCTGATCACTGATTCATTACTTACAGGTTCGAAAGTTTCCCTTTACGCGTCACAGGATGGCCAGTTGAGTTGATGGCTTATGCCTTTCTTGTGGTCAGCCCTCCCGAGATGAGCCAACGTTTTGAAGAGGTTTGTCATTTCTGTTTTGCACCGATATTTTGGGATTTTGTTGACAGAGGTAAAACTAGGGGTTTGTTGAAGATAAATTGAGCTTACACTTATTCTATATGAGTGATCTCCCAAAGCTTATCCTTTCAGATGGCTGTCGCTGCATCAAATAAAAGTCCATCCAAGCCTGGACTTAATTATCCTGAACTGGAGGAACAAGCTCTTCAGTTTATCTTGGACTGTTGTGAGTCTAACATAGCAAAATACACAAAGTTCCTAGAGGTGAGATCCTTTCCATGGAAGATCTTGCAGAACTTCTAGTTAATTTATCGTGATATTTAAACAGTACTTATGCAAACTAGTTCTCTGATGATCTTATGGATACTTTTGTGAGTGCTAACAAACTAATGTACGCCAATCAATAATGTTTCAGGGTAGTAGTGGGTCTCTGCAACTTTCAACCAATTCAAAGCAAGCCAACCGGACGTTACTGCTAAAACAACTAGCAAGAGATCTTTGCATTAGTGAACGGAGAATCCTGTATCGTACACAATATGTAAGTCAATAATGCATGCTATATTGTTACTTCTCTGTGTTCATCATGTGGTTATTCTTAACTCCTTACAAGTTACAACCCCCTTTTTTCTTACAGATATTGCGTAGGAGACTGAGGGACATGAGAGGTGGTGAACTTAAAGCTCTGTCATTGTTCAATGGGCTCAGAAAGCTCTTCAAATAAACGGATGGATTTGTTTTTCAATGTTAGCTGAAGATTTCGAGGACAATGTTTAATCTCTAGTATCTTGGTAATTCTCAATATATCTCATGTTAAGCCACTTTCAGCTGTTGGATACCATATTACTGACTGGGCACTATATCCTGCAGCTTCTTCCTTTCAGGTTGTCTTTGTTGCTGATGAAGCTCAGACTGTTGAAGAAAAGGAAACTGACAAATCAGATTACAATCTCAGCTGACAAGCAACTGATGCTAGAAGTGGTCTCAGCTCAATAGAAGACACTAGTTGTAAATTGCGATTGAACAGTCCATATCTTGGTTTAAATCTACTATAGCACCATGCAACAATGTACCACTGGAGTCATCTCGTGTATATTTTGTTTCAGGGGTTTCCCCTTGATATCTATAGCATAATATCCCTTCTATTTCTGCTGTTTTCACCCCCAACTTCAATGCCTGCAACGTCCATTTCATCATCTTCTCCTGATGAACAGTAATGCTGCTCTACTAGACGTCAAACTTTGCAGCGCAGCCGCGGGTGGATGCAAGCCTTTGCTTGTGTTGACCATCTGCTAGGCTACTCAGTAGTCAGCACTCACCCACTCCTCTGAAGTCCCAGGCCATCTGCTCCATACTTCGCAGGTAGGAGGGAGCATGGCGGGGAGCGGCGGCGGCGGCGTCGTCTCCGGCGGCCGCCAGCGCGGGCCCCCGCTGTTCGCGACGGAGAAACCGGGGCGGATGGCGATGGCGGCGTACCGGGTGTCCGCGGCCACGGTCCTCGCGGGAGTTCTTCTGATATGGCTGTACAGAGCCACTCACCTGCCTCCCGGTGGCGGCAACGGCGTGCGGCGGTGGGCGTGGCTCGGGATGCTCGCGGCGGAGCTCTGGTTCGGCTTCTACTGGGTCCTGACGCTGTCCGTGCGGTGGTGCCCCGTCTACCGCCGCACCTTCAAAGACCGCCTCGCTCAAAGGTACCTCCTATAAGTGTCATTCTAGACAGCAACACAGTCACCATTACAGTTGTTTTATACAAATTACTAGTATAAAACTCATAAAATATATATCAAAGTTATAATATTTGGAAACTATTTTTTGAAGATGAATCTAACCATATCACTTTCAAAAGTTGAATCAAGATATTTAAAGAAATTGATGGTGACGATTAAAGAAATATTTAAAGAGAACATGTTGACTGGACGCATTCCAAAACGTTACTTGTTTGTGACCAGAGGGAGTAGTAAGCAAATCATCTTGAATCTTGACACTAGTTTTAGGATACGTTCCCAAAACATCTGGAGTTCATCCATTTTATAAATTTTGTTTTGTGCAAACATAGCATACTGTACTTAAGTGTGATTCATGGAACATTTGGATCTGTCAGCCATTCTTTTCTTTAAAATGGAGTTAAATGAGATTTTTCTGTGGGTTATGTCTAGGTGTAGTTATTTCATGCAGTTAACTCTTAAACTTATCCGTTTCTAAAATATCCTCTTCAGGTGTTTATATCCTATGGCAAGAAATCCAGTGGCGAGCTATTGCTTTCATATGGTTTTGTTCCAAAAGAGGGAACAAACCCAAATGATTCAGTTGAATTGCTGGTGTCTCTTAATAAGTCTGATAAGTGCTACAAAGAGAAGCTACAAGCACTAAAAAGAAATGGTTTGTCAGAGTAAGCAATCATATCCTTGCGTGCTAACAACTCATAGTGAGTGAAAGAAAATGTTCTCTTAACTGTCGCGTTGTTGTGCCTTTATATCATCTTGCTAAAATGAACATTCATTAGACCTTAGGCTGGAGTATTTTGTGGCATGTTTGCTCTCTTATCGCCATTTGAACATGCCATCAAGAACGAAGTCTGAAACAAGCATTTAGTTGTGTAACCGGTGTGGTCTGCAGAAGAAAAAAATGAGTAAAATTTCATAAATATTAGAATATGCAGTGTGTTTCAACTCCCCTGCGATTATCTTACAGTGCACATCTCTGTCACTATCGAATCGTACTTTTCTATCAATAAAAGTGTATCAATAAAGTGGATCTGATCACTGATTCATTACTTACAGGTTCGAAAGTTTCCCTTTACGCGTCACAGGATGGCCAGTTGAGTTGATGGTTATGCCTTTCTTGTGGTCAGCCCTCCCGAGATGAGCCAACGTTTTGAAGAGGTTTGTCATTTCTGTTTTGCACCGATATTTTGGGATTGTTTGACAGAGTAAAAACTAGGGGTTTGTTGAAGATAAATTGAGCTTACACTTATTCTATATGAGTGATCTCCCAAAGCTTATCCTTTCAGATGGCTGTCGCTGCATCAAATAAAAGTCCATCCAAGCCTGGACTTAATTATCCTGAACTGAGGAACAAGCTCTTCAGTTTATCTTGGACTGTTGTGAGTCTAACATAGCAAAATACACAAAGTTCCTAGAGGTGAGATCCTTTCCATGGAAGATCTTGCAGAACTTCTAGTTAATTATCGTGATATTTAAAAACATACTTATGCAAACTAGTTTTGATGATGCCTATTGGATACTTTTGTGAGTGCTAACAAACTAATGTACGCCAATCAATAATGTTTCAGGGTAGTAGTGGGTCTCTGCAACTTTCAACCAATTCAAAGCAAGCCAACCGGACGTTACTGCTAAAACAACTAGCAAGAGATCTTTGCATTAGTGAACGGAGAATCCTGTATCGTACACAATATGTAAGTCAATAATGCATGCTATATTGTTACTTCTCTGTGTTCATCATGTGGTTATTCTTAACTTCTTACAAGTTACAACCCCCTTTTTTCTTACAGATATTGCGTAGGAGACTGAGGGACATGAGAGGTGGTGAACTTAAAGCTCTGTCATTGTTCAATGGGCTCAGAAAGCTCTTCAAATAAACGGATGGATTTGTTTTTCAATGTTAGCTGAAGATTTCGAGGACAATGTTTAATCTCTAGTATCTTGGTAATTCTCAATATATTTCATGTTAAGCCACTTTCAGCTGTTGGATACCATATTACTGACTGGGCACTATATCCTGCAGCTTCTTCCTTTCAGGTTGTCTTTGTTGCTGATGAAGCTCAGACTGTTGAAGAAAAGGAAACTGACAAATCAGATTACAATCTCAGCCGACAAGCAACTGATGTTAGAAGACTAGAAGTGGTCACAGCTCAATAGGAGACACTAGTTGTAACTTGCGATTGAACAGTCCATATCTTGGTTTAAATCTACTATAGCACCATGCAACAATGTACCAGTGGAGTCATCTCGTGTATATTTTGTTTCAGGGGTTTCCCCTTGATATCTATAGCATAATATCCCTTCTATTTCTGCTGTTTTCACCCCAACTTCCATGCCTGCAACGTCCATTTCATCATCTTCTCCTGATGAACAGTAATGCTGCTCTACTAGACGTCAAACTTTGCAGCGCAGCCGCGGGTGGGTGCAAGCCTTCGCTTGTGTTGACCATCAGCAGTAGCACTCACCCACTCCTCTGAAGTCCCAGGCCATCTGCTCCATACTTCGCAGGTAGGACTAGGAGGGAGCATGGCGGGGAGCGGCGGCGTCGTCGTCTCCGGCGGCCGCCAGCGCGGGCCCCCGCTGTTCGCGACGGAGAAACCGGGGCGGATGGCGATGGCGGCGTACCGGGTGTCCGCGGCCACGGTCCTCGCGGGAGTTCTTCTGATATGGCTGTACAGAGCCACTCACCTGCCTCCCGGTGGCGGCGACGGCGTGCGGCGGTGGGCGTGGCTCGGGATGCTCGCGGCGGAGCTCTGGTTCGGCTTCTACTGGGTCCTGACGCTGTCCGTGCGGTGGTGCCCCGTCTACCGCCGCACCTTCAAAGACCGCCTCGCTCAAAGGTACCTCCCGGCTCTCGATAGTACCAGCAACTGCTATCAAGGTTAATCTGTGTCGCAATTCCTTCTCCTTGCTTGGTTTGTTCTTTCATTGGATATGTACTGGTTATCCTTTGCTCAAAAAAGATATGTAGTATTGATTACGTTTGCTCAAAAAGGATATGTAGAATTGTTGTTGAAAGACATGCTATGATGCTAGAATTTTGATTGCAAACAGCTACAGTGAAGACGAGCTTCCCAGTGTGGACATTTTTGTCTGTACAGCGGATCCAACAGCAGAGCCACCGATGCTTGTCATCTCCACTGTTTTGTCTGTCATGGCTTATGACTACCTGCCGGAGAAGCTGAACATCTACTTATCTGATGATGCTGGTTCGGTTTTAACGTTCTACGCTCTATGCGAGGCATCCGAGTTTGCAAAGCATTGGATTCCATTTTGCAAGAAGTACAAGGTGGAACCCAGATCACCAGCTGCTTACTTTGCTAAAGTAGCTTCCCCTCCTGATGGGTGTGGACCTAAAGAGTGGTTTACCATGAAGGTAGAATTGAAACTGTTGTGATGTAATGTAGTTCATCTAAACTAAATTGCTGTTGTGCACTATTACTGGCTTCCATTTGGTGCACTACTAGTGGTTTACATATCTACTTATTACCTTTACTTTCTTTTTTCTGTGTTTCAGGAACTGTACAAAGATATGACAGATCGTGTGAACTCAGTAGTAAATTCAGGTAGGATCCCCGAGGTTCCACGATGCCATTCCGGAGGCTTCTCACAGTGGAATGAGAATATCACTTCTAGTGATCACCCTTCTATAGTTCAGGTAAAAGTTCTGTGGTGGTGACCAGGTTAACTAACAGATGAAGAACATTTAATTGAATTCAAAATTCAGAATAATGAGATGATTACAAAATTCTAAAGCAAAGCTGGCGTGTTGGCTTTAATCATAATTGCTAACATATAAGAATGTACATGCACAAGAAACTTTAGTGGGATATGAAATTTGTTTTTCTTGTCTGCAACATATTTGTGGATTCTGCTGATCAAAGTGTTCTCCATGGCTAGATTTTAATCGATGGTAACAAACAAAAAGCAGTTGATATTGATGGAAATGCATTGCCAACACTTGTATATATGGCACGCGAGAAGAGACCCCGGGAACAGCATCACTTCAAAGCTGGATCTTTGAATGCTTTGGTGGGTCTTTTAGCCACTCTATGGTCCATGATTTTCTACTGCAACAAATTAGAGTCAACCTTATTGTGTTTCTAGAATTCCTTAAATTATGGTCAATATTTGCAGATAAGGGTATCATCAGTGATAAGCAACAGCCCAATCATCATGAATGTTGATTGTGATATGTACTCGAACAATTCAGAGTCCGTCAGAGACGCGTTGTGTTTTTTCCTAGATGAAGAGCAAGGCCAAGATATTGGTTTTGTGCAGTATCCTCAGAATTTTGAAAATGTGGTGCAAAATGACATCTATGGCCACCCGATCAATGTTGTCAACGAGGTTAGTAGTAAGATAGCATAGCATCTCCTGAAATTTCAGGGGACATACTTACACAATTGGACCTGACTTTGTTTGTAATTTCATTCCGTTGATCACCAGTTGGATCATCCTTGCTTGGATGGTTGGGGTGGAATGTGTTACTATGGCACTGGATGCTTCCATCGGAGAGAGGCCCTATGTGGACGAATCTATAGTCAAGAATATAAGGAAGATTGGACTAGGGTAGCAGGGAGAACAGAAGATGCTAATGAGTTGGAAGAAATGGGCAGGTCACTTGTGACTTGCACATATGAGCATAACACCATCTGGGGAATTGAGGTATGTTAGTCTCTTACTTCATACCCTGAACATGTAAACTGTTGGATTTTATCCTCTATAGCCATCAACCAGCAATGGGCATTTGCATAGTTACAGAACTTTGTTCATTTTGTACTGATTACAGCTACTGACTTCAAGTTGCTGAATTGCAGAAGGGGGTTAGGTATGGGTGCCCACTGGAGGATGTAATTACAGGATTACAAATCCAATGCCGTGGATGGAGATCAGTGTACTACAACCCCGAAAGAAAGGGATTCTTAGGCATGACACCCACCTCACTAGGCCAGATCCTGGTCCTGTACAAGAGATGGACAGAAGGGTTCCTCCAAATATCCCTCTCACGGTACAGCCCCTTCTTATTAGGTCATGGGAAGATCAAGCTGGGTCTTCAAATGGGCTACTCTGTCTGTGGCTTCTGGGCCCTTAACAGCTTCCCCACCTTGTACTATGTCACAATTCCTTCTATTTGCTTCCTCAATGGCATCTCCCTCTTTCCTGAGGTAAGTTTCCATATGCTTTAACGTTTGTTCAGACATTTGTACGCACTTGGCTTAAAGTTTAACACAAGATTTACATCTGCAATTAACTCAGAAAACTAGCCCCTGGTTCATACCCTTTGCGTACGTTATGGTGGCCGCATACTCCTGCAGCTTAGCAGAGTCACTGCAATGTGGTGACAGTGCAGTGGAGTGGTGGAATGCACAGAGGATGTGGCTCATTAGAAGGATCACCTCATACCTCCTGGCAACCATCGACACATTCCGCAGAATATTGGGCATCTCTGAGTCCGGATTCAACCTGACAGTGAAGGTCACTGACTTGCAGGCCTTGGAGAGGTACAAGAAGGGGATGATGGAATTCGGATCCTTCTCGGCGATGTTTGTAATCCTTACGACAGTTGCGCTGCTCAACCTGGCATGTATGGTGTTAGGAATTAGTAGAGTTTTGTTACAAGAAGGCCCAGGGGGTTTGGAAACTTTGTTTCTCCAGGCTGTTCTATGTGTACTGATAGTAGCCATCAATTCCCCGGTTTATGAGGCGCTCTTCCTCCGCAGGGACAAGGGCAGCTTGCCAGCTTCTGTCGCTCAAGTTTCCATTTGCTTTGTGTTGCCACTCTGTATACTCTCAATATGTAAATGATATTACATACAGTATGTACGATGCTATATTTCAGGAAGAAATTGAACTTAAAAAGAGCTTAAATGCTGTGGAGGGGTGGCACATAGATGTTCTCTTGTGAGGTTACATTCTAAAAACTGTGCAGGCCGGGAAAATATGTACTAGTACAAACTCCATAGGTAATGAGAACCTGAAAACTACCTAGGATACACAAATAGAAATCTAAGATTTATTCATGTCACCCTAGTAATTCACCGTGAGTAAATTTTTATTGTCGAGGTGACGTAGATAAATCTAAGACATCTATTTGTGTATTGTATGGTAGTTTCTATGTTCGCACTATGTTTTTCCCCATGCAGGTTCCAACAAATGTGGGTACCAATATACTCTCTCTGTCCCATAATATAAGGGATTTTGGTGGGAATCTGTAGCACTAGGATGAGTCACATCCCACCAAAATCAATTATATCATGGGACAGAGGAAGTATAACCTTACTGAAGCTACAGCAGGATCAGAAGTCAGAATTGGGCAGTACAATTTCAGAATTAGTTGATAATTTGCTGATGAAGTTGAGGAAGGATCACACTGCAGAATCATAAGAAAAGGACAAGAGCGAATGGATAATTACAATCAAACGTCAACGAGTGCACACAAAATCATGACGTTTTTAATCATCATATACCCATAAATTTCTCATGTAACAGTCATACACTCGTACATTGTTGGCCCAGCGGAAAACAAATCATACATGGCGCTGTTGTCACTGACAGACAGGCTTGAGGAGCTCAAGACCAGCCTCCTCACAACAACAGAGCAACCATCACAGAATAACACCGGGCCATTTTCAACTGGGTGTGTATAATCATTACTATATGCATTAACAAGGCGGCAGTAGCAGCATCATGTTATATTTGGTATTCCTTTGCTTCCTCAAGGTTGGGTGGGGCTGGGCGACACACAGCAAAACCACTTCTTCTGCAAGAACAGATCAATAAACAATAGTAACTTACATGTAACAAGCCAAAGATCTGATGATGATCTCTTTTTTTTTTTTTCATTTTCATTGAGATCGATAATGTGATGCTAAGGAAGGAAATGGAAGAAAGGGAGTATATATATACTGATGCGGAGTTTGTCCTGCGGTGGTAGGGGTTGATCTTCTCTGTTGCCTTATTGTTATTGGAGTTTTTCATGTCAGAGTTTGACCTGGTGCTGGCGTCCACGTTGACGGGGCCCTTCTTCTCATCCCTGGCTTTGCTGAAGATCACCGTGAAACCGTCGGCAGAGGCCGGGTTGTTGACGTCCCATGCGCCAAATTTTGGAATGGTGCGGCCAGTCTCGTCCTTGATGAGGAAAAAAAGAAAAACAACCCATGTATATGACAAGATCAGTGTGATTATGCATGATACGAGTAAGCTAGCGTGCCATTGCAGATCGCTTCTGTATCACGCATATCAATTGGGCTATTTAGAAGACAAATCGGAATGGGCAAGTTTGAAAAATGAAGAGTTGAAGACAATACAAATTAAGGGTCACAATAGCGTGAGGGCATATTGTTGTACCGTTTGCCCTGTTTCGTCCCGATTAGAGAACAGAGGGAAAAAATCCCAATCTACGTTTCTATAGATTAGTTTCATTCTTGTAATCAATCTCTCTAGGTTGCTCCTATCGATCCAATTTGCGAGAAGTTCCTCGTCACACATCCAATAAAAAGACGTGGATATTAGGGAAGGACTTAATATCAAATAATTAGGAGGGGCGAGGCTTCGAACCCAGATCGTCTATCATCACCTTGTATAGCTAATCAGAAGACCCCTGAACGTATCTCCACACGTCAAATTGCCATCAGGTACTCAATTGATTCAAAGGAATAAACGGTATAATGCAAAGATATACCAAATGGCAGCATCGATCGATCAATCAATGCATATGGTCAAGAAAGAAAGAACCGAGAATCCAAATCAAATTCCGCGTACGTAGATGCAACGCCTCTAACAAACCCTGCAGAGGACGAGCACTCACCGACATGGATCACGGCTTCCTTCAACCGGAGGCGCAGAAAAATTTTGCCCTTTCTTTGATCGTCCGTGCAGAAAATTATTTTGGGGGCAAAATTTCTTCCCCGGCCGGGGGGAGAGAAGAGAGGGGGGGAACAGGAAGAGGAGCAGAGGAATCGGAATGCTTTGCATGGGGCGCTGCATGGAGGCGCCTACTTATGCCCTGTTTCTTGTGGCATGCTTTGCATGCGACGCTGCCTAAAATTGTTACGTTTTTCAAACGATTACTTCGCCTGTTTTAAGTTTTTTTCGGTTGATTTTTCCCAGGTTCTGGACGACCTGGAAACTAGAGGCGGACAACCAACCGGTGGCCCGGCGGCCGCAGGCGTGGGCGTGGGCATGGGCGCGGGCGTGGCAGCGTACGTGGTCGCGGGGGATGTGGACGAGACGGGAGCCGAGCGCGCGGTGGAACCGGGCGTGCGCGGCGCAACAGAGCGCGGACGTGGAGCTCCCGTTTCGCCGGTGGAATCGCGCGCGCGGAACTGAACTTTTCCGGACTTTTCTTTCGCCTGTTCAAAGTGAGATCGACTGGGCCGTTTAACATGAATGTATTTTCTACACATGTACATGTAATTTAAGTAGTTATATAAAAATTTTATAAAATTTGATAAGATGAACTATGATAATATAAGACACTATTACAAACATGCAAATCTAAAATTAATCTACATGTGAAGAAATAATAAATAATAAATTTTTATCTGCGTCATACATATAAGATTTATTATTTTTGTTTCTCTAGTTATAGATCAAATATAGGTCCCGTTTTTGTTTAGTTCCCCAAAAATTTTTCCTAAAAATATCACATCGAATCTTTGGACACATGCATGAAGCATTAAATATAAATTAAAAGAAAAACTAATTGCATGGTTAGAAGGGAAATCACGAATCTTTTGAGCCTAATAAGTGCTACAGTAACTCACATGTGCTAATGACGGATTAATTAGACTCAAAAGATTCGTCTCACGGTTTCCAAACAAGTTACGAAATTAGTTTTTTCATTTGTGTTCGAAAACCCCTTCCGACATCCGGTCAAACATCCGATTTGACATCCAAAAATTTTCATTTCGCGAACTAAATAGGCCCATAGTCATATATGTTTGTGTATAAATGTGTATCATCAATTGTACTGATACTTTTTAATTTTTTCTGTTGTATGTAAATGATAGGTGCCATGACACTTAGGTGTAGAAAATTATTATCCGCCGTTAAACATAGGGAGCTGCACAGTTCAACTTCCATGGCAAATCAAACAGTCACTCCAGTGGATCTGAGGGCATTGCCAAGTCGATCTCTTCACAATAAAACTGGTGGGATTTTATTGAGGGAAATGGGTTTACGTACATAAGGCCATAAGGGTCTAATTAAGTACCCTAGACAAAACATTGGAACACCCTAATTAACAAAAATGGACTCGATCCTGTCATCTACCGCGAGATGACATGACACGTTCTTCTTCTTCTTCTTCTTCTTCTTCTTGGATCTTAGAATTATAGAATTAATTCCTATCAAAACCGACGATACTACCGATCGACAGAGAGCTAATATAATTAAACCTCTCCAAATAACCTCAAACCAAGATGAACACGGAGACGACACACACGACGAGAAGCGCTGCTGCCATGGAGAAGCCCGTGAGCGCGCGGCCAGATGCACCGCTGATCGGCGCCTGTGCCGGCCCAGGGCTGGGACTCGGGCCGGTTCTGGCGCTCGGGCGCGAAGCGGACGGCGATGTCGGGGTGAACGCGGCGGTGACGGCGGCTGGCCTGGGAGCGCGATGGGTGGGCGCCGAGCGTCAGCGCCGCCCTCGTTGGCGCCGGCGCCGGCGCCAGCGCCGGCCCCGGAGCGGCGGGCCTGACGCGCAGCCTCATCCGCAGGCCGCGCTCGCAGCGCTCCTGCACGCCGCTGATGAAGAAGACGAGCCCCGGGCGGTCGAGCAGGTACTTGGTGTCGCCGTCCGTGAACCGGATCACCGGCCTCACGAGCTGCAGTTCCTGTAGCCGTCGTGGTTCACCACCACCACCGATTCGTTCACGTACTTGAACTCTGCAAAATGATGCGAACTGTTATAATGATCTCGCCGTTCGCAGATCGGCGATGATCGATCTTTACTTACCCACGACGTCGCCTACGCGGAAGCGATTCTTTAGACCCAATGGTTGTACGACTCTGAGCCTGTGGGCGGCACGGCCCACCCCCTCGCATCGCCGACGGTGTACAAAGCCGCCGACGACGACGAAACCGAGGCCGCGAGGAGAACGAAGGCTCAGCGGCGAAGATTGCAAGGCTAGCCATTGTCGAAGAATGTTGCTGCTAGCCTCTTCGCTCGATCTGTGCAAGTCTAGGGTTTTGTGTTGTGCGAGCGTGAGCCGTGGCGGTGTCTCTGCCGGGGGAGTTTATATAGAGGTTTTCTTCACGAAAGCGAGTGGCGCCGGCGGAAGTGGTGGTAGTGGGCTGCGGTACGCGCCGGGCGGTTGGGTTGGAGAAGAGACGTTGCTTCACTGAGAGCCGTTGATCTCTTACTGGCTTCCGTATGGACGGCTGTGATTGGCGATTGACTTGGTAAGAGATGCCGCACCATGCAGATCGTTGGGGGGAGTCTAACCGCTCTGAAGCTACTGAACGGATCAACCGGTCAATGGCTCGAAGGAACCGCACACACATTTCGCTTATGGGCTCCAAGATGGGCCTCATCTACATGGCTGTTTGGGCCGTGTCAAATAAGATTCGCGTTGCCCATAGGTTTGCATCCTGGATAGAGGCGGAATTGTAAGTACGCTAACTTCTCTAGAGAGGGCGTACTTTGGTAATACTTGAGGTTATTTCGGTAATTCGGTCACGTGGTTCTGAAACCAAAAACCCTCTCCAAACCGAGCCACTGCTCCGGCGGCGGCGGCGGCGGCGTCGAGTTGAGATGGCTGACGACGCGGAGAATGAGCAAGCCACGGACGTGGCCGTGGCCGGGCCGCGGATGAAGGGCAGCCTCCGGCGATGTCGAAAAGCGCGAGGAAGAAGCTGCTGAAGCAGGAGAGGCAGGCGGCGCAGAAGGCGGCACGGAAGGCGGCGGAGAAGGAGCGCCGGCGCGCCGACATAGAGAGGCGAAGCGCGCGAGTGGGAGGAGGCGCTGGCGCGGGCGCCCTCGGAGGAGGCCGCGCCGAGATGGTGGAGGCGCGGCGGCAGACGCGGCGCGAGCGGGTGGGGCGGCGCGCGGGAGGAGCGCGGCGCACGCGCCGAGCGGCTCCGCGCAGCGGCGAGGGGCCGGGCAGAAGGTGGTGCTGGACCTCGAGTTCGGAGATCTCATGCGGCCCAACGAGATTCACAGCCTCACGCAGCAGGTGGATTTGCTCTGCCCTTCTTCTCGCTTTTGTACATTTTGGGCTGAAACTAAACTTCATGCTTGAAATAATGCTAATATGCGAATCATATGTGTATCGATATATATGATATCCGAAGGGCATTCCAGTAACTTGATTACTTGTGAATTGTATATGGTAGATCACATATTTGTATTGGCATGGCTTGTTAAAGGTGCCAAAATATCCTGATTCTTCTTTTCCAAAAAAATAAATAAATCTTTATACTTTTATTACTTGTCCATAATTTCTACTGGATGTTAGCAGTTTCACGTATGAATCTTTTATTCATGTGTCAACTGGATGTTGAGTGTAGACCTGTAAGAGAAACCAGTTGGCACATATGAATCTTGCATATATGATTTTTCTGTTTCGACAACCAGGTGGCTTGTGCTATCTGGTTTTAATCATGTATATCAATATGTGCTAATGCTGTACCATTGATCAACTTATTCTATCTGAAGTATGTTCTGATATTGACAAAAGTTAATATCAAAATGTCTTTATGTACCAAAATGCCTTCTACCTTCATTAATGTCTAGTTCGAGCAAAATTGTTACCCTTGTACTAATGCAAGTTACAGATCATGTACTGTTATGCAGTTAATGGGAGGTCTACGAACCCTGCTCATCTATGGTTGACAGGTTGCAATGGAGAAATGGCAACCCATCTTCAAAGGATTCCTGGGTATGATAAGTGGATGATTGAAAAGGAGGCCAAGCCTTATCTTGAAGCATTTGAAGATCGTAAAGAAAACCTTGTGTACCTTACAGCTGATGCTGAAACTGTGCTTGATGATCTAGACATGTCAAAAATATACATCATCGGTGGCCTAGTGGACCGGAACAGATGGAAAGGTATTACACTGAAAAAGGCGGTTGATCAGGGGATTCAATGTGCCAAGCTCCCTATTGGAAATTATTTAAAGATGTCAAGTTCTCAGGTGATCATATGGATATGTTTTTCCCAGTACAGAATGTTGGCTTGCCTATTTTCTTTCAATCAAATGGTGTTTTGTGTTCCATCCATACTTCCAATAAGGGTTCAAAATAATCCAATATGCCTACATGTTGTGATATCTTCTATCAGATAATACAGTGATATGTTATATTATTTCTCCGCATGTCAAATGATCCTGAATTTTTTTTTAGAAAAAGAATGTGGTTTTTATAAGATCTTCTCCAAAGGCTTCGAACGTGTTAGTGCAGTAGTAAGAGTTTTGTGTGTTTTGATTGGTTCTTATTATTAATATTATGGCAATCGTATATCATGGTTCTAGAGGGTTATTTAGAACAACCCTAGTTCGTAAAAATGGCCCAGAATCTGGACTTCGGAGAATTTGTGCTAAAGACTTGAAGATTGTTGACTCCTTGAATGTAATTTATGCAGGTTCTGACAGTTAACCAAGTGTTCGAGATAATGCTAAAGTTTGTGGAAACAAGGGACTGGAAGACTTCGTTCTTTCATGTGATCCCACAGAGGAAAAGAGGAGAAGCTGAAGCTGGAAATGATGGGGTCGATGTAAGCATGAACGATGTTGATGCCGCCGAAGGGGTTGAGAATCAAGGTGACCTTGCCAAGGTTTTTGATGAGGAAGTAGATGATGACGATGTTGTTGATGAAGAACTGCAAGAGGAAGACACCGATGTGGCTAAGAAAAAGCAGTGTATTAGACATGAAAATGGTGAGGCAGAGGATGCCACCACCAGGCCAGCTGAGGATCACTCTCCCGGTGCAGCAGCAGAGACGACGACACCCACCGGAGGCGCTCTCCCCCAGGCTGAGCAGAGTAAAGAAAGCAATGGTGCCGATGACTGAAGAAGACTGGACTGCAGGTGTATGATCACTGTTCTGTAGAACTGCTTTTCTTTAACCCGGGCTTTTAACTCGGGCGTACATTGTTTGGAGCGCTCTCTTTTCGTGTATCTCAGTCGTGTTTGACAGCCTACTCTTGTCATTGATGACTATAACAAGGTAGCCCTGAACCCGTTGCAATGCCTGCAAGCGTTTGTCCAGTGATGTTTACCAATATTTTAAATAGCGGGCTAAGACATTTAGCGGTTAGCTTCTCAAACAGTTATAGTAGGCTAAATGGAGCTATAGCGGCTAAATTGTACATGAAACCAAATAGCTAGAACCTTTTTCAAACAACTATAATGGGAGATAGCGCCAGCTATAGCGAGAGATTTAAAACTCTTATGTTTACCCAAGGGAATCCAAAACATCAAATGTGAACAGAGTGCTTTCTTCTCATCCGTAAATTCAGAAACACACATCACATCCCTCGAGTAGTTTATGAGTTTAGGAACCTGTATGATAGCTGCAATTCAGTGTTCACTGGGAAAGTTGTCAAGCATGTCATCACTAGAGCCTAGAAGAGGGTACAGCCACAAGGATACTACGGTTGGTACAAATTGTTGACGGGCCCGAAAGCGGCAGCGCACAGCTAAAATTCGTTCTAAAGCATGCGTGCGCACGTTGGAGCCAGGAATCGTGGTACGTACCACTAGCAGTAACAGTCAGTGGTAAAACGGGGAGGAGTACACTGCTCTCCCGCATGGCAAATGCAGGGCGCTGCACACCTGCGTGCATGGCTACAGCGCCGCACAGGGGGGACGCAGATGTTTCGTCACGCACGCATGGCATCATTCAGCGCCGGTGCGGGTGCAGTGCAGGTGCAGCAGCCACAAGAAAGAAAAGAGAATAATAAGAGCAAGTTTAATATTATAGTCCACTGCTAGCTCCAAATCACCTATAGACAATGTAATAGATAATTCAATACAATAATTATTTACTATGCTATCTGGGCCCATCTATCATACACATATTACGTATTAGAGTCCGTGCTGCAGCTAGCTACATATATATGTAGCCCGTTGCTCTTCTCTCTCTTTTTATTTCTTTAAAATATATTTATAGTTGGCTTATAGCATGATATTGTACCTGCTCTAATTTAAAAAAAAGCTGACCTGACCTCACCCGGTCGTGCGTACAGTAGGGGAGAGAGACATACAGAGGAGGATGCATCGATGGATCGATCGATCGATCGATCGACAGGGCCCCCGTAGGCAATGCATGCATACATGGGGAAGGAGCTACCAGCTGCGATCGATGCTGGAGAGAGCTCACAAAACTAGGTGATGCTGCGGCCTGCGGTTCCCAAAGCGGGCAGCCGAGACGGGCATGCACTGGCCATCGATGCAGGGGGTAAACGAAACGAAGCCCCTGATACTGATCCACGCGGCTGAAAGCAGCATATATTAACGTACGCCCGCGGGCCGCGGCGGAAGAACCGGGCAACCCTCCGCGACGCGTATACGTCCGTGTGCCGGCAGCGAGACGACGTACCCTCCGCAAGCAAGCTAGTTCGTGTGACGCGCCATCCAAATTAACATCCGCTGGTGTGGCAGCGCGCGCGCGTGCCCAATTATACGATCTGAGAATCCTGCTATACATATGACTAGATAATATATATGATTCGCATATGACTCTATCGCGTCCTCCAATTACTGTGCTTAAGTTTCTTAGAGTATCATAATACGGACCCGACAAGCAACAGCTGTGTCTGTACATGCCCGTATCGTATATATGCAGATTGAACACTCGGGTTGGATATGCGTAGTAATCTATTCGGTTCGATCGATCGGGTAGATATATATATGTTAGTATTCGCGATCCGTACGTACGTACGTACGCGCCGTGCGTGCGTGTCGCCGGTGCCCGGTGATGGGCTCGGAACGTAGTACGTACGACGAGAGCGCGATGCACCGTCGATCAGGCGAGCGACCGTGAGTCCTTGACCGGACACACGCGTGCGTCCGCTCGGCCGGGGAAGGCAAATCACGCGACACTCCAGTAGTGTTCCACACGTATATGGCGCTGTCCCAACCCCCCCGCGCTCTCTCTCCCCGTTGGGTTGGTATGCAGTGCGAGTGAAGTGTAGTCCCTCCGTCTTAAAATATAAGTATTTTTAGACACTGA
>CM020179.1:39835097-39855834 GCA_009805545.1 Oryza longistaminata
ATTTAATGTGATGCAACGTCATTTTCTTTTTCTCGCATAACCCACCCACACTAAAGGATTACCGGATGAGACACACAACGATACATGACGTTTTTTTTTTACAAAGGAAACAACGATACAACTTTTATTGTCACTAAGACTTATTGAAACCACCACAAGAGTCTTGACTCTGTTTGACCCTCCACGCATGCATGCAGTGTACACACACACATGCATCAGGTTGTTCACATTTTTTGCCATAGCCATATGGCCCATATCCATAGTCGTCATAGCCGCCTATGGCGGTGATGAGCCGTGATATTGGTCATCACTTCTGGAGGGGATCACTGACCGGAGAAACTGCAGCTCTGCGTCGGTGAATGTCGGTCCACCGGGCGTCAGCGGTGTCGCTGCCGCCGGAGGCGGCGGCGCCACCCTCCTGTTCGCACCAGCCCTCTCAAACTCACGGTAGCCATGGATGTAGGCATCCATGGGGTCGACGTAGCGATCGAAGCCAAGGTCGCCGAATGAGCCCAGGTAGTCTTCCGGCGCCACGGTGCGGCGGTGCTCCGCCTTGGCCTTCTCGGAGGCCTCGTCGCCGACGAACCCGACGAACTCCACCGCGCAATCATGGGTGAGGCCCTTGGCTGCTCCCCCGATCTTCGCTTTCCCTGGGAGCACCTTCTTCATCAGGCGTACGAGGTTGGCCATCGGCAGCTCGGCGTTGGTCGCACTACCTCCCTCCCCATCCGATCTCGCCGCCGCCGCCGCCTTCTCGACCTGATCCATGTTCCTGCCACCTGACATCCAAAACAAATGAAGAGGAACAATCAAAATGATCATCTGGTTCTTAATTACCACTTTGAATGCAAAAATGATAGTAGCTAGCATTTTGTTGTGCTAGTTATCAAGTACTAATCCTAGTACTGACTATACTACTATACCACGCTTTTTGTTCCCTGCCATGCTCTCTCAAGTCTCAGTGACCTGTACTATGCTTGTGTTGTGAACTTGTAATGGATTGTGATGGCTCTCTCTCGCTCTATGCTTGGGCAGTATTTATACCAAAGGACTTACATCAGGGCTGCGCCGGCTTGGACAAATGCAAGCAGCCAGCCACGTCAAAGGTGCAGCTGTGGCACCAAGAGGAGAAGTGGCTGCCAGATTGCCGCGGAGGCGGTGAGCCATAGTATTAGCGTTACAATCAAGGTAGGAGGGACTTCAATTTTGACCGGCCCCTGCCTTGCATGACTGTGCAGTTTTTGTTAGCATGTCACCTATCAGCAAGGTCGCCAAGAAGGAAGCACACCATCAAAAATGGATGTTTCTGTTGAGGGACCATGTTAATTCAACGGGCTTGGGTGGCCAGGGGACGTAGGCATGGCTCCTCCTACATGTCACCCCTTCGGTGCAAGAGCACAACTGTTCTACTCTAACTATAAATGCTTGGGGTAGGTGGAAGCAATTAATAGTGAGGATATGGATGGGAGGATTTCGTACATTTACTCCACATCTTAAATATAGCCTTCATTTCAAAATATATGGTCTATTGAGAGTTGGCATGATTATTTCAAAAATATATGGTATATTATAAGTCGGCACAATAATTTTAAAATATATGGCATATTGTGAGTTGTGATGATAATTTCAAAATATATGGCTTATTTTGAGTTGGTACGATAATTAAGAAGGGTGCATAACTAGAAAGAAGATAAGTTGAAATGGCCATACCATCCATATCTTGGAAATCGACGAGAAAATGTACATCGGTAAGTCGGAATTTTTTTTTATATATAAATATAGGAGAGATATGGTGTGATTAATTAGAGCCAATAAGCTAAGTAAAAGAAACAATACATTTTATACCAGACTTACAATTTGCAACAACAATATTTAAATTTTATACCTTCAAAATATATTAGAACTCTATATGAAACTATCTCTATTTTTTTATACTCCCTCCGTTTCACAATGTAAGTCATTCTAACATTTCCCATATTCATATTGATGTTAATGAATCTAGACATATATTTCTATTTAGATTCATTAACATTAATATGAATGTATGAAATGCTAAAATGACTTACATTGTGAAACGAAGGAAGTATATGACATGATTAACTTTTAAACAAGTTGTGACCAATCGGCTTATTAAAAAATGCTCCAAGTATTATTTGTTTTGTTGTGGCTTGTTTTACATTAAAGGTACTTTACGCATTGTGCATATTTGCACTAAATCTTTGTACAAAATAAGTTGTCAAATATTGTCATATTGAAAAGTTAATAATGTCGTATATTTAAAAACGAAGGAGTATTTGGAAGATTCAACTTTGTAGGAGTAGAGGCCTTCCAAATTACTTATCATTCAAGTATTAGACATCTCCAAATAATTCTTTCAATAGTTCCTTCAAAATACTAAATTATTCTTGAAAGACTTATTTTTAAGGAGAAGCTTAATTGAATAACAGGAAGGAAAATGAAATTGTTGAGTGCAACAGTTATGAGGAGTTCTAAAGAAAACAGTTATATATGAGGGAAATGAAGGCTCATGCTTAACCACTCCATTTTAACACAACATCAACCCAATATAACATTATATCTGGAACATATTGCTTGAGTAATTTCTAACAAAATGGGAAAAAATATCTTATAAATTGAAGCAGGGAATGTATTGTAGGATAGCACATTTATGGAGTGTACGGAATGAGTAACTAACCGCATCTTCCAAAACAAGGGGAATATGTCATGAGCGTACTGGCGGACTGACGTAGAGAGTTCACGGTGCGCATTTGTTGACAATGAATACATAGGGTACTCAAACCTACGACATTCCTATAGCAAATTGGAGGATTCACACAATGCACATATAGTGCGAGAGAGTACGTACGTTCACAAGGCTACAAGAGCCGACATTCCGATTGATGGAACACATTGCTTGAGTAATTTCTAACAAAATGGAAAAAAAAATATCTTATAAATTGAAGCGGGGAATGTATTGTAGGATAGCACATTTATGGAGTGTACGGAAGGAGTAACTAACCGCATCTTCCAAAACAGGGGGAATATGCCATGAGCGTACTGTCGGCTGACGTAGAGAGTTCACGGTGCGCATTTGCTGACAATGAATACATAGCAAATTGGAGGATTCACATCAATGCACATATAGTGCGAGAGAGTACGTATGTTCACAAGGCTACAAGAGCCGACATTCCGATTGATAACCATAGGGAATGTAGATGTCAGTCTATAATTATATATAATGTCAACGTATGTACCAATGTCAATGTTCCCATTATTTCTTTTGCAATGTAGCATAATTTACATATGTCAACGATAGTTACCTTTGAGGTTGTCATCTATAATAAACTATAAACTTATATATCATATCCTACCCTTTGCCTCTAATTATAATGAACAAGCATCACCCCTGCATACTGTTTTCAAAAGGGGAGAATAAAACAAAATGCTATTGTTGTTTTTGGCCCATAATGAAACCATGGGCCCAGTCCAACTTAGAAAGATGGCCTTCTGGACCAAATAGAACAGAAGACCGAAACCAGAACCAAACAATGATTCAGGCCATATTGAAAAGGTATTTTATGAGGACTCAATTCTTTAGTTAACTAGCCAGCACTTCGCGCGTTGCTGCGGAGATTATATTCAACGTGTTTAAAACATAGTAATTTAATGTAAAACCATTTTTTTGGGGGGCATAGTAGTTTGAAGAAAAGAAAATATGTGCTATATATACGAAAAAAATTGCTCTTTTTTCACTCTCTTTGATATATGTGTTCTTATGATAATCGATATGGGCATGAGCTTGTCATATGAAAAGTAGCTAAACGTTTCCCCTTTGGAGACACATAATTTAAGATATTTTTATCACACAAATAAAAAGTGAATGGTTCTCTAATTATTCATTAGTTTAAATTTGTATTATAGTAGTACATATGTAAGGTGAACATGTAGTATTACTGTAATAGTGAAAATATACTCGTTTTGTCACACTCTTCACGTAGAACATGGTAAAATAGCTATATCACAAATTATTTCATTGGGTTTGTGGAATATAACCATTAAAAGCTATTAGCCTATAAGCAAAGAATATTATTATGTAATTAACAAAATTAAATGGGTTCTTTTGCAAAACTTGTTGATAAAATGGCCTGTATCAGGCCTATGACACTCCGTACCGGGTCTAGCGTAACCAAGTTGGAGACACGTGTACGAACTTAATGTAAGGGAAAATATATGGACGGTTGTGTTTACTACTGTAGTTTCTACAGGGATAGAAGAGAGGATGTGTCACACCCCAATCTGGTACCGCCGTACAACGGCACCTGACAGGAGTGTGTCGTAGGGAAAACGGCACGAACCGCTTTCTACGAAACCGCGATCTCGGTACCAGTCCCAGGACATAGTGCTGGTACCCACGGTGACAAATATGAATCATAGCAATCCTTAAAATAAATAGAGGACTTATTTACCTTAACTTAGGTTGCAGCTCAGAACAGTCTGAGAATACAACCGACGACGCGGACGAGGAAACACCAACAGCAGCAGCAGCAGCGGAACCAACGAACTAACACCCAACACCACAGGCGACGGCTGGGAACCAGGACGAAACCCTAATCTTCGCTTCACTTCATCTTCTCTTCAAGACGGAGGAACTATATATATATTTATATAGAGCAAGGGTGAGTACTTTCGTACTCAGCAAGCCATGGGAATTAAGTGTTTAATGCAGGCTTCAAAGGAAAGGCGGTTGTTTTTGCAATTGATTTTATTTAAACTCCTTTTTGAAACAACTAAGTGAGTGCTTCTCAAACGACACGGATGAGACGGTGCGTCTCGTCCGGTCGGAGTATGTGCAATGTATCAGTCTTTGAATTGGTTCAAGGTTGGCACCCGGCCAACAGCTTTCAAACGGCCACCCGGGCCTGGCTGATCCCATCAGCCGCAGATTTTCCAAACATCGAACCCATTCCACAACAGTAATTTCACAAGCAGTAGTCAAACAAAACTACGCTAGGAATCACCTCACATCCGCCCATGACCGTGGGCACGGCTGTTCGAACAGTTTAATAACCTCTGCAGAGGGGGTACACTTTACCCACACGACGTTACTAGCCTTGGTCACCTAGCCCGTGTGGATCAGACACGTCTGGTGACTTGGGGCTTTCACGACAAGGCATTTCGAAAGCCGACACAGGTTCACCATATGCCAACAAGAGGGGTCCCAGACCAACACCAGGTTAGGTCCCAGACCATACTGTGCCAGGAAGCCCGGGGGTTCTACCCGACACCACCCCGTTGAATCCACATGTCTCTTGGCATCATGGCTCCCCCGATTAGCTAATTACTCAGCCAGGGGCGTCCCATTACACCCATGTGGTCGCACTTGTCTTATGTTCGGATGAAATTCCAAGGAAAAAGGTCCTTAAGTGCAAGAGCGGGAAACCGTACTCCCGGTACGTTCCCCGGCCTGCGGTTTTGGAAATTCATTTAGTTCGCAAGCACCGACCCAGGTGTCGGGTTTTCCAAGTCTTTTGTAAAACCCCAAGTTTTACCCATCGTTGGATATTTAAATTTGAGGGGAGGTGTTCCAATGCCCGTGCCCGAACGCCCGTGCATCGAAGCACAACAGTCGACAAAGGAGGTTTAAGTGTTCAATAATTCAAGGAGGGTAATTGTAGCAATTAGGGTTGGGGCCGGCAGGCTATCTCGCAAGCCGCGGCCGAATTACTTGTGTAAATCCTATTCATGCAATATTTGCGGAAAAGAAATACTTAGATTTAAATTATAGGTGCAAGATGATCAAAGGTGACTTGCCTTGCTCAAGGTCTTCACGAAGCTTCACGAATCTTCGAGAAAACCCGCGATCGACGAAAATCCGGTAACCGCAACTATACGCAAACAATCAAAACCTAAACAAAGACCAATAAAAAGATCCTATTTAGACTAAATAATAGTGCCATTAAATATATCTCAATTTTACGGAAATACTGGAAGTGGAACGGGGTCAATCGGATGAGCGGTTGAGAAGATATGAATTTCGGAAGTTTATTTGGAATTTCTGGAATAAGAGGAATGGTTTATGGAATTTATAGAAATAATATTCTCAAGAATTATTGACAGTCACTGACGTGCGGGACCAAAGGAAATGATTCATGGAATTTTGGAATAAGGAATTGATTTATGGAACAAAGGAAAAAGGATTTATTAAATCCCTGGGAAAAAATGGATGAGGGACGTGAATTAGACTTCCTCAGGCGGCATTGGTGCGGCCCAAGGGTTGAAGGGGGCTCGGCCGAGCCATTGGGCCGGCGCGGGCGCAAGCAGGCGGCCCATTAGGGCGCGCGGGAGGGAGAGGGGGCGGTCCGGTGGACCGAGCCCACCACGCGGGGTCCCGGGTGGGGCCCATATGTCGGCGAGACGGTGCACGGTGGAAGCGGCGCACGCGGGGCGGGCGCTAGGGTTTTGGGTGCACCGGATGGACCGAGGCGCGGCGGGATGGCTGGGTGGGCCGTGGCCCTGGGTCGGGGCGTGCCGGGCGGCCTTTTGGCCATCTATCCGGCAATGGTGTCTGCTGCTTATTGTTTTTAGAATGAAACAATGGCGGCTGCGCATATATAGTTTGAAATGCAAAGCTAAACCAGAGTGTTTCAACGCGCACCTAACCCGCTGAACAGGCCCAACTCAAACACAGGACTTGGGGGCTATTTTGGAATGAACGGTACTTTGCCACAAAAAAGATTTACAAAGTGTGACAACTCATATATGCGTGGCCAAAATGTTTATTGGGTCATACTACTTGCTAGCTAGAAACAAGGGTAACAAATCCTATGGTAAGTGGCTATTTAGTCAAATACTAGTTACCACAAGTATGTCTCAACCGAATAACCCCATAGACACTCAACAGCCGTGTAGAACCATCCAACAACCGGAAACCCAACCAACCACGGGTTGGGTTAAACCAAGCTAGCCCAGTGATGAAATAACTCTAGAAAAAATATAATAAAATATTTCTTTTTTCGCTGCCATCTAAATCAGAAAATTTAAGTTATTCTATTACTAGCCCAATTAAATCAAGCGAACATATTCAAGATAGTAATACCAATTATTTATCTAAATGATTTTTTAGGGAAAATATTTACTAAATAATTATTCTCTAGTACCGTCGTTACAATAAATTTTAATTCTGTAATCTTAACCTATATTTTGATCAGTGGTTCATATTACTTCACCTCTCTCGATACGTCTACGTACTCTAAAACACTGCAAAACTTCATTATAACAGATATTTCTCTATAAAGAGATTGGAGAATGGACGCTGTTGTAGTCTATACAAAGGATAACCTCTACGTGTGCACAATCTAATGCTACACGACACGACGTCCTGCGTTAAGAGCTAGCTGGTTAGTTTAGGAAGGAAGGGAACACACCAGTTGTGCTTATGCATGTTAACACAGCCACGGCACATCTAAGCGGCTGCGGGTTTTTGGGGTGGCAGAAATCGGATGCGGCTCATCCACAGAGAGATGATTCCTGGCATGGAGGCATTGGAAATCCAGGACCCGATCTGCTGCGACCCAGCTTTGGCAGTTGGCATTGCTCTGCTTGCAGCCAGTGGCGGATCAACGTGGGTGCAGGTGGACTCGAAGTCTATCCCCCTACACCTACAAGACGCATGGATACTCCCGGAGCAGACCCTTTCTTCATTTTTTTTTTCACCATGAATAATAAACTAAAGGTCTCTAGATGGACTGGAGGTTTGAATAAACTGTTTTAATTGAGCTTCTCCAATTTTTTTGTTTCTGGATCCGCCCGAGCCCGGGCATCCAGCTGAGACGGCACAGCGCGTGCGCTTTGTGTCACATGACTCTTTTCTACTCTTCCGGCTGTGCATCGTCCCTCTAATTACTTGCACAAGCAGGGCCATGCGTCATAAACTTCCAGTTAGATTATCATCTAGCCAGTTCCATGTCCGCGATTATGATTGAATATGGTCCCTCTTTGGCGGATGAATTGGACCGATCTGATGGGTTGTTTTCTATCTCCTCTTTTTATTTTTGTTGTTGTATTAAGACTGGGCATGCTTATATGGAGGGAAAACAGATAAGATCATGGAGGAAAACCACAAAAAGCTCCTTAATCGGAAATTATTTTAAGCGACAAAGCAACCTTTACGATGATTTCGGATCTCGGCGTAAAATAAACCTTTCAATAGTATACATTTTTATTTTTTGAAAAAGGTACTGACAAAGCTAACATGTCCATTCTGGTCATTTTTGCCTTCTTCAAACGCAGCGTTACATTCTCGCTTTAATTTTTTATTTTATTACTATCAATAATGCACACAAGAGCAACTTGGAATTGTTGCGGCACTGGGCTAATTCATAATGGCTCTATGAATCAGTTGTTTGCTTTGTTATAGGGAAATTTGAACCATGCACCAAAAAATTTTGCAAAATTTGTGATATGCCACCTGAACTTCATATGTCATTGACTCATGCGGGTTTCTACATATCTTGAGATATGGATGGTATAATTCTAAATTTTGCAAAATTGGGTGGTTGTTTATAACGGACTGAAAGCTAATGCACTATCTTCTGTAAAAAAAAAGTATGGTCAATTTTTACTTTTTTCTTACCTTCCATGGTTTAGTTTAGTTGAAGTAGCTAGTTTTTAGATCACCAGCGTTGCCTAATGGATTTGTAGCCTTACAATTATCACTGAAAAATTCGTATAACAATATATAATATATATGTATGTAGTATGGTGTTGAAAAATTATGATACATATTCTTGTGATTTAAAAATCAATATAAAAAGTAAATGAGATAGAGGTCTCCAAATCATCTTAAACAATAAGTTCAAAATTTAATTTTTTTTAGAAGTGAGCTTATTAGCTTGTAGGGAAAATGGTTTGGAGTCTTTTTTAGAAACAAGTTAATTAACCCTCTCCAATGTGTGGGACGCAAGTAAATAGTACTGATGTCTTTACAGGCAGAAGACATGAGATAGCTATTTCACTATTCACATGTGAGATGATAGCAACCTTTCAAGCTAAACTACCCATCTGAAGGCCCGTCCAAAATTGGCGTGTCATCCTATATAATAGTAACATCAATTCATATTCGCATGATGGTTGTGTAGATAGATGACTAAGTCGACTATAAAGGTGAGTGCACATACATAATGTAGCGCCTTTGCAGCTCCAGTGGCCGATCACTCTGTTTAATTTCTTTGAAGGCAAATTAAATCGCCGCAAGTAATGAACCTCCACAAGGCTCGTAGGTATGAGAGGCGTCGGGATTACTCAGCACCTTGTGGCCGACAAGGTCAGCCACCTTCCTGTTTGGCCTCGATCCGTTAGCTGTTTTGCTCCGCTCGACTAGTGTGGGATGTGCGATCGCCACTGCAACGCCCTCCCTACTTTTCCAGTGCTAAGGCTTTTCACAGCTGAAGCCTTTCGTGCAATGCGCTGATCATTCTGTTGCTTATGAAGAGCACACCATCATGGATGCCGTCGAGTAGCCCGGGCTTGCTATCTTTCGCTGTTGCTACAAAGAGCAAACCGTAGATCATTTGAACATAAAATACACGTATAAAAAAAGACATGCGCCAGATGATGCAGGGACAGGAAAAGATGCAGTAGGGATCAAATGAAATTTGACAAACTACTCCATCTCAAAAGAGGCTTGTGTTACATGTATCTTATTATGTCAAACGGTGCTTTAACTGGTGTCCGTTTTCCTGAAAGTGGGAAACAATAGAAGCGAAATAAATGAACACTACTGGAGAAAACCATCTTTGGTCGGTTGCCAAAAAACACACAATAGTCCGCCAGTTGCTCAAAAGTCCGGGACACATTGGCAAGGAACGTTTTGGCCGTAGTCTCTATGGAAGGTACAAGCCACTTGTAGACTTCTACATCTTTTTCTTACTGAATGGGCCTTTGTATCTACGCTGCCACCGTTAACTATTGTAAAAAAACACCACTAGTATAACTTCAAACATATTTAGCTTACTACATTCTTAGCCATATATAAATAAGTACTGTATTGTCTAATACAGTAGAGACCGCACCTAAAAACCAACTCCGTACGGCAACATAGACAACATTGATACCAAACAATAAAAGAAGAGAGAGGGGGAGATCACCCAACACAAGCAGCTCAGAGCAGCTCAGAGCTAGCTTACCTAGTGGTTAAACTAATGGATAAGTAAAGACAAGGAAAGGATTTAGCTTTTGCACCAGAGACTGTGCGACAGCGAACATGGACTCCTCTGGTTAGGCAGAGGAGGGCCGGGCCATGGGAGGTTTCCAGGGGACCAACGCGTCACACTAGGATGCATGTCTTGGAAGGTAACGGAGCCGTTTGTGGTGGCTATGTGGTCACGTTCTGTTGCAACGGGCGCCCTGCCTGCGTTTGCTTGTCTTTTCAGCAAATGCCTTCGACTCCATGATTCGCTCCTGGAGTTCAACGCTTGAGGACATCCTGAGCACCTGTCAAAGCAGTTGCATGGTTCGTTTGTCAGGACGCTTTAATTTTCCACGCCAACTATCACGGCAACGCGGCAAGCAGAAACACATGTGCAATTCTGGCGGTGTAATGTATGTGGACAGCGGACACATTGGTTGGTAGTGTTTAGCTAGTTTGTAGTTTTATTAGGACAGCTTATTTGATTAAGGTGTTTGTGGGTATACATTTATATAATGCTGGGCCAGAATTGTTACAGATATGTAATGGGCCGAGGATTGAGTCATAGCTTTAGTAAAGTTCAATCGCCTACTTTCTTTCTCCAATCCCAAAAAACTCAACCTATTTAAAGGGCAGACATAATTAGTTACAATAAGGTCTGAACATATGGTTGTCTAGATTTGTTCGTACTAGATTATGTCCCATCTCAAATTAGGTTAGTTTTCTTGGATCGGAGGGAGTTTACTTGTTTTAATACTTAGTTTGAGTTTGCTTAGCAAACCTATATATTTATGTATGTGGGTAATTGTGGGTACAATATGAGTTGAGAAAAAAGAAAAACGGGTGATAGTTGTGTCTGCGCTAGAAAAGTTCATGTGTTTTTCGTTTCTAGTTTTCACGTGTAGTGTTATTCGATTCTGGTGAAATCCCAACAATTCTTTCTTTACTCACAACTAATCGATTTTTGCCCTATTCGATTCTCTGTTAAGAGCAAGGTTGCCTCGAATCCAAGCGTTCCCTACTGCTGCCACCAGTGCGGGCATGTGGCGGTTCACATTATGCCTAATGGTTCCTCACTCACTCACGAGCAACAAACGCCCCTGCAAGCCTGCTGGTTGGCCCTGCCGTGTCGACGTCTGGTGTTTGAAAGTACAATTGTCGGGCGTTAACTGGGGAAATTAAATTTTGGGTGAACTACAGGTCGTCAGGTGATCAATTAAGTTAATGGTTGCTACAATCTCAGGCGTAGAAGGGTTGGTTTTGGTCCGTTGGAGATACGGGTTAACATCGTGGCCTAAACAGTTTTCTAAACAATGGTGGCTCTATGAGTCACTTGTTTTGCTTTGTTTCTAAAGTGCTCCAAATATTTTTCAGCTATACTCACAATATATATGTATGTATGTTTATATATGTGTAAAAAATCAATACAAAAAAAAGTAAATTACGACAGAAGTCTCCAACATCATCTTATAAACAATTAAGTTCTAAAATTTTATTTTTTTACAGCGACTTATTAGCTGGAAGGGGCAAACGATGGGAGTTTTTAGAAAGCTAAATTAACACTCTCAGACCATGTGTGGGACTCAGTAAAAAATAGTACTGATGCTATGTCTTTAAGGCAGAAGACATAGAGATACTATTCAACTATATCAAATGTGAGCATGATAAGCAACCTTTTCAAGCTTAAACTACCCATCCTGAGGCTTGGTCGAACATGGCGTGCCATCTATATAATAGTACATCGTTCATATTCTCTGACGCGTGGACAGATAGATGGCCTAAGTACAACTATAAAGCTGGAGTGCACTACGTACATATAGCGTGCAGCTCTAGCAGCCAGTCTCTGTTAATTTCTTGAGGCAAATTATCGGACAAATAATGACCTCCACTGGACTCCTATGGGGCATGAGAAGCATCTAGATTACATCAGCACCTTGTGGACGATAAGGTCTGCCACTCTCCGTTGGTCGATCGCTAGCTGTTTGCTCCGCTCTACTAGTGTGGGATGTGCCGATCGCAATTGCAACCCCTCTCATACTTTTTCGAGTGCTTAAGCTTTCAATGAGCTTGCAGAACTTCGTGCAATATCTTGATCATTCCCTGTTGCCTACGAAGAGCAACACCATAATGGGATGCCGTCGAGAGGCCGGGCTTGGTATCTTTTGCGGTGCATTCTGATGTGGGTCCTGGTTGAAAAGATTGGATTTAAACGATAGATCATTTCAATAATACTAATACATTAGACGCATCGCCAGATGATGCAGGGAGCTATGAATAAAGTGCAGTAGGGCCAAATGAATTTGTCAACGACTCCATCTCAAAAGGAGGCTTGTGTTACATGATCTGATTATTCAAATGGTGCTAACTGGTGGCCATTTTGAAAGGGAGAAAAAACCGCGAAGCCAAAGCACAATTGAAAGCTTTGGCAAAGGTACATTATGCCCAAAGAGTAAGGACATAAAATAGACTTATTAGCTATATATATGTCAGATCCCAATAAGGGAGGGAGAATAGACTTATTTTAAAGAAGGCTCGATGGGCCACCCGTGCCTTCGGGCCGGCACGGCACGGCCCGACTACTGGTGCTTGGTGGGCCGTGCCTGGGCCTGAGGTGTAGCCCATGGGCCGGCACGGCATGGCCCGAAGTGCCGACCGTGCCGTGCCAGCCCGATCGCCACGGGCCGTGCCGAGCGGGCCTTATGGCCATCTATTGTAAATCCATGTAATTTTTGCTAATCCCTTCTATGCTTCTGAATTTTGCTTACTTTCTTGTAACCCCCAAAATTTGATTGTGATTCCTTCCATATCACTCCTGTCAATTGACCGTCTAATTTCTATAAAAATGACCATTTTACCCTTTGTATGAACATAGAAATTTACATTACTGAAAATGTAAAAGTTTGTCGTATGAGACTACTATAGTTATGTGATGCATTATTTATGAAAAAAATATTTTTAGATAATGGAGTAAAAAATATGTATTTATTTTATTTTTTAAAAAGTCATAAAATAAGGGGCATTTATACAAAGAGAGGACTACCAATGCTCACGGTATTTTTTTATGAATGCTCCCGATAAAAAAGAATCCATTGTCCTATAAAAATTTCAAATCAAAATTTTAATTTATTACATTTGTTTTATTTTCAAAATTTATGTCAAAAATTTATGCGCTAATTATTTAGTCTCATTAGTTTCATAAAATGCACATATTGTGCGTTCAAACAAAATGTTCAATCGTTTTTTAAGCTTATATTCAAACCTAAAACATCAATGGCAAAAAAGTTATTTGTAACCAAATATAATAGTGAAATGAATGAAAAATGTAACGGTAGGGGTATGGAAGGGATCAAGTTAAAATTTCAGGGGTATAGAAGGGATCAGGTAAATTTCAGGGGTATGAAAGGGATTGAGTGAGTTTTCAGGGGTACACAGGGAATTTACTATGTTAATAGTATGTTTGTTTTGGGTTAAAAATGTTACTATATTTTCCTATAAACTTGACTAAATTTAAATAAGTTTGATTAGAAAGAAAAAGTCAACATTTTATAATATGAAACGAATGGAGTGCTAGCGGACCGTCATGTCTAGTTTTGAAAATTGAGGCTCGAGCTTTACTTGTAAAACTGAATCAAAGAGTTCAAAACGAAAACTGACCATTTCTGAATGTATAATAGACTGCTAGTTATTATAGTTATTATGCATAACAAGTTTATGCATGTCCAATGTTTTCATGATCTCTGTGCTGCAGAGCCTCTCGGGTATTTTTCAATAAGGTTCCGGTACTTCATCCCCGGAGAAAGTAAACCATTTGTCTACCTAGTACACCGTATCAAAAAAGGCAGAGTAGGAAGGCAGCTAAAGCCGGTGCTCAGTTTCACATCTTCTACTACGTTCTAACGTGTTCATCTTTCCGTGTAATCCTAATCCGATGCATGCACAGTCCAGCTCGGTTCGCAGGAACCACTTTGCTTCGCTTTGATCTCTTTACCACACTCCTACTTGCCCTTCTTTAAGCAAAGATCGCATGCTCTCTGTTACTCTGTTTACTGCTGACTACTGTAGTGTATACTACTACTCTCCCAGCTCTTGCAGTGCCCTTTTAGCAAGATCCAAAACGTACCAGGCAAGCAAATTAAGACCGGAGATGCGTTCTTTGCAGGCTTGCAGTTGCAGCCTTGCTGATTTGCTCAATCTGGCTGCAAAGGAAAGGAAAGATAGCTAAGGAGTCGGTGATCAGTTTCCCCTTCAGTTTCTGCAGCCCAGCTGTAGTAATAACATTCGTACCTCGCCTCAGATCTAGATACTTTCGACGAACAGCGTGAGGAAAAGATCGAAAGGAAGAAGGGGAAAAAAACGCAAGGAAAGGATCGAAAGGAAGAAGGAAAAGACCGTCTTAGCTAGGCCTAGCTACGCTTTGTCATGATCTTTGAATTCTGCTTCCCGAACTGATGCACTCGTCCATGCATGGGCAGCTTTGGCTCGTCCATGCATGGAAGGCAAGCATGTGCTTCGCTGTACTGTACAGGAAGATGCTACTGATACAATTCAAGTGACCAGTGGGCAGTGGCTATTGGCTAGCAGCAAAGGTTGCTGAGCCTGATCTGGGCAAAAGCTACGGTTGAGTACTTGAGTTGCACTGCTTGGTGCTATACTGACAGTAGTGTTCTTGTGGGTGTCAGGCATCTTGTTTCAGAAACGCATAGGCGCATTCAGTTTGGAATTTGATTTGTTCTTTTGATGCATATCTGTTCAGTAGCAAGCTAGATTTAACAGTAATCTTCTTTTTGTTTCACCTCTCACGTTGTAATCTTGCGCAGTAGACGCATGCAGCAGGAAGACAATTTGGTAAGACTGCATTTTACATGTTTACAGCTGCAGAGTAATTTTCCCGTTCACGTATATGCGTATCCGAAGAACAGATGCATTTCAGTTTGATCAGATCATTACATCATTCGATTTTGGAGTTTTGGACTCAGAATACAGCTGATCATACGTCCGCGTGCAAATTAAGTTGACGACACAAAATGGTACCACTAACTTGCAAACCACAATTCAACACATTTCCAAGCACCAATGCACCATGAACCTAAGGTACCTAACAGTGGAAAAACTCACGAAATCCCCAATAGAAAGTGGCACAGAAACGTGCAAATTCACCCAAAATGAACTTCACAAGACAACCTTGGTGATGAACTTCACAGCTTCACACGATCACCAATTCACCACGAGGATGGCAGCCATGAGAAATGCCAGAGCAAAGGGTAGCCCACGCGGTGCCGCGCCGACGCTGGCGCCGTTCTTCTTGCCGCCATCTCCTCCGTCGCCGGATCTCTTCCCCTCGTCGGCGCCGTCGTCGGACGACGAACCTTGCCCCACCGGCGACGGTGCAGCGTGTGCACCAGCATTCGGCGGACCGTGCTTGGACGAGGCGTCCGTAGAGTTGGGCTTCGACTCCGCCGCCGACGACGGCGCCTCGGCGGCCGGGGACGTGATCACGGCGCTGACCTGCAGCACGGAGATGTTGTAGGGCGCCTCGTGCACGGACTTGACGTAGAACACGTTGGCCCGGGCGTCGTCGACGTCCTGGGGCACGAACGCGACGCGGCCGCCGCGGCGCACGGCGATCCTCACCATCCCCTCGCTCCCGGGCGCGTCGCCCGACGCCTGGAACAGCGTGGACACGACCGCGGAGCCGCCGGGGAGTATGTCGTAATGTGTCACATTCTACATTTCTACTGAGCTCAATTCGATCTGTGAGTTTTTTTTTTCTTCTGGGGTCCAATTTTGACGTCATTCTCCCTCCTTTTATTTTTTTTTGTCCAGTTGCATTGATAATGCAAGCATGGGAATGTCTACACCTGCCGAAAATTTCATTCAAATATATTTCGATAAGCCTAAAGGAAAACCATTAACACGGAATCTAAATGATAAGCTTTACTGTTTGGAGAGTTTATGGGCTATTCAAATTGCAGCCAAAATAAACCTTACCAAATTTTGGCATTAATATTGCTAAAATTTTGGCAAGATTTTTTATGGATTTACCAAATTTGGTAACAAACTAAACGTGGATATTTTTTTGACAACTTAACCAAAAATGGTATGGTTAAAAATGTCATCAAAGTGAACAGGCCCTCTGATTCTGAGGGAGGTTGCAGCTGCCAGGAAGGAAAACCATTCACAGAATCTAAGGGGGTGTTTAGATCCCATCCCAAAATTTTTCACTATATCACATCGAACATTTGAACACCTACATAAAGTATTAAATATAGGCTAAAAAAATAACTAATTGTACAAATTGTGGCTAATTTGCGAGACGAATCTTTTAAGGTTAATTGCCCCATGATTTGGTAACATTGTGCTACAATAAACATTTGCTAATGACGGATTAATTATACTTAATAAATTCGTCTCGTGATTTACTAACAGATTCTGCAATTAGGCTTTTTATTAATGCCCGAATACCCCATACGACACCCTATATAATATCCGATGTGACACGTCAAAACTTTACACCCCTAGATCTAAACACCCCCTCAATGAAAACCTGTACTATTTGGAGAGCTTCTAATTCTGAAAGAGATTGCAACCGCCAGAAACTCTCTCAGACAGTCCATAGTTTCATTTAGAACCAATGTCAGGCTCCATTATTTTGGCCCAAAACTGGAGTGGCACCATCTGCGTTGGAACAGCTCCAAAAGTGTTCCTATACTAACATAGCATTGACCCTTGAGGGTGTGTTTGGATAATGGGAAATAGGGGGTGGGATTAGGATTGGGAAATGAATGAAGGGTTATGATTGAATGGAAGAGAGAGAATGAATGGTTAGGATTTAAAGATGAGTGGGAAATCATTTCCCTTGCCCATTTGCCAAACACTACCTGAGAGTTGAGACCACAAACTCCACAAATGCAAGTGTACACCACAACACTCCACTCCAAATCTGCAATTCCTGCACAGCTTACTACCATGGTGGCCGGACAAGAGCATGTGCAGAGCTGCAAATCGATCGGGCCGAGCAAGGGTGAAACGAAACGAGGCCGGTCACATGGCAGGCAAAACCCAAGCACAGGTAATTCCGGCCCAAATGCAACCGCATTCACGTGGCAGTGTCACCCCAACCCCATGCTCTCTCAAGTGCTGACGTTTTTCTTCTTTTTCAGGTTTCTGTCGTAATGAAACCCTGGCTGGCTGTAGACCGGGAGATAGAGGGACAGAGAGAGCATGAGTTGTTCCCCATCATTTTGGTGATGAATGGCTTGCCTGGCAGCTAACAGCAATATCCGGAGCATTCATAGTTATTCAGTTCATCCTCTGTGTGTGTGTGTGGCAAGTACAGATGAGTTAGATCCGTAATCCATTCATTCGGTTGAAGGGATAACATCGGGTGGTAAAAATCGACCGAGAGATTGAGATTTCTTCAGCGTAGTTTCAGTCTGACAGCGTCGCATTAGAACAAAGGGAGTATTGGGCCGTGCTACTCAGAGGCCCATTAGAAAGTGGCCCAGTGTGAAGCTTCCTCATGGGCCGTATGTGAATGTAAGGCCTCGAACGGAATTCCTCCCATGTTCTTGGGCCTCAAATCAATTAGGGCCTCACCTAGGGATTCGGATTCCCCCGTCCAATGGCGGTTCCAGTCGCCGGCTCCGGCGAGGCGGCGACACCTGCCGGCGGGGCTCTCTCGGCGGCGGCGGCCTCGTCGCCGCCCAGCGCGTCTTCTCTCAGGGGTGTCCCCGACGCTACCAACCGACTTTGCTGCTATACACCCCGTCCCGCTAGGCAAATCCCGCTAGTTGTGCCGCCGGATTCAGCCCCGTCGGGCCGCGGTGCTCCATCTTCTGGCGGCGGTGGGCAACCGTGTGCTTAGTGTTCCAATTCCCCCATAACGATGAACTTAAGTAAGCGCTCTCTTCTCTGCAATTTTATTCAGCTAGCATTAGTTTTTGAGGTTGGAGTCATGCCGTGCATTGCCCCTGAAGCGGTGCTTTCAGATGGCGCTGGTTTAAGATGTAAGGAGTACGCCGTATCTGCTAAAATTGTTGAAGTGGAGTATTTCTTACTAATGTTGTGGTGGTCTGGTCTGGTGGATTTGAAAACGTTTGCTCCGACAAATATAATCTTGCCCGGCGAAAAAAAACAAATATAATCTTTTGTTGTTCGTGGTCGACACTACTTTCACATGTTAGCTTCTTTCCCCACTTCTTGAGAGTTCAGCAAGCTTGTCTGTAAATTTTAGATTGAAATAATATTCAACTTGTCAAAAGGTGAATATGTATGTTTTTCCTTCGGTGTACAGGTTGCATACCGTAACGTGTTCCAACTCCTTGATATCTTGCAGACAGTGCCAGTGTTTCCCGGACTGTCATTTCTCCAATGTGAAGATCATGATGCCCAATGTAAGCTGATGTCCTCTGAGGGACAAGCTAACTCATCATCCATGTCATATTGTCATGCCCATTGAAAGTTACCCTTCCAGTAACCTTAAATTTCCCCAAAAACTGGCACACCCATATTACAATTTTGTTTTCTGAAGATTTGTGCCACATGTAATTAGTAGTCCTCTGGAATAATTGTTTTTTTTTTTTTTTTGCATGAAGTGCAAATCAACCTAACCGAGGAAAATGTGTGTATATTGTCTTGAGCGTGTTAGTGCTGCATAGTGTAATTGTTCCCTTGAGTAATATTATCTTTTCCTTACCAGAAAAAAAAACTTGTGTAGATTTGATAACTTCAGACTTGAACCAAATTTCCCTGCCAAAGCTAGCAGTAGAATTGTCTTTCCAGATCCAGGGGGGCAAAGCAACAGAGTCATCCTGCACAAATTTGTTCATGGGTAGGCTCCAACTTGGAGACTGGAGTAAGTAAATATATTGTGTAGAGGCCGGGTTTGATAATCCTTTATCTAAAAAAGAAAGTATACAATCTATTACTAAACAAACACAGCAGTTGATTTTCATAATCTGACCTGCAGGGCCTAATGATCCCACCAATATCATGTAGGAGAGATCTCTTCATATGGTTCTTTTTTCTCTGCTGATGCTATGCAGAACAAACAAAGACATCCAGGCGCTGCGCAGAATTCTCTGCATGATTACTGCAACCGAAGAAGAAATAATACTAGCAAGTTAACATGGAAATCAATAGAATGGAGCAGTCATTTATATATACACAGGTAAGAGCTCTCACCATCAAAATTGCTTAGCCAGCAACATCAGTATCCATTCAAGCTGGAACAAAAGCTGTTTGTGCATGCCAGATTGCCAGTCAATATCACAGTGAAAGCTACCATGGATGTGAAACATTCAACATATTGACTGTCATTGGCTCATAGTATGTTTGGAAATGCATTAATGGCATGATTATCTGGCTGCACTGCACCATCTGAGCTGTGCCCAGGGCAGCTCAGCATATATCACTTGCTAAATATGAATACAATTTCATTTGCTGCCATACTGAGAGGAAAATCAGGTCAAATGCGAATTTTGCTGACGAAACATTTGGTTTTTATTTCCTTCAGATTGGAGGCCTTCCCAAACCCATTGCTACTAGCAGAGCTACCACAATCTTTGTCAATGGCCTCTTATGGTGTCTAGGAGCTTGCGTTAGCCCAAATGGCCAAGAAGCAGCTGCCAAACGGACACTCACATGTGGTTCATTTGCCTCCGCAAATTCTGTCAAGCAATCATCTGGATAGGGAACTGAAGAAGCCCATTGCGCATAAATGCGCGCCATCCACAGTGTTCCTGACAGTAAGGTGATACGTTGCATTCGCCGATTAAAAACAACTGATCCTCCCTCAGTCGGCGTCGTTAAACAGTGCAGAGAGAGAAACACTGACACATGAAGGCCCCAGCTGATTACACACAGATTAACTCACTCTCATGTCGCAATTACATTACTCGTGCGCTGTTACTGCCTCTTGAGAAAGTAAGCATGGCATCCAGCATTCATGGATCATGGTGGTACGAGTAAACTTCTGAACTGTGCCAGCCTGCCAGCTACAGAGCACTACCCAGTGGCGACTGCGCTGCGCCGTCCTGTCCAGCTCTTCCCCTGCCATCACCCTGGACCGCCAGTAAATTGCAGCAAACAGAGGCACTACCAGTACCAGTACAGTACGGAGTGTATTATGTGCTGTGCCATCAATCGTACTGCTCGTGCTGCGTCGGAGTGAATGTGACGACTGGTGCTGGTGCCACCACAGCTCCTGTGACAGTCGGTGCATGGCCATGATAAAAATTCCTCGCGGGAATACTACCGTTTCTGCACTGGCCACTGCACTGCAGCATTGTTTTCCGGTGGTAGGGACACAGGGAAAATTCCTATTCCTCTGCTTCCTTACAATTGTGGGGCCAGGAGATTTTGGCCTTATTCACCATACATCATAGGGGATCACTTGGCAAAAGAGGTATTTTGCTCGTACTTCAAAGGTATTTTTATAGATGTTGTTTTTAGGTCACTTCTAAAAATTATATAAGTTTAGCTGAATTAGAAATTGATGTGATATAGAAAAATTAAAGTTTAATGTGTGTAGAAAAAGTTTTGCAATGATCG